>WNWK01002805.1:10000-50000 GCA_009830355.1 Cherax destructor
TGATGGGCATAAACAAAGGAGATATTAATAAAATACTGAGGATATCGAACCAAGTAAGAACGAGAAATAACGGATTTAAATTGGATAAATTTAGATTTAGAAAGGACATAGGCAAGTACTGGTTTTCGAACAGAGTTGTAGATGCGTGGAACAATCTTCCGAGTAGGGTGATAGAGGCTAGGACCTTGGGTGGCTTTAAAAAGAGATTGGACAAATATATGAGTGGGAGGGGCTGGGTTTGATTAGTGTCGTGAGTACAGGAGTAAATTCTTAGGTAGTGGTGGTTTTGATAAGGACCTGCCTTGTATGGGCCAGTAGGCCTTCTGCAGTGCTCCTCCATTCTTATGTTCTTATGTTCTTATGAATCTTAGCCCTGACTTTGTCTCTGTAGATGCTTTCCTCTCCCATTACATTGTTAAATGCTCCAAACTTCAGAACACCCGTGACTTAACCTGATTCCTTCCCCTTCTATCTCTTCCCCCTTTTCCTCTTTCTTCTTTCTCCTCTGGGTTTTCTTTCTTTTGCCTTGTATTTGTCCTTCATTATGTTATTTTCATTTTTCACACTCTGTGTTCTTGTCCTTACCCTATGCGGACCGCCAGCTTTAGTGCAGTGCTCCTCTTTCCTAGAATATGACTGACTCCACTACTACTACTTCCACTACCACTACTACTTCCACTATTACTCCTCCACCACTTTCTTGTGCCCTCCCCTGTCTGCTTGCCTATATATAACCCCTTCTACCTGTTCTTTGTGTTAGTGTGACTTTGTAAATGGTCCAAGTTGAACCGAAACGTCGTCCTAAGCTCCTCTCTTTTATGTGCGGGTTGTGTGTTTATTGTTCCAGTCACGGTATTGTGCCTTTTTTAGTTATTTTAAACACGCTTGTATATTTCTCTAAAATAAGCTTTTATGTTGGGTTTTGTACTAATCACATCCTTGTACCAGCTATGATGTATATCGGTAATTATGTATATGAGATGGGATGGTAGTAGACACATAATATTCAAACAGCACCAAGGAGACTTTTCAATATTTTTACTAGAAATGTTTTTATTTACTTCTCAGAGGATACGGGTCCCTACACCTGCACACACACACACACATACACACACACACACACACGCACACGCACACGCACACACACTCGCACATAGGACTAACAACACTGGAGGAAAGAAGGGTCAGAGGAGACATGATAACGACATACAAAATACTGCGGGGAATCGACAAGGTAGACAGTGACAGGATGTTCCAGAGAGGGAACACAGAAACAAGGGGACACAACTGGAAGCTGAAGACTCACATGAGTCAAAGGGATGTTAGGAAGCATTTCTTCACCCACAGAGTAGTCAGGAAGTGGAATAGTCTTGAGAAAGATATAGTGGAGGCAGGAACCATACACAGTTTTAAGACGAGGTATGATAAAGCTCATGGAGCAGTGAGAGCAGAGACCCAGTAGCGGACAGCGAAGAGGCGGGGCCAGGAGCTGAGTCTCGACCCCTGCAACCACAATTAGGTGAGTACAATTAGGTGAGTACACTCGTTACCTCAAAAGCGGTGGGACCTGACAACATTTCTCCGTGGGTCCTTAGAGAGGGAGCAGAGATGTTAAGTGTGCCACTAACAAAAATCTTCAACACATCCATTGAAACTGGGCAACTACCTGAGGTGTGGAAGATGGCAAATGTTGTCCCAATTTTTAAAAAAGGAGACAGACACGAGGCATTAAATTACAGACCTGTGTCACTGAAGTGTATAGTATGCAAAGTCATGGAGAAGATCATCAGGAGGAGAATGGTGGAGCACCTAGAAAGACACAAGCTTATAAACGACAACCAGCACGGTTTCAGGGAAGGAAAATCCTGTATCACAAACCTACTGGAGTTTTATGACAAGGTAACAGAAGCAAGACACGAGAGAGAGAGGTGGATAGACTGCATTTTCTTGGACTGCAAGAAGGCGTTCGACAGTTCCTCACAAGAGGTTAATGCAAAAGCTAGAGGATCAGGCACACGTAACAGGAAAGGTATTGCAATGGATCAGAGAATATCTGACAGGGAGGTAACAACGAGTCATGGTACGTGACGAGGTGTCAGAGTGGGCACCTGTGACGAGTGGGGTTCCACAAGGGTCAGTCCTAGGACCTGTACTGTTTTTTGGTATATGTGAATGACATAACGGAAGGGATAGACTCAGAAGTGTCCCTGTTTGCAGATGATGTGAAGTTAATGAGAAGAATTAAATCAGTTGAGGATCAGGCAGGACTACAAAGAGACCTAGACAGGCTACAAGCCTGGTCCAGTAAATGGCTCCTTGAATTTAACCCTGCCAAATGTAAAGTCGAAGATCGGGGAAGGGCAAAGAAAACCATAGACAGAGTATAATCTAGGTGGCCAAAGACTGCAAACCTCACTCAAGGAAAAAGATCTTGGGGTGAGTATAATACCGAGCACATCTCCTGAGGCACACATCAATCAGATAACTGCTGCAGCATACGGGCGGCTGGCAAACCTAAGAATAGCGTTCCAATACGTCACTAAGGAATCGTTCAAGACTCTGTACACCATATACGTCAGGCCCATACTGGAGTATGCAGCACCAGTTTGGAACCCACACCTTGTCAAGCACGTCTAGAAATTAGAGAAAGTGAAAAGGTTTCCAACATGACTAGTCCCAGAGTTAAGGGGATTGTCCTACGAAGAAAGGTTAAGGGAAATCAGCCTGACGACACTAGAGAACAGGAGGGTTAGGGAAGACATGATAACGACATATAAAATACTGCGAGGAATAGATAAGGTGGACAGAGACAAGATGTTCCAGAGAGGGGACACAGAAACAAGGGGTCACAGTTGGAAGTTGAAGACTACTATGAGTCAAAGGGATGTTAGGAAGTATTTCTTCAGTCATAGAGTTGTCAGGAAATGGAATAGCCTAGAAAGTGACGTAGTGGAGGCAGGAACCATACATAGTTTTAAGACGAGGTTTGATAAAGCTCATGGAGCAGGGAGAGAGAGGACCTAGTAGCAATCAGTGAAGAGGCGTGGCCAGGAGCTATGATTCGACATCTGCGACCACAAATAGGTGAGTACACACACACACACACACACACACACACACACACGCACACGCGCACTCAGCTCACACACTGAGGTCCGGAGTTTTAATCTCCGGTACGGCTGGAAAACATTAGGACGTGTTTCCATAAGACACCTGCTGTCCTTGTTCACCCATCAGTATAAAATGGGTACCTGGGTATTAGTAGACTGGTGTAGGTTGCATCCTTTTCATCCTGGGACAAAACTGATCTAATTTGCCCGAAATGCTCTGCATAACAATGGGCTTTCTGTATAGTAGCATGTCATTGATGTCAGCTAGGCCTGTATGCCTTGTACATGTACTTGTTGAAATTAAGATAGTATTATAATTATTTATATATATATATATATATATATATATTATATTTTTATATATATATATTATAATATATATATATATATATATATATATATATATATATATATATATATATATATATATATATATATATATATATTTATATTACTATAATAATTACAATTAAAGATTATAGAAACAGAAAATACATTAGTTACATAAGATGGACATAACAGTACACGAGTGAATACATGTCTAGAACATACTGTAATCTTTCCTCAATGATTAGTAATCTTAAAATCTTCTCCAAATTTTATTAATTATAAATAATAATAAAATTAATAAAATTAATAAAATATTAATAAAATTAAAAAATTTGGGAAGAATTTAATGATAAATTGACTAATCTTAATTCTTGGGAAGAGTTTCAGGTCCTTTCTTATGTTCCTCTTCACAGAGTCGTGAATGTTACGCTACTGTGAGGTGTTGTCTTTGTTAGTGTGATGTGACTGTGAGGTGATTCTCCCTTTAGCCTTCTTCTCACGTTTCCTATAGTTCCTGATAATGAGTAGCACGAAAGCGTTTGAATTCTTCTATTTTTTCATAGTGGTTGTTTGCATATTTTGATATCACCTGTTTACTGTGATCTTTTGATATATATATATATATATATATATATATATATATATATATATATATATATATATATATATATATATATATATACAGTGGTACCTACGTATACGTCCGCTTTGGAATAAGTCTTACTTGGTATACGAACATTTTTTCTTGGTATACGACCTTTGTTTGGAATACGACTCGCGTGCTAGAACTTGTATGGGTCAAAATGAGTCACGACACTACGCCCCTACTTCATTAATCAAGGAAATTTTTGCCATATGGATGCAGAGAAGTACCACCCCAACAAAGCCCAAACAAGCCGTAATAGCATTGTCTGGAATGACAAGACAATGTCACATTTCCGAAACATCCTGAGGAGAAAGCAGAAGCAAAGTTCTTTGGACAGATTTTTAGTAAAATTCAAACCTGGTGAGCTTCAACCAGGTCCAAATAGTGAAAAGAGACAGAAAAGAGAAGGGGACTTTCCTTCCAAACAATAACATTTCCTCCTCCTCCCTTCTCAGCACTATCCTAGTAGGCACTCGACTCTTCAGCAAAGTAAAGTGAGGTTAAATTTGCATATATTTCATCTAATTCTTTCGTATTTATGTATGTATTTTAGTATTAAACAGTGTTTAAATTATTTTATACAACCCCATCAATGTATAATATGCCAATAACAATAGGATTTTTTTTCATGGGAACGGATTAATCGTTTCACCTATATTTCTTATGGGAAAATTCGTTTGGTATACGTCCTGTTTGGTATAAGTCCAAGGTCCTGGAACGGATTAAGGACGTATACCGAGGTACCACTGTACTGGAGGGAAGGCGGGGGTAGGGGTCGGCCTAGAAAAAGTTGGAGGGAGGGGGTAAAGGAGGTTTTGTGTGCAAGGGGCTTGGACTTCCAGCAAGCGTGCGTGAGCGTGTTAGATAGGAGCAAATGGAGACAAATGGGTTTTAGGACTTGACGTGCTGTTGGAGTGTAAGCAAGGTAACATTTATGAACGGATTCAGGGAAACCGACAGGCCAGACTAGATTCCTGGAGATGGGAAGTACAGTGCCGGCACAGTTTTGTAGCTGTAGTGTAAGCACGCCTCTGGCGAGACAGTGATGGAGTGAGTGACGATGAAAGTTTTTCTTTGTCGGGCTACCCTGCCTTGGTGGGAAACGGCCTATGTGTTAATAAAAAAATTATATATATATATATATATATATATATATATATATATATATATATATATATATATATATATATATATATATATATATATATATATATATATATATATATGCAAAAAGATCACAATAAACAGGTGATATCAAAATATGGAAGATAACCACTATGAAAAAATAGAAGAATTCCAAGCGCTTTCGTGACTACTCACATTATCAATGCAATAGTAATTATGAAAGAAACCGATTACCAAGATAAAATGAATAGCCTCCTAGATGATTTTGAAACCTATTCTAAACTTAGAAAGAATCCCTTAGAAACTGTTAACAGCAATTTCAATAAAACAATAAAGCATCTATTGAAGGGCAAAGATGAATTAATTAAAAAAATTACTTCCACTAATCCATCTTTACCTTATATGTATGGATTAATTAAAACACACAAACCTGGTAATCCTGTTAGACCAATTATTAGCTCCATAGGTTCAGTTTCTTATAAACTTTCTAAATGGCTTGTTGATATTTTGAGCCCAATTGTTGGAAAAATTTCTAATTTTAATGTTAAAAACAACTTAGATTTAGTTGATAAATTAAGCACCTTGACTGTTTTAAATGATTTCATTATGGTTAGTTTTGATGTTACCTCCTTGTTTACAAAAGTTCCAGTTGATGATTTACTAAAGTTCTTATCTGAAGAACTGGTTAATTACGATTTACCAATGCCAGTTCCTACTATCATTAAACTTATTAAACTTTGTATTGTTGATGCAAAATTTGTATTTAATGATGAGTTTTACACTCAGAAGTTTGGTATGGCAATGGGAAATCCTCTTTCACCTGTTCTTAGTAATTTATATATGGAATTTTTCGAAACAAGATTGCTTAACACAATCCTTCCCAATAGAGCTAAGTGGTATAGATATGTTGATGATATTTTGTGCCTTATGCCTAAGAATGTAGACATAAACCATTTCCTTGTTAAATTAAATAGCTTAGCTCATTCTATAAATTTTACTGTTGAATTTGAAGTAAATAACTCATTGCCCTTCCTAGATGTTTTTATTATTAAGGGTAACACTGACTTTAAATTTAAAATTTACAGAAAACCTACAAATAATTGTTCCTATGTACACTATTACTCTTCACATCAAGATAGAGTTAAAGTGTCAGTTTTCTCTTCTATGTTTTTGAGAGCTTTACGTATTTGTAGTCCAGAGTTCATAGATGAAGAAATCTCTAAAATTTATGAAACAGCTAATGATTTAAAATACCCAAGAAACATAACTGATAAATCTTTTAAAATAGCTAGAAACACTTTTTATAATCCAAAAAGGGACAACCAACTTTATTCAACCAAAAATATGTTGGTTCTCCCTTACCATGAAAACTTGGTTGATATGCCTTCCTTTCTTAAGAATTTTAATATCAAAGTTGTATTTAAAAATCTTGATACAGTAAAAGACTTTTGATAAAAAATCCCCCAAAATGCTGACGGATGTGTCTATAAGATTCCCTGTAAAATATGCGATAAAGTTTATTATGGTCAAACTGGTAAAAGTCTTGAACTAAGATTAAAACAACATAAATATAGCATTATAACTGGACAAGATTCTAATGCTCTATTTATTCATGTGAGAGACTTTAACCATCCAATTGATTTTCAAAATGCTGAGAAGGTTGTATCAAGCAAGTCCATGGTTGAGAGGAATATAATAGAATCATGTTTCATTAAAAGCAGTTTTGAAAATAATATGAATATTTCTTTTGGTTTATATAAATTGGATTCAGTTATAATTAATAAAATTTGGGAAGAATTTAATGATAAATTGGACTAATCTTAATTCTTGGGAAGAGTTTCAGATCCTTTCTTATGTTCCTCTTCACAGAGTCGTGAGATGTTACGCTACTGTGAGGTGTTGTCTTTGTTAGTGTGATGTGACTGTGAGGTGTATCCTGCTCCTTTATAAGCCTTCTTGTCATGTTACCTTTTATAGTTCCTTGATAATGTGAGTAGTCACGAAAGCGCTTGGAATTCTTCTATTTTTCATAGTGGTTGTCTTGCATATATATATATATATATATATATATATATATATATATATATATATATATATATATATATATATATATATATATATATATATATATATATATATATATATATATATATATATATATATATATATATATATATATATATATATAGTGTGTGTATGTGTGTGTGTATGTGTGTGTGTGTACTCACCTATTTGTGGTTGCAGGGGTCGAGTCATAGCTCCTGGCCCCGCCTCTTCACTGATTGTTACTAGGTCTTCTCTCTCCCTGCTCCATGAGCTTTATCAAACCTAGTCTTAAAACTATGTATGGTTCCTGCCTCCACTATGTCGCTTTCTAGGCTATTCCACTTCCTGACAACTCTATGACTGAAGAAATACTTCCTAACATCCCTATGACTCATAGGAGTCTTCAACTTCCAATTGTGACCCCTTGTTTCCGTGTCCTCTCTCTGGAACATCTTGTCTCTGTCCACCTTATCTATTCCTCGCAGTATTTTATATGTCGTTATCATGTCTCCCCTAACCCTCCTGTCCTCTAGTGTCGTCAGGCCGATTTCCCTTAACCTTTGTGTGTGTGTGTGTGTGTTTATATAAGCTTCACCTCGAACAACAACACAGTCTCTGTTTAAGTATGTGCGTGCCCAACGAGAACACTTTACATAAAACAAACAAAAATAGCGAAGCCATCATTGTTATTCCATCCTTCTCCGAAGACAGGAAGGAGAATAAACGAAATGAATAAGTAGGTTGGAGGAAGAGGTGAGTTGATGGAGGGGGAGGGAATCTGATGAATGGGAAGGGAAAGGGGGAAGGATGATGTACATGGGGAGAGGGGGGGGGAAACGGAGGGGAGGGTTGTGGAGGGAAAAATGAGGGGGCAGGTAGAATGAGGGGGGAGATGGAGAACCAGAGGGCGAGGGATAAGGAGGACAGCTGTTGGGTGGGAGGAGAGGGAGCAGGGGAGGGAAGGAGTGGCAGAATTGGAAGGGAGGGGGAAGAGTAGGAGAAGGTGTAGGGGAAGCACGAGGGGGAGGAAGGAGAGGGGTAAGGAAAAAGAGCAAGGAAATTTTTGTTTTTGTTGTTAAAGTTCTTGTCGTTGGCAATTGCGCGTCATCGGGTCGCGGCTCTGGTATTGAAGAGGGGAGGGGGGTGCTTCCCCTCAGGCTATTGTTTAGCTGGGTTGAGGGTGAGTGGGGAGGGGCGAGGTGGGGGTCACTCTCTTCAAGCGGTAGGTGTAGCAGCTTTTAGCAAGATGAAACCCCCCAACCCTCCCCCTTCCCTCCCGTTCCCCGGAACGGTAGAAGGGAGCAAAGGAGAATGAGGGATTTGCGTTAGGAGGGAGGGGAAAGGGAGTAAAAGGGGGAAACAGAAAGATGGGAGGCAGATAGGGGAGGGTGAAAGTTGGAGATGGAAACAGTGGAAGAGAGGGGTGGAAAATGGAAAATAATTGAGGGAAGGGAGGATGGGAAGGGAAGAATGAAGGAGAATGGGGGGGGGAGGAGAAATTGAGAATAAACAGAAGAGAGAAGAGAGTGCCAATAAAAAAGACTGGACATGGACTGTAGCCTGGGAGGAGAGACACTACACATAACATTCAGAGAAAAGGTCTGGAAGTAAACACTGCATCAAGCATATCATCACAAACACTTGTAAATCAAATTATTTCAACAGCACATTCAAAACTAACTGTGGGGAATTTCGTGATTTCCCAGAACTGTTATGCCCACTCCCCAGTAGGGGGAATGTAGAGTAGAGGTGGGTTAAGGGAGATGTTTAAGAGAAGTGTCAATTCTGTATATACTAGGCTAATTATACACTACAATTACTACATTACTACTACATATATTTAAGCTAAGTTAGAGTTAGTCATTAGTTTACTGTAGAAATTATATATCCCATGCATTAATTAAGCTATAGGCACCCTTAGCCCGGCACTTTGAGTGCCCAGGGAGAAGATCAAGCCAGGGCTGGGAGAGGCAGTCGCATTTACACTGGTGAGCCACGAGGCCTACTTCCATCACTGATTTACCCGTACCTCCCTTGATACAAACCTATACTGCAAAAGCTCACTACAACGAGATCGTGCACACCCAGCTACATATGTAAGTACTCTAGGTATTAGGTGCGCATTTATTTGGGCTTTTGTGCAGGTCAGCTAACTCCAGCACTGAGGACCTGGACAAGCCACGGTCTCTCACAACACACTGCCTACTGTTTGGAATAAAGGTTACTGCACATTGATTAAAGTTATCCTGGAGTGAAGTGGCAGGCTTCAGACTGAATTTCACGACTGAACCAGGGACCACTAACCCTACCCAGTCGTGCCCACACACTGCCTTAATTCCACACAGCTTTGGTCAACTTCTAACCGATGTAGCATAGCTATGGTCCACAGAACCAGTA
This sequence comes from Cherax destructor, assembly GCA_009830355.1. Classification (NCBI taxonomy): domain Eukaryota; kingdom Metazoa; phylum Arthropoda; class Malacostraca; order Decapoda; family Parastacidae; genus Cherax; species Cherax destructor. The sequence goes on from WNWK01002805.1 coordinate 19,655, forward strand.
GGAACCTAGCTAGGCTCCCACAGACCCACTAGGCCTAGTTAGCACTTATAACTGCTGTAACATCGCCATGTGGCGATTGCTCCTTTGCTAAACGCACATATAGACTCTCAACTAAGTACCTAGTGCAGTAGGAATTACTGCACTAGGTGCGGTAATTGGCGCCATGACCACTGTGTTCAGTTTAAGAAATTGGCGCCACCGTCATGGTGGCGCTACCTGGCACTGAGCCCACTACACCAAGACTCTGATGCCATCTTGTGATGTCATCACAATAAACTACGACCCCTGGTACACACACGCCACACCCAACGGGTCTCAGCAATTTAAGCCAGAGTTTAGCACTTGACCCAGAGGATACACATACCGGGACACACGTGTTACGAACGTCATTACGGCAGTGCAGTGAACACGTGTTACAGGCCAGAACTGGGGTGTTCAAGCGCTATGAGCTGGCCCGCTGACTAACATTTATTACGCAGTATCCTAGTATTATGTACATAGTATATAAGTTATTAGATTAAGCTGCCCCTAATGCCATGGCATGCCAGTGGCTCTCCTTGCATTTCAGTTTTATGATTGTAACTACCAATATATATGTATACTTGCAAAGAAATAAAAAAATATTTTATTTTATTTTATTTATTTTATTTATAAACCTGTCAACTGTCCCTATCTCGTCATGAGTCCCACAGGCAACATGGCCACACTAGCCATCTGTCGACAGAACCTCCAGCGCAAGCAATCCCTCGTCACCAGGACTTTTAATGCCTGAGACACTGATCCAGGCTGTCCCAGTTGACTTCCTCATATTGGAGGCCAATGTGAGTCTTGTGGAGGAGAGGCAACTAGCCTGCACCCTCGCATTTCTAGAACTTGAAGCCTTATTGAAGGGTTCAGAGGAGAAGGATGAACTGGCTGAAGTTCAGGAAAGATATGCTGAAAGGGAAGAATATGTCTTGGAGGCTCTGTGTCGCTTCAAGAAGGTTCTGAGGCAGAGGGATAACACAGAGCTGGTGGCTTCCACCACACTCGCAAGAGCCACCCAATCATAATCCTCGACCGCAGATGCCACTGAGATTACCGGAAATACATTTGCCTACATGTGACTGAAGCAACTTCGAAGAATTTATTATAAGTTTCCGGTCTTTAATCCATGAACAGCCCGATCTCGACAATCCCGTCAAATTTAATTACCTGAGAATGCAATTGAGGGGCAAGGCTTATGAGCTTATAAAGGGGCTTGATATCATAGGGGCGAATTATCTGCACACCATCCAGATTCTGGAACTCAATTACTGTGACAAAGGATGGTTACTGCTAAACAAGTTGTTTGATCTCGCCCTTTTCTTCCCATACACCGCCTGCCCGAGTTACAAGCGTTCAGAATTACTCTAGATAACTGTTTGCGTTCTCTGCGTTCCTATGCAGACATGGAGCAGAGTGACTGGGTTCTCAGTCCCATTGCACAAAAGAAGTTGTCAGAGAAAGCTCTGGAGCACTTGTATCTATGATTCGGCAAGTGTAGGTTCACCTGTGCTAAGAACAATGAAGGACTACAACACATCGTGGCCTGTATGCAAACTAACAAGCAACCTGACACTAAACATGTCAAGCAGCCATCTGACAGGGCCGACAAAGCAACAGTAGGTGCGTACTCGACCACGCAGAGTGACAAGGGGAAGAGATGAGCCAAAGAGAAGTGGAAAAGCCGGACTCCACCTGCCTTCACCTGTGTTCAGCGAGCCACTAATCCGTCTGAAGATAGACAATCCAAACAATTTTTTCACGAATGAGCCTCAAAACCCTGCCAATGTATGCCAAATCTCTGACATAACCCTAACTCCTCTAGACTTTGAGAAAGCCATCGACGACATGCCCATGCACTCAGCCCCAGGCCCAGACTCGTGGAACTCTGTGTTCATTAAGAACTGCAAGAAACCCCTCTCACGGGCCCTAAGTATGCTATGGAGAAAGAGCTTAGACACAGGCTACCATAAAGGTAGCAGCAAAGCAGTAGCTATGAGCTATAGACCAATAGCTTTAACGTCCCATATTATAAAAATCTTTGAAAGAGTTCTAAAAAGCAGGATAGCAAACCACCCGGACTCCCAAAAATTGCACAACCCAGGAAACATGGTTTCAGAGCACAGTGAGAAGTGTAATATGTTACATCCTACCTACATACATAGCTAATATAATAAGTCAAATAATAATATAAAACAAGATATTTTCATTTTAGCTATTAATGAAAATATCGGCAATATAAAATTATATGAAAAGGTAAATATATACTTCATAAACATTGGATCCCATTCAGGGGGCGCAATATGGGCTCATATATTCAGACACGGGAAGCGCGCTGGCACCCTTGAAACTCTCTATCCCCACTGTTGTACACCATGGGGGAAAACATTGCTCTGTGGGTGGCCCCTACCAACAGACCAGGGCCACATACTCAGTGACGCCGGAGGGCGCTATGACACATGACCTTATTTGACTAGGTCAACCCTCCCCCGAGTGTGGGGAATTTCGTGATTCCGCAGAACTGTTATGCCTCGTAACTCCTAGGCTAAATTATACACTACAATTACTACATTACTACTACAAATATTTAAGCTAAGTTAGAGATAGTCGTTAGCTTACTGTAGTAATTATACATTCCATACGTTAAGCTATAGGCACCCTTAGCCCGGCACTTTGAGTGCCCAGGGAGAAGGTCAAGCCGGGGCTGTTAGAGGCAGTCGCGTTTACACTGGTGAGCTGCAATTTATCCATACACCGCACCCGTACACTACCCGCTCACTACAACAAGATTGTTGCCCATGACTCGCCCAACAGGTATACAGGTGCACACCCAGCTTCTACCTTGCAAGTAAGTACCCTAGATACTATTAAGTGCGCACTTATTGCGTCCAGGTCTGCTAATTCCAGCAGCGAGTACCTGGATAAGCCACGGTCTCTCACAACACACTGCCTACTGTTTGGAATAAAGTTTTTTTTTTTTTTTTTTTTTTTTTTAAAACATATTTCAACATACATAATAATATTACAAAATCCAACAACCAAAACATAACACGCGCCTGAACATGAGGCAACCTTACAAAACTAACTGCAAAACTTTAACATGACATTCCTTATCAATCTTTGTGCAGAACTACCTGCTTGTACAAACACTGAGAGCATTCAGTGATAACACAGGATTATGCAAAGACATAATAACCTACTCAGATAAAATTATTCCGAATAAGAACACAAACAATACAAAGTAAACATAAAAAAAAAATTAAAGTACAAGCGTACACAACTTGTAACACTCCTATACAGTTCATACAGCCCCCCCTACCAACAACCTAGAAACCCACCCCACCCCTACACACCTGAACACATCCCCAAGACTAGGCTCAGCTAATACCTAAATATACACAACCTTGTCCTCCAATAACATAACGATACCAATCAAACTTTATATTGCTAACAATGTAAAGCATTGTCCTTGCCTCTTGAAAAACATTCAGCCATTTATCAATAACATGCAACAAGTTACCATCAATATACAATGGGTATGAACACGATAAAATAAATATCCTAGAATTCTCAGTATAAAGTTTTACCTTATTAAATACAAGATCCGCCTATACCCCAACCATAATATGTGTGACACAAACATGACTGTCACCGATGTATGCACTCTACTTGCACAGTAAGCTCCAACCCAAACAGATTTAACGTATATACGCATCCTAACCATCACACAATTATTACCTCTATACATTGAGGTATACAAACATTGCAATTGCACTGATATAATCATAACATATAGCAGTAGCCTAAAATTAACAAATCTTACAGGCCTGAACATTACAGGAAGCTAGAGGTGTCTACCACATATACCATAATACATTGCACCATCCTGTTACCTGCAATGTTATGTATGCGGATCCATCATACATATAACAATTATAACAGTGGTAGACAATTATCCATCACACCCCCACCCAGAAGCAGAGGAAAACCCCCAAAGTCTCACCCTAATGCACCCCCCACCCCCCCAGTCATTAGTCAGCACTCAAACACAAGACTACCACCCTACACCCCTTTCCCTACCATACCTACCCCCCCTCACACTCGCAAACCACACACCTAACCTGTCAACCAAACACACACACTCTCCGACCCCCATCCCTCTACCCTAATCCCAAGACCCAAATTCACCCAGCCCTTTTACATTCTACGTCCCTGACCTAATAACCAATCCATCGTCATCACCCTGTAACCCTTAGAAAAACCTGAGTCCCACTTACGCCCATACAACTCCCGATTCCTACCATGAGTTATATAGAACCTCGCAGCCAAAGCCCAAATTCGAACCCTACCCGACTCCTCACGCAAACCCCATGAAACATGTAAGAAATCTAACCCCAGATACATGACCGCCCTTTGCACCCCCTCCCTGAGACCCCCAAATATAAACTCAACACTCTCAACAAAGACAGCCCACCCCCATGCCCCTGACCACAGCACCAAACCACTTCCTTAGATCTCCCAGTTCCTCACAAAAGTATACTCCATGGTATGCCATGTCTAGCTGTCTGCAACGGCTACAAAGCCCATCCTTCACTAACCCCATTTTAAACAACTGTGCTTTCGAAGCCAGAATACCATGCAGAAATCTAAAACCCATCTCTCTAACCTTAGAAGGCAGCTTAATCCTATGAAATCAGTACCATGCTGCTTTCCAATTGTACATTGGATACATCGCAATACCCTGCACTACATCTGCCCCTCCCCTTCTCACCCTATTGAGGACCCCCAATTTCACCTTACTCGGTTCCCTCACAACTAATAAAAAACTTACCATTGCCTCACCCACTAGAATATCCTTACCTACCCACCATCGTCTTAACTCCTCCATCACCCTTCCAACCTTTGTCCCTCGTACCCCTCCCCTTGCTACAAAATCCTGCTTAACGAATATACCCATCAACCTCCACTGCAGCGGTATCAACCCCAATCCTCCATTCCCCAATTTCGTCATGACTACCCCTTGCCCAAACCAATGTCTCCCAAACCCCCAAATGAACCTCAAGACTCTCCTCTGTAAACTTATAGAGTCCTTTTCGACAATCGGCTAAACAGCCGTTACATGCCATAACCGACTATATATTAAGGTATTAATCACGATCACCCTTTGCAAAATCGTTAATCCCCAGGCCTCCAACCCGCCATCCTTCCCATGGCCTTTCCCACCACCATAGACGAATTCATCTCCTTAGCCACCTTCCCATCATTACAAAAAATAATGCCACAAATTTTAAGTCTATCCACTGTCATCCGTCCTAGCTCCTGTCCCAACGTCCCCCCCCCCCATGACCCTACCTCCAGAAACTTAGATTTTACCCTGTTAACCCACATTCTGTTTCCTTTCCAAAGATACCTACTATTCCCTCCACACAAACTAAACCCTCCCTGGATTTCACCATAATAGTGGTATCATCCACATACCCCACAATCCCTGGCTCAACCCCACTTATCCCACCAATCTCCCTCAACCCTACCTTAATTAACCTATAGAAGGGATCCTGTAAACATGCAAAGAGGAGCTGCGACAAGGAACATCCCTGCCGCAGCCCCCTTTCCATTCTCACAACTCCTCCCAACCTCCCATTAATCTGCACCCTCACCTGAGCCCCCTCATACAGCATTTCGACCCAACCGACGATTTCATCCCCGAATCCCTGCCTCCTCAATATTGCAACCAAAGCATCACACTGCACCCTATCATATGCCATCTACCAATCCAGACCTACGACACCCCCCCATTCTCCTCTCCACAAAACCTTTTATACGCCTGTGCCCATTCCGCATGCTCCGCCCAGGTATACCGTACTGCCCATCATACACCAGTCTATCAAGCACCTTTTTCATTCTATTCACCAAAACTTTTGCAAAAATTTTATAATCAGCGCAAAGCAAGGTAATGGCTTTATACCCACTCAGCACACCACCTTCTCCTCCCTTCCCCACCAAGACTACCACCCCTATTCTCTGATCCTCCCCCATACTCCTTCCCAATTTCAGGAACATAGTGACAAGGTGACAAGGTTGTTACTACCTCCTCCACAGCCTCCAATGCCTCACTCCACTATCCTGAGACTTCCACAGCCACCTCCATCTGCTCCTCACGACTCGCTTCCTCACCTCCTGGAGTTTACCTGGAGAGAATTCCAGGGGTCAACGCCCCTGCGGCCCGGTCTGTGACCAGGCCTCATGTTGGACCAGAGCCTGATCAACCAGGCTGTTACTGCTGGCCGCACGCAGTCCAACCTACGAACCACAGCCTGGCTGGTCAGGTACCGACTTTAGGTGCCTGTCTAGTGCCTGCTTGAAGACAGCCAGGGGTTTGTTGGTAATCCCCCTTATGTATGCTGGGAGGCAGTTGAACAATCTTGGGCCCCTGACACTTATTGTGTTGTCCCTCAACGTGCTAGTAGCACCCCTGCTTTTCATTGTCCCAGCACCAAAAGCACGGCCATGATGTTGCGAGTCTTTCCTGCTGTCACAAGACGCCGCTACGTGACCTGTACCTCCACACAGTCTACACATCCTCAGTTTCCCAGCGTACATAATGTACACTTGGGTACAGAACATCTCCAGCATCACATACGAGGGAATCTGTCTCCTTAGTGACATTTTAATGGAGAATGAGCCTTCTGGCATACCGGCGTAGATACCCTGGGTCCACCGACCCACCGTAATGGCCTGGATGACTCCATATTGTTGAAATACCTCCTTCACATCCGCCTCACATGTCTCAAAGGGGACATTACGAACTTTTAGCCACGAATAGTGGGTCGAAACGTCTCTCAGCTGAACCTCCAAGCCAGAATTGATGACTAACCTCTTCTCTTGATAATCGTCCACTAGTTTTTCATAAGCACTGTCGGTGTTTAACTTCACAAATATTATCGCTGCTCCATTCAACGATACTCCGTACATGTCCACAGCAGAGATACCATACATGTCTCATAGAATCATGGGTAGAAGCACATCGGCGTTGCTAGGGTATACAGCCCCTTGGAGCAGTTCTATACGAACAGTATTGACTCTCCTCCTGTAGCTCTCCGCCATCTTGTAGAAAATAAAGTTGCTCTGTTTCGCCACCAGAGCTCCAGTACAGAACACCCAACCACCACGAAGGCTGGGTAGCGAATGAATAAAGGTTAGTGCACATTGATTGAAGTTATCCTGGAGTGGAGCGGCAGGCTTGAGGCTGAACCAGGGACCACTTACCCTACCCAGTCGTGCCCACACATACACTGTCTTAATTCCACACACTAAGAACTAACTGTTTTCAGGAACATGAATAAAGATTAATTTATGGTATTAAAGATAATTATCAATATAATGGTAGACGATGGCAACAAGTTCATGAGGTTTTAAAACACATGATAAACACTGTAACTGCTGCACCTGTGTCTTACTCATCAATTAACAATATACATTAGGTCAAGCATTGCTGACAGTATTTCATGAAAGGCAAAGCCTTGGTGAAGGTTTGATCCTCCGTCAGTTAAACGCAGCCCGATGTCTGATTAGTTAGGCTATTGTTGCTCGCGCACCGAGTATAAGGCATCAACATGGAAACCGCCCCTGATCAAGCATGTTAAAAAGCTAGCAATGGCTTGCAACGAGATTAGTGTCGGAACTGAGAGGCATTGACTTTGAGATGCTTGAGGAACTCTAACAGCACTAGGGGAAAAGGTGGACCAAGTGTGAAATGATCGTGACATATGAAATACTCAGAGGATTAGACAGAATGGATATGGATAGGATTTCTGATAAACCAGGAGACGGAGCCAGCGGACATAGCATCTAAAAAGACAACTGAGCAGTAGAGACGTCAGGAAGTTCTTTCTCAGCATCTGGATGATAAGTAAATGGATATTGCCAGATGAAGTTTCTTGAACAGATATGATGTCTCTGGAGACCAGAAAATGGTAGAGCCAGTCGATGGTGGACTAAGAAGCGGGGCGAGGAGCCACGAGTCGACCCCTGCAAGAAGAATTATGAGGGGCAAGGAGCCACAAGTCGAACCCCTCAAGAACAACTACGTGGGGAGAGGAGCCACGAGTCGACCCCCGCAAGAACAACTATGTGAGTCAACAAACTTAAAGGGAAAACTAGATGATTGTTTGATTTGTTAAAGACTCGCGTCTCGTTAATGTTATAAAGATATATTACAGACGTCTAGTTATCATTTACAGTTAATGTTTTTTTTTAATTCTCATCTGCTCAGAAATATAGAGGTTTACAAGGTCAATAATGGAGTGGAGAGACACGACATACAATCCCAGTGATTAGGACGGTGGAGTGGAGGGACACGACAGACAATCACAGTGATTAGGACGGTGGAGTGGAGGGACACGACAGACAATCACAGTGAGCGGGACGGTGGAGTGGAGGAACACGACGGACAATCACAGTGAGTGGGATGGTGGAGTGGAGGGACACGACAGACAATCATAGTGAGCGTGACGGTGGATTGGAGGGACACGACAGACAATCACAGTGAGCGGGATGGTGGAGGGGAGGAACACGACAGACAATCACAGTGAGCGGGATGGTGAAGTGGAGAGACACGACAGACAATCATAGTGAGCAGGACGGTGTCACAATAGGACGCAGAGAGAGGCCAATATTTGATCCTATATATTCCCATATACCTGACAGAAAGGGGAAGAGTGCAAGAGGAGACAACTGGAAATTAAAAGTATAAATGAGCCAAAGGAACATAAGAAAAAAAACAGTGAACAGGAAGGGGAAAATGTCGAGAATCCAACTAAATAAATGGAATAAAAAAAAAGATGCGAAGGAGTCAGAAAGAGCAGCGAGTGAGGCACAACAGTTCATCGGAGTGCAAAAGGAGCCCAAGAGTTACAGCTCAATTTCCGTAGACACTACTGAGCACAACCAGTTACGTATAATTGAGCCAAGAACCGCTAGCTGAGTACAGCTAGTTTAGTGTAGCTTGTTGAATTCAACTAGGTGAGTACAATTAGGTGAATACAACTAGGCGTGGACGTCTATTATTATTATAATCAAATAGAAGCGCTAAACCAAGCGTGGACGTCTAGATGAGCACAGCTAAGAATTAAAACTAGGTGAATACCACTAGGTGACTACAGCTAGGTTAGTATAGATAGGTGAGTACATCCTGGGCACATCAGTGGACCTCAAGCATGATTTCAAGGTATTTCATTATGTTCCTGTATGTTCTGACCTCACAAGCGATTTTTATATCTAGTGCCAGGGCAGGGAAAGAAATATGACTTGTAAACAAGGCTGCCCCACTTTTGAGGCATCTGTGGCAAAGTGGTCTAGAGCGTCATTTGGGGAACCTTGCTAACCTCCCTGACGTAGCTTCGAATCCTGCTGACTGCGATTTTTCTTTGTGTATATATATATATATATATATATATATATATATATATATATATCAATAACAACACTGCGACTAGCCGAGGATTCGAACTCATGTAGTTTTGGCCCTGCCTCGTGGTGAGCAAAAATCACATGATGCCTTAACCCACTGAACCACACAATCCTACAATACCCAAGCACCCAGCCAAGCTAGATGTGTTACTCTTGGTCCGAGGACATACGGTGGTGTGGGTGCCTCTAAACTAATTTCATTCTTATCCCCGTTTGGTGTACTAGCCTCCACAAGCAGTATATATATTATCGTGACCACGAACGAGTGGTATTGAATCAATAACAACACTGCGACTAGTTTTGGCCCTGCCCTGTGGTGAGCGAAAATCACATGACGCCTTAACTCCTAATTGGAAAGATTTCTGATACATGGGATCAACTTTATCATCCTCAATGGTTGCATCAGTCATCCACAACTCTGCATTACAAATAAGAAATGAAATATAATAAGTAAGGACGATCTAGCTCATTCTTGTCAGATTTGCAACAATGAGCTCTAACTCCTGCATAAGCAATAAATTATAAGTTATTAGACATAAGAAATAAGAAAGACTTACACAAATCAAGTCAGATTTGGAAAGTATATTATTCAGCATAAAATTCCCTTTCATTTGAGCCTAATTAGAAATCTCTCTGACAGTTTTGAAAATTTGACCCCTGCGGTCCGGTTATTTTTGACTCCTTGATTTTACGAAAATTCCCCAAATACGATGTAGTGGTAAACCAAGTTAATATTGTTCTACGACCACATTTAAAGACAAAATAAAAATCACAGGATAGAGCATTATTAGGTTTAGTATTGAATTCATGGGAAAGTCGAATGGATCATTTTTCAAAGAATATTGAGAGGCTGAGGCAGTGGTTACCCCAGGTTACCCCAGGGCTGAGCTCCCTGGGAGATGTTATTTTTGATGGCTTCGTTATTTTTGGTTAATTAATATTTGTTATATAAATACAGTTGGCCTATGTCATGAGAATAGTTTATGTGTCATGCTCTCATGTTGTCATTTATATACTAAACGTGGATTAAAATTATACTTTCCTTCTCTCCCCCTCCCTAGTCTTCTCTTCACTCCCTTCCCTAGTCTTCCCTTCACTCTTCTCACTAGTCTTCTCTTTACTCCCCTCCCAAGTATTTCCCTTACTCCCTTCCTGGTCTTCCCTTCACTTCCCTCCCTAGTCTCCCCTTTACTCCCATCCCTAGGCTTCCCCTCACTCCCTTCCCTAGTCAACCCTTCACTCCCCTTCCTAGTCTTCCCTTCTCTCCTCTTCCTAGCCTTCTCTTCACTCACCTCCCTAGTCTTCCCTTCACTTCCCTCCCTAGTCTTCCCTTCGCTCCCCTCCCTAGTATTCCCTTCACTCCCCTCCCTAGTCTTCCCCTCACTCCTCTCCCTAGTCAACCCTTCTCTCCTCTTCCTAGTCTTCTCCTCACTCTCCTCCCTAGTCTTCACTCTCTTCCCTAGTCTTCCCTTCACTCCCCTCCCTAGTCTTCCCTTCACTCACCTCCCTAGTCTTCCCTTCACTTCCCTCCCTAGTCTTCCCTTCTCTCCCCTCCCTAGTATTCCCTTCACTCCCCTCCCTAGTATTCCCTTCACTCCCCTCCCTAGTCTTCTCTTCACTCACCTCCCTAGTCTTCCCTTCGCTCCCCTCCCTAGTATTCCCTTCACTCCCCTCCCTAGTATTCCCTTCACTCCCCTCCCTAGTCTTCTTCACTCACCTCCCTAGTCTTCCTTCACTTCCTCCCTAGTCTTTCCTTCGCTCCTCCCTAGTATTCCCTTCACTTCCTCCCTAGTATTCCCTTCACTCCCCTCCCTAGTCTTCCCATCACTCCTCTCCCTAGTCAACCCTTCTCTCCTCTTCCTAGTCTTCTTCACTCTCCTCCCTAGTCTTCACTCTCTTCCCTAGTCTTCCCTTCACTCCCCTCCCTAGTCTTCCCTTCACTCCCCTCCCTAGTCTTCCCTTCACTCCCTCCCTAGTCTTCCCTTCACTCCCCTCCCTAGTCTTCCCTTCACTCCCCTCCCTAGTCTTCCCTTCACTCTTCTCCCTAGTCTTCCCCTCACTCCCCAACCCTTCACCCCTTTCCTAGTCTTTCCTTCTCTCCTCCTCCTAGCCTTCTCTTCACTCCATTCCTTAGTCTTCACTCTCTTCCCTAGTATTCCCTTCACTCCCCTCCCTAGTATTCCCTTCACTCTCCTCCCTAGTCTTCCCTTCACTCCCCTCCCTAGTATTCCCTTCACTTCCCTCCCTAGTCTTCCCTTCGCTCCCCTCCCTAGTATTCCCTTCACTCCCCTCCCTAGTATTCCCTTCACTCCCCTCCCTAGTCTTCCCCTCACTCCTCTCCCTAGTCAACCCTTCTCTCCTCTTCCTAGTCTTCTCTTCACTCTCCTCCCTAGTCTTCACTCTCTTCCCTAGTCTTCCCTTCACTCCCCTCCCTAGTCTTCCCATCACTCCTCTCCCTAGTCAACCCTTCTCTCCTCTTCCTAGTCTTCTCTTCACTCTCCTCCCTAGTCTTCACTCTCTTCCCTAGTCTTCCCTTCACTCCCCTCCCTAGTCTTCCCTTCACTCCCCTCCCTAGTATTCCCTTCACTCTCCTCCCTATTCTTCCCTTCACTCCCCTCCCTAGTATTCCCTTCACTCCCCTCCCTAGTCTTCCTTCACCTTCATTAACATAAGCGCTTTCCAAATCGGCCACGCGGGTTCACTGATTCCCAGACTACGAAAATTTCCTCATCAGATATAAAGGGATTCAAAGCGGGTGTGAGTCCTTAAGAACCTACGGAAGGAGGGAGGGACTAGGAGGATCATGATAGGGAGGGAGGGAAGGATGGAGAGAGGGAGCATTGAGGAGGACCAGGTGTAAGCTGATCTCCCGCAGATGAAGTGCCAGCAGTTTAATGAGCATGAAGATTACTGAAAAAAATCCTCCAGGAGTTCAGACTGGAGATTGACATGACATTACTCTGAGGTTAATGATGTTGTGGAGAGAGAGAGAGAGAGAGAGAGAGAGAGAGAGAGAGAGAGAGAGAGGAGAGAGAGAGAGGAGAGAGAGAGAGAGGAGAGAGAGAGAGAGAGAGGAGAGAGAGAGAGGAGGAGAGAGAGAGAGAGAGAAGAGAGAGAGAGAGAGAGAGAGAGAGGAGAGAGAGAGAGAGAGAGAGGAGAGAGAGAGAGAGGAGAGAGAGAGAGGAGAGAGAGAGAGGAGGAGAGAGAGAGAGAGGAGAGAGAGAGAGAGAGAGAGAGAAGAGAGGTGCGCTTGTGTTACCTGCTTGTTATCTTTATGTAGCTTTGAAATCAGAGCTGTGCTGGAAACACTTTCTGTCTTCCAGAATATTTCACCGCACATATCTGAGGTTCCAAAGCTTACAATGTTTGCTGTCTCATCTTTAAATTAATTTCATTGATCCACCTCTCTGTTAGCACACACTAATATTCTACGATTCCTTCGGCTCCTTCCCCCTCAGCTTGCCCCCCCTCAGCTTGCCCTCCCTCAGCTTGCCCTCCCTCAGCTTGCCCTCCCTCAGCTTCCCTTTCCCCTCAGCTTGCCCTCCTTCAGCTTGCCCTTCCTCAGCTTGCCCTCCCTCAGCTTGCCCTCCCTCAGCTTGCCCTCCCTCAGCTTGCCCTCCCTCAGCTTGCCCTCCCTCAGCTTGCCCTCCCTCACCTTGCCCTCCCTCACCTTGCCCTCCTCAGCTTGCCCTCCCTCAGCTTGCCCTCCCTCAGCTTGCCCTCCCTCAGCTTACAACTGTGGTTTTATCCTTGTTGAAAGTACTAAGAAATATTTGTTATGCTTTCATATTCTTTTATAACCTTGTATGTTATCATGTTTCTTCCTTCCAGCCAGATTTATCTTTTTTATTGTTGCTGTAGTTTTTGTTGTTGTTTCCAGCTTGCCATTATAACTAACAATTTTTGGACTCGGACATTTGTTTTTTCTCTTTTTTGGGGGGCTTTTTCTATATTATCTATTTCTTTTAGACGTGGCCACTATACAAAATGTACATATTCCAATTTCGATCTAATATATTTTTAAAAACTTTTAACACTTTTTGTTTGATCCCTAAAGTTGGAAGATATTTTACGGTGAACAGAGAAGCCTCGTATAAATATAGTTTCCCACAAACAATCTTTAACGATCTCCCGGTGAATTTGTTCATCTCATAATTATTCATAGATCCCAATATTCTTCAAGAGTAACAAAAAAGGCACAATACCGTGACTGGAACAATACACACACAACCCGCACATATAAAAGAGAGGAGCTTACGACGACGTTTCGGTCCCGACTTGGACCATTTACAAAGTCACACTAACACACAGTGCGGGTTGTGTGTGTATTCTTCAAGAGGCCGGTTTTCAATTTCCATTTACCTACAATGAATTCCATTACCCATCTTTCACTTCACTGGTTCAGTTTCTCCAAGTCATCTTGTTTTATGTTTCTTAACGTGTTCAGACATATATAGTGTTTTTCTTCAGTTGCTTCTGGTAAGTCACGAAGATAAACTAAAAACGTCATCGGGGCAAGTGCAGACCCTGGGACACCTCACTGCTAACATTTCCTCAGGATGAAATATTTATCTTCTCGCTGTTTCAAACAGAATATATGTTTTCCGGGTTGATGCTCTGTCGTTTACCCCTCAGATTGTTTGGTTGCTTCCACGTTGAGGTTTCCTGGCACACTCTTTTGGAACCTTTGTTAAAATGTAGATAAATACAATTCGTCCATCTATATACTACTTGAATAGTGTACTCACCTAGTTGTGGTTGCAGGGATCGAGTCACAGCTCCTGGCCCTGCCTCTTCACTGGTCGCTACTAGGTCACTCATAATGTTCCATGAGCTTTATCATACCTTTTCTAAAAGCTATGTATGGATCCTGCCTCCACTATATCACTTCCCAGACTGTTCCACTGTCTGACAATTCTGTGACTGAAAAAATACTTCCTAACATCCTTGTGATTCATCTGAGTCTTCAACTTCCAATTGTGACCCCTTGTGCTGTGTTCCATCTGAATCACCCTGTCTCTATCCACCTTGTCAATTCCTCTCAGTATTTTATATGTCGTTATCATATCCCCCCTATCTCTCCTGTCCTTTAGTGTCGTCAGGTCGATTTCCCTTAACCTCTCCTCGTAGGACATACCCCTTAGCTCCGGGAATAGTCTTGTTGCAAACCTTTGCACTTTCTCTAATTTCCGTGCGTGCTTGGCTAGACGTGGGTTCCAAACTGGTGCTGCATACTCCAATATAGGCCTGATATACACGGTGTACAGGATCCTGAACGATTCCTTAATGAGATGCCAGAATGCTATTATTAGGTTTACTTTGCGCCCATATGCTGCAGCAGTTATTTGGTTAATGTGTGCCTCAAGAGATGTGCCCGGTGTTATACTCACCCCCAGATCCCTTTCCTTGAGTGAGGTTTGTAGTCTCTGGCCCTCTAGACTGTACGTCGTCTGCGTTTTTTTTGTCTTCCCCAATCTTCATGACTTTCCACTTGGTGGGGTTGAACTCCAGGACCCAGTTTCTGGACCAGGTCTGCAGCCTGTCCAGATCCCTTTGTAGTTCTGCCTGACCCTCGTCCGATTGAATTTGTCTCATCAACTTCACATCATCTGCAAACAGGGACACTTCTGAGTCTATTCCTTCCGTCATGTCGTTCACTTATACCAGAAACAGAACCGGTGCTTGAACTGACCTCTGTGGTTCCCAGCCCGTCACAGACACCCACTCTGACACTTCGTCTCGTACCATGACTTTCTGATGTCTTCCCAAGAGGTATTCCTTGATCCATTGCAGCGCTTTCCCTGTTAAACCTGACTGGTCCTCCAGCTTATGTACTAATTTCTTGTGTGGAACTGCGTCAAAAGCCTCCTTACAGTCCAAGAAAACGCAATCTACCCACCCTCTCTCTCTCTCTCTCGTCTTGCTGCTGTCACCCTTTCATAGAACTCCAGTAGGATTGTGACACAGGATTTCCCATCTCTGAAACAGTGCTAATTGTCGTTAATAAGCTCATTTCTTTCTAGGTGCTCCACCACACTTCTGATAATCTTCTCGATAACTTTGCATACTATACATGTCAGTGACATTAATCTGTAGTTTAGTGCTTCGTGTCTGTCTCCTTTTTTAAAAATTGAGACTACATTTGCGGTCTTCCATACCTCAGGTAGTCGCCCTTTTTCGATAGATGTGTTGAAGATTGTTGTTAGTGGCACGCATAGCGCCTCTGCTCCGTCTCTCAGGACCTATGGAGAGATGTTATCCGGCCCCATCGCCTTTGAGGTATCTAGCTCACTTAGCAGCCTCTTCACTTCTTCCTCGGTTTTGTGTGTGTGTGTGTGTGTGTGTGTTTACTCACATAATTGTGGTTGCAGGGGTCGAGACTCACACACACACACACACAGTGTGTGTGTGTACTCTCCTAATTGTGGTTGCAGGGGTCGAGACTTAGCTCCTGTGTGTGTGTGTGTGTGTGTGTGTGTATGTGTGTGTGTGAGGTAACATGAGATTCTCCGGTGGAGTCCCGGCCCGGGTCTTGTCCATGAGTGTGTATGATGCCTGGGTGATTTCTGAGTGATGCCTTGGTGATGCCTGGATGATTCCTGGGTGTTGCCTGGGTGATGCCTGGGTGTTGCCTGGGTGATGCCTGGGGGATGCCTGGGTGGTGCCAGGGATGAAGGTTAATCATCACCCAGGAGAGGACAACGAAACTGGTCTGCCTCACTAAGGACCTTACACTGTTTCTGAGCATGTAGTGCCAGGCATGAATATTTTAACAGTGGAGGTTCTTGGTAGGTAGGGAATGTCGCTTGTGGGGGGGGGAAAGGAGGGGTAGGTGTGATTGGGAAGGGGAAAGGTTTTGTTATTGAGAAGAGGGTCTGCCAAGTTCTAGTAGGAAGGGGGAAGGTACTGACTCGAAGGAGTGGTGGATGGAAGGGATAGGAGAGGTGCTGGTGGGATGCGACATTTCTAGTGGGAAGGAACTGAGAAACAGGTGTTGATTTGAAGGAGTGTAGAAGATGCTGGTGAGTAGGGACAATGATGGTGGGACTGTTGGTGCAAGAGGTGTGTCTTAAACACTGCAAGAATTTTGTTTACTTTTGTTTGACCGGAAGTTACGAGGAAGAGATGTGAGCTCTCGAGTTTCTTCAGTGTCACAAGTAAAAATATTACGTCCTTATATACTGGCAAGATACAAGATAGCCGCCAGGCTCACCCACTATCACCTGGAAAGAGGAGTACCTGGGGACGACCTCTCTCACTGGGAAAAGACATGAGGATCTGGAGATGCTCTCTCTCACTGGGAAGAGACAGGAGGACCTGGGGACACTCTCTCTCATCTGGGAAGAGACGGGAGAGACTGAGGTCACCCTTCCCCTTCCTCACCTACTTCCTACATCTTCCCGGAATCTCCACTAGGAGAGAATATCCTTCCCTGGAGCGGGGCTATACAAGGCTGGAGTGGGATGAGACTGATGTCGTCGGGATCCGCTAAGCTTCATTTAGGGAGAGATAATTTGTGTAAAAGACATATTTTTGTCCTCCGTTGACAATTGAATCTCCTCCTTTAGCAAATATGTTGATAAGTAGTAAGTTCAACGTGGGAAAGTTTTCTTCAGTTAAATTTATCTCACGTACCTATGCTGACATGTACTAACTCTAAATCTTCAGATATTCCAACACAAACATCATCAACTCTCTACAAGCACCACTTCCTACTTTTACCTTGTCAATAAATGGTTTAGAAAGCCGACATGTTGATAAATGAGACAGTTGTGCAACATTTCGGTATCTTTATTTTGGAAACGTTTCGCCAGCCAGTGGCTTCTTCAGTCCAATGCTAAGAAAGGTGGAAGACGAGGAGGAGTTTGAGTAAATCAGTCTTGAGTCGATCGGACTGATGGACTGAACACATCGACTCCAGGCTGATGGGACCGATTACCTCAAATTCCTCCTCGTCTTCCACATTTCTCTTCATTGTACTGAAGAAGCCACAGGCTGGGGAAACGTTTCCAGACTAAAGATACTCAAATGTTGCACAAATGTCTCATTTATCAACTTTTTCCTTCCCTCCCTTCCCTTCCTTCCCTCCCTTCCCTTCCTTCCCTCCCTTCCCTCCCTTCCCTCCCGACCAGCCTCTTCAGCTTCCACATACATTACGTGGAAGCAACATACGTAACATATTCTTTTGATCTGCTTTTTACGAGGTATTTGAAATGAAGTTAAATGTAGAAAAATATAGAGGGAAGCAAATCAAGAGAAGAACAGAAGAAATACCAAAAATCATGAGAGAAAAAAGAGAAGCAATATGAAAGTGACACAGCGGCCAAGATAAACACCAAGGTAAACAATAGAAGCTAATTGTTCGAAACGACAGGACGACAGCAGCAGGATAACATGACGACAGGACGACAGCAGCAGGATAACAGGACAACAGGACGACAGGACAATAGGACGTCAGGACGACAGAACAACATGGAAATTTGTGAAGGATGCAGAAGAAATTTACAGGAGGAATAGGTCTAGCCACACCAAGTTAAGCATCGCTACAGTGACGGAAAGAATAAGTCTAGCCACACCATGTTAATCATCTCTACAGTGACGGAAAGAATAGTCTAGCCACACCGTGCTAATCAACACGGCAATACGGCATGCTATGAAGCCCCTCAATGAACTGGATACACACAAGGCAGGGAAAACAAATTATGTCTCACCGACGACATTAAAGACGGCTGGTGAGGTTTATTATGCAAGACGACTGCAGAGCTTCACATTCACCCTTCTTACATAACGGCTTCACGTTCACCCTTCTTACATAACGGCTTCACGTTCACCCTTCTTACATAACGGCTTCACATTCACCCTTCTTACATAACGGCTTCACGTTCACCCTTCTTACATAACGGCTTCACGTTCACCCTTCTTACATAACGGCTTCACGTTCACCCTTCTTACATAACGGCTTCACGTTCACCCTTCTTACATAACGGCTTCACGTTCACCCTTCTTACATAACGGCTTCACATTCACCCTTCTTACATAACGGCTTCACGTTCACCCTTACGTACAGGCGCTACGCTATAAACCAACATTCGTGGCATACAAAAACTGGGAGGAAATTGAAAAAAAAAAATGTAATGAATAAGCTAGTAAATTGCCTGCCGAGCATTAACTTTGCTATAAATAACCAACAAGGATTCAGAGAAATGAAGCCAGTGTAGAGCCAAATGAATTCTATGATGCGATGGCAAGGGTTACGCAGGAAAGGGGTGGGCTGGCAGACAGTTGTTGTTTTTTTAGACTGTCAGAAAGTAATTTGACTAAAACTTCAAAAAGATGTGGAAGTGGCTGGAAGGCCACTTTATAACAGAATACGTAAAAAAAATAATTAATGACACAACATCAGAGAGAGAGAGAGAGAGTGAGAGAGAGAGAGAGAGAGAGAGAGAGAGAGAGAGAGAGAGAGAGAGAGAGAGAGAGAGAGAGAGAGAGAGAGAGAGAGAGAGAGAGAGAGAGAGAGAGAGAAAGAGAGAGAGAATGTCATTACTGGGAGAAGGAAAAAAGTGATACATGTTGATAAGACGACTGGGCAGATAAACTACTTCCAGTCAATGCATGCAGATGATGGCACAGTGAAGAGGAGAAAAACATATGATGACTGCAAGAAACTACAGGAAGACTTAAACAATTGGCTACAAAAATGATTTTTCAAGTGGTTACAGGAATAATTCAACAAGTGACTACAGGAATGATTCAACAAATGGCTACAGAAATTATTTAACAAGTGGCTACAGGAATTATTCAACAAGTAGCTACAGGAGTGATTCAACAAGTGGCTACATGAATGATTCATTAAGTGGTTACAGGAAAGATTCAATACATGGAAAATGGAAGGGTTCAAGAAGTGGCTACAGAAATGACTCAAGAAGTGGCTACAAGACTGGAATAGTTAAGTGTCTATAGTGTGCGCAATAAGGCTAACAGATTACTTGGATTTATATCAAGAAGTATAAGTAACAGGAGTCCAAAAGTTATTTTACTGCTCTATGCATCACTAATAAGTCGTATATCAGTGTTATACAACACTGACAAGGTGATGACTAAGACATAAGTGTAACATCTGGGTATCTTTACTTTGTAAACGTTTAGCTGTCCAGTGAGTTTATCAATACAATATATAGATATAATCTGAAGACTAAAGAAATATATACAGAAGACAGTAAAAGGCGAGGTAATCAGTCCCTGTGCCTAGGAACAGGTGATGAGCACCGTAGTCTTGATAAATGAGATACTTGTGCAACATCTGGGTATCTTATTTCCTGCAAACGTTTCTTCAGTCAGTGGCACAAGTGTCTCATTTATCAACTTGGTTTTCTAAAAACATTAATACACGCTCTGTCAGACACCAACAACATTTTGAGATCCTGATGCTGGGAATTATTCAAAACTTGCCTAACTTATAGGCCCAACCTACTTCCACTAGTTGATTTTTTCTATTGGTGATGGCACCTACCACTGCTCTACCTCACCTGTCTGCAGTATACAAGCTCCACCTCCGCGAATATTCTGCACTTTTATCAAGATTGATGGACTGAACACATCGACTCCAAGCTTAGGGACTGATTACCTCAAACTCCTCCTCATCCTCCACCGTTCTCTGACTGGTGAAACGTTTCCATGTATCTCATTTATCAACTTTTTGGTGTTTTAAATCATTTATTTAAACTCTGTGAGTGTGGGGCAGAGTCAAGTGTAGTGAGGGAGAGAACAGTCACGTGTAGTGGGGGGGGAAGCAGGTGTAGTGGGGAGAGGACAGATCCAGGTGTAGTGAAGGGGAGGAAAGAGGCAGATGTAGTGAGGGAGATGACTGAGGCAGGTGTAGTGAGGGAGATGACTGAGGCAGGTGTAGTGAGGGAGATGACTGAGGCAGGTGTAGTGAGGGAGATGACTGAGGCAGGTGTAGTGAGGGAGAGGACAAAGTCCTACTTACCAACTTTACTCTGTTTTAAACTGCAATACCTTATACTGAACTACTTACACGAGTATTTCTTTAGGCATGACTCTCCAAGCTTCATATACGACCAGACAACAGCGAGACTTTATCAATACGTCGAATCTTCAGTACACGTCCCTATCTCTCCAGAGGATATTAAATGCGTCCATTTGCCATGATTGGGGCTCCCTCCGATTTTTTTTATTAGGAAGGAACTTATTAGATTTTATTTGAACTCGTTAACCAAATAAGTTTTAAAACAGCATTTATAGATAATTTTATTTGGGATGTTACCTCAGTAACTCTGTACCTTCACCAGTTGCTCTCAGATCCAGGGTTGTTTATTTGTTAAACTACTCGAGCTGCGATGTTTAGTACGTGGGAAGCACTGTGCACTCTCCTTCATACGTGCGTAGCACTGTGCACTCTCATTCATACGTGGGTAGCACTGTGCACTCTCATTCATACGTGCGTAGCACTGTGCACTCTCATTCATACGTGGGTAGCACTGTGCACTCTCATTCATACGTGGGTAGCACTGTGCACTCTCATTCATACGTGCGTAGCACTGTGTGCTCTCATTCATTCGTAGGTAGCACTGTGTGCTCTCATTCATACGTGGGTAGCACTGTGCACTCTCCTTCATACGTGCGTAGCACTGTGCACTCTCCTTCATACGTGCGTAGCACTGTGCACTCTCATTCATACGTGGGTAGCACTGTGCACTCTCATTCATACGTGGGTAGCACTGTGTGCTCTCATTCATTCGTAGGTAGCACTGTGTTCTCTCATTCATACGTGGGTAGCACTGTGTGCTCTCATTCCTACGTGGGTAGCACTGTGTGCTCTCATTCATACGTGGGTAGCACTGTGGGCTCTCATTCATACGTGGGTAGCACTGTGTTCTCTCATTCATACGTGGGTAGCAGTGTGTGCTCTCATTCATACGTGGGTAGCACTGTGTGCTCTCATTCATACGTGGGTAGCAGTGTGTGCTCTCATTCATACGTGGGTAGCACTGTGTGCTTTCATTCATACGTGGGTAGCAGTGTGTGCTCTCATTCATACGTGGGTAGCAGTGTGTGCTCTCATTCATACGTGGGTAGCACTGTGTGCTTTCATTCATACGTGGGTAGCAGTGTGTGCTCTCATTCATACGTGGGTAGCACTGTGTGCTCTCATTCATACGTGGGTAGCACTATTCGCGCTCATTTACATTTATCACCGTTCACTCTCATTCGTACGTGAGCAGCACTGTGCACTCTCGTTTATACATGAGTAGCACTATTCGCTCTCATTCATACGTGAGTATTACTGTGTGCCTCATTCATACGTGAGTAACACTGTGAGAGCACAGTGCTACTCAAGAATCCGTTTTTTAATAAATATTTCTTATCGGTCTTCACACAAGAAGACACAAACGATATCCCAGTAATTAACTATTATAGTTGGCCGAAAGAAAATAAATTACGTAATACCACTTTCACAAGAATTATGTTAATCAAACAGGTTGCAAAATGGTACTTAGTGAACCATTAGCTAACTTTTTTAATTTATATCTTCAGCCAGGTGTCGTATTTGAGATGTGTAAAATGGCTAATGTAATTTTTTAAGCAGAAGATAAGTCGCTGTCGTCAAATTACAGCCCAATAAGCCTGACCTCAACTGTAGAAAAAATATTAGAGTCAATTATAGCTGATATTATAAGAAGCGACCTGGAGAAGCATAATTTGATTGATGACACAACATAGATTCGCATGGGGTCACTCCTGCCTGATTTATTTACTAACTTTTTCATTAAAGCATTTGAGGCAGTTGATCTTGATAAAGAAAACGATATTGTTTATTTGGTTTCAGTAAGCTTTTGCTAGAGTACCACAATAAAGTTTGCTAAAGAAAGTGGTAGCTCATCGTATTGGGACAAAAGTCCTGTCATGGATCGAGGTGTGGTTGAAGCAGAGAGTCTGCACAAAAGGGGTAAAATCAGAGTGGCGATTAGTCACAAGTAGCATTCCACAAGGATCAGTTTAGGCCAATTGTTGCTCATAATATGCATTTAGTGTGGGCCTAGTTCTACCTACAGCTCACTCCATGAGACCGTGCCCAGCTCTCACTATAGTGCCAGACCTACCCTCAACAAGACGAGCTTTTCCCAATTCCCCTCAGCTAGACCTTTGGCAGTGGCTGAGTCCACTAAACACACACACTGCTGAATTATTATCATTACCCCACCGGATATTCTTTCAGGTCTTTTTTATATAACTGTTGCCAGCTGTTTGAAGCAGTGATGTTATGCCTAGAGGGAGAGAGGAAGGAAAATGGAAGTCACATGTTCATCGCCCCATACAAATAGCATCCGTTTATTAACAAGCTTTCCTGATGTCGCGTCTGCAACCCTTAGCATCCAGTCACAGGTACATTCAGGATTTATTCCCAAACTTGTTTAATTTCCTCGGGAAATCTTTGCAGCGTTAACTGGGTTCCTCTCAGCATCCCATGATGTTCTTAGTCATGTGTTCAGCATCACCTGTTCTCTGCTGATTCAGCTCTACAGCTCATATTATTATTATAATTATAATAATATACTATTATCCAGAGGGCTGAGAAGGGGTTGTTGAGGTGGTTCTGACATGTAGAGAGGATGGAAGGAAATAGAATGACCTCGAGAGTGTATAAATCTGTAGTGGAGGGAAGGCGGGATAGAGGTCTGCCTAGGAAATTCTGGAGGGAGGGGGTAAAGGAGGGGGTAAAGCATGCGTGAGCTTGTTAGATAGGAGTGAATGGAGACAAATGGTTTTTAATACTTGACGTGCTGTTGAAGTGTGAGCAGGGTAATATTTATGAAGGGATTCAGGGAAACCGGCAGGCCGGACTTGAGTCCGGGAGATGGGAAGTACAGTATTTGGACTTTGAAGGAGGGGTGTTAATGTTGCAGTTTTATAACTGTAATGTAAGCGTGCCTCTGGCAAGACAGTAATGGAGTGAATGATGGTGAAAGTTTTTCTTTATCGGGCCACCCTACCTTGGTGGGAAACGGCTGATGTGTTAATAAAAATAATAATTTTCAGCACAAAACTTTCAATTTCAGCGCAACAGAGTTAGTTTAGTGGTATCGCTCAATCTTCTATGCTGTCTCCATGAATTTCTGGTCAGAGCTGTGTATTAGAGTGTCCTAGCCACTCGAAGCCACGTGGATCACCAAGCCATGTGGGTGTCTAAGACTGATGCTCAAGTCACATGGGAAAGCCACCTGATGTTTCATACAGCTTCGTACCATTCTTCTCAAGCTATTGTAGACTGAGATGAGTTTTAGTGTGTTTTCCTGTGTGTCTGCCCTACACGTGTAGCCTGCCTGTGAGGCCTACATGTGTAGCCTGCATGTGAGGCCTACACGTGTAGCCTGCCTGTGAGGCCTACATGTGTAGCCTGCCTGTGAGGCCTACACGTGTAGCCTGCCTGTGAGGCCTACACGTGTAGCCTGCCTGTGAGGCCTACATGTGTAGCCTGCCTGTGAGGCCTACACGTGTAGCCTGCCTGTGAGGCCTACACGTGTAGCCTGCCTGTGAGGCCTACACTTGTAGCCTGCCTGTGAGGCCTACACTTGTAGCCTGCCTGTGAGGCCTAAACGTGTAGCCTGCCTGTGAGGCCTACACTTGTAGCCTGCCTGTGAGGCCTACATGTGTAGCCTGCCTGTGAGGCCTACACGTGTAGCCTGCCTGTGAGGCCTACACATGTAGCCTGCCTGTGAGGCCTACACTTGTAGCCTGCCTGTGAGGCCTAAACGTGTAGCCTGCCTGTGAGGCCTACACTTGTAGCCTGCCTGTGAGGCGTACACTTGTAGCCTGCCTGTGAGGCCTAAACGTGTAGCCTGCCTGTGAGGCCTACACGTGTAGCCTGCCTGTGAGGCCTACACTTGTAGCCTGCCTGTGAGGCGTACACTTGTAGCCTGCCTGTGAGGCCTAAACGTGTAGCCTGCCTGTGAGGCCTACACGTGTAGCCTGCCTGTGAGGCCTAAACGTGTAGCCTGCCTGTGAGGCCTAAACGTGTAGCCTGCCTGTGAGGCCTACATGTGTAGCCTGCCTGTGAGGCCTACACGTGTAACCTGCCTGTGAGGCCTACACGTGTAGCCTGCCTGTGAGGCCTACACGTGTAGCCTGCCTGTGAGGCCTACACTTGTAGCCTGCCTGTGAGGCGTACACTTGTAGCCTGCCTGTGAGGCCTACACTTGTAGCCTGCCTGTGAGGCCTAAACGTGTAGCCTGCCTGTGAGGCCTACACTTGTAGCCTTCCTGTGAGACCTAAACGTGTAGCCTGCCTGTGAGGCCTACACTTGTAGCCTGCCTGTGAGGCCTACACTTGTAGCCTGCCTGTGAGGCCTACACTTGTAGCCTGCCTGTGAGGCCTACACTTGTAGCCTGCCTGTGAGGCCTACACTTGTAGCCTGCCTGTGAGGCGTGCACTTGTAGCCTGCCTGTGAGGCCTAAACGTGTAGCCTGCCTGTGAGGCCTACACGTGTAGCCTGCCTGTGAGGCCTACATGTGTAGCCTGCCTGTGAGGCCTACACGTGTAGCCTGCCTGTGAGGCCTACACGTGTAGCCTGCCTGTGAGGCCTACACGCTTACTGCGCTCGTTGCAGGCCACCCTCACATACCCGCACTACCTCACCTTCCCTGTACTGTCTGTGCTTTTATGATGTCACATCAGACGTTACCCCACGATGTCACGCCTGACGTCATACCACGACATCACGTACAACGTTACACCCCGACGTCACACCATGATGTCACACCATGATATCACACCGCCAAAGTTGATATGCAAATTCGTAGTGAGTGAATAAATGTTTAAGTGTTCAGTGTTCCCAGTCACCAGAATACGTGTTCGACCACGTATAATAGGTCACATGTCCTCTCAGTCACACCATGATATCACACCGCCAAAGTTGATATGCAAATTCGTAGTGAGTGAATAAATGTTTAAGTGTTCAGTGTTCCCAGTCACCAGAATACGTGTTCGACCACGTATAATAGGTCACATGTCCTCTCAGTCAGTGTTCCATTACTATTATCTATTATTACATGTTCTTAATGCCTTAGTGATCTTTTTTTTGGCATAGAAAAACATTATTTTCTAGTGCAAATAATGTTGTGAACACGATACCGCATGTTTAGTTGCTGGTGTGCTAGTTTTTAGTATGTGTTGCGCAGTGTGGAATGTGACTAGACCAACATAACACATTCCTCTGTTACAGGTGGGTCCCTGAGGTAACCACCTGTCCACTGATGCTCTTCAGTCAGTCCTGGAGTCAAAATCGAGAATAGTACGAGCATTCTATACAGAAAGAGACTATGCTTGCCGCCTCTTGCTGGCATCACATCACATGAGTCGTCTCCCACACCCACAGTCGTTCTCTGGCAAGTATCGCCTTCTGGCACCGCTGAAGACACCTTCATCTAAGTCGTTCTCGTGGCTTAGCACTCATCGCTGTCGTCTCCACCAGGACGTGACACCGCTGAGTCACTCCTGCCCGATTAAAGGAATAGTTTTTGCTTCTCAGTGTTTTGAATGCCTCCTTTTGTTCTATTTTAGTAATTTTAATATGATTCTGATAAATAATTCTCATGAAATTATCAAAGCGGCGATATTTCATGTCAAGAAATCTATTTAGCAAAAGAAATTTGGGCGAAACTAGTTCATCCAGACTTCTTTTTTTTTTATAAGTTGAATTTTAAGCTTATGTGACTTGATCAATGCAGAGGATAACTGGAAAACAAAAGAAATAAGATTAGGACAGCTTACTGAGAATATTCTGAAGAGTCGTGTAATATCCACTGATGGAATAATATTACGTATAGTAAACAGGTGATATCACAATATGCAAAATAACCACTGTGAAAAAATGGTGCTTTTGTGATTTTACAGTTATTTTGTTTCCCGGTTATCCTATCAAGGCACATAAGCTTAAAAATCGAAATATTTAAAAAAAAAAATGTCTGAATGAACAAGTTTTGCCCAAATCTCTTGTGCCAAATAGACTTCCTGACATGGAAGATCACCCCTTTGATAATTTCATGAGAATTTTTCCTCAGAAACACATTGAAATTACTGAAATAGAAGAAAAGAAGCCATTCAGAATATTGAGAAACAAAAAATATTCCTTTAATCAGGCTATTCCATTAGAATTGAAACAAAATATGTTTGATCATTGTTGTCATAAACTCAGAAAAATTTGTAATTAACTCAAAACTCAAAAACAAGCTAAGTACCAATTAAACAATCTGATTGTAAACAGTTACTGGACTAAACATGTTAATAACAATTGTGTAATTAACTTGTCAAATGAAACATTAGATAAAAATACAACTGCTGCTCAAAGTTTCAGTCTAAGTTTTGCAACTTCTAAAAATATTAATAATTTGGAAATTGTAAAAGGTTTTTGTAATTTTGAAAAATCCTCTGATTTATCCATTGATGAAATTAATATAAGTAAAGGGATGAATTTATAGTTCTATAATGAAACAAAATATTATCAATTGCACTCAAAGACTTATTAATTCTTATGAAAGTCTTAATAATAATAAACATTTGCATATTACTAAAGCAGACAAAATAAATGCAGTAGTAATTTTGAAAGAAACTGATCACCAAGAAACAATGAATAAACTCTTAGATGATACAGATACTTATTCCAGACTTAGAAAGAATTCCTTAGATTCAGTTAATAGTAATTTTAATAAAACAATAATACGACTGCTGACAGGCAAAGATGAATTAATTAAAAAATTCATGACCACCAATCCATCTTTACCATATATGTATGTATTAATAAAAACACACAAATCTGGTAATCCGCCAGACCTATTACTAGCTCCATAGGTTCAGTTTCTTGTAAACTGTCCAAATGTTTAGTAGATTTGTTGAGCCCAATTGTTGGCAAAATTTCTAGCTTTAATGTTAAAAATGATTTCATTATGATCAGTTTTGATTTCACTTCTTTGTTTACAAAAGTTTCAGTTGATGATTTATTAAGATTACTATCTGAAGAACTTGCTATTTACAATTTACCATTGTTAGTACCTACCATCACTGAGCTTATTAAATTCTGTACTGTTGATGCAAAGTTTGTGTTTAATGGCGAGTTTTACACTCAGAAGTTTATTATGGTAAATCCTCCCTCACCTGTCCTTAGCAATTTGTACATGGAATATTTTTTAACAAAACTGCTTAACAAAATCCTTGCCAATAGAGCTACGTGGTACAGATATGTAAATGATGTTTTGTGTCTCATGCTTAAGAATATAGATGTAAACTGTATCCTTGTTGAGTTAAATAGTCTAGCTCATCCCATAAACTTTACTGTTGAGTTTAAACAAAATAACTCATTACCTTTTGTAGATTTAGGGAAACCATGATTTTAAATTAAAGATACACAGAAAACCAACATATAACTGGTCAGATGTGCACTATTATTCTTCACATCATGATAGAGCTAAACTTTTTGCATTGTCGTCCATGTTTTTGGGAACTTTGCGTATTTGTAGCCCACAGTTCATAGATGAAGAAATCTTGAAGATTTATAAAATAGCTAATGATCTAAAATACCCAAAACACTTAAATGATAAATCCTTGAAAATTGCAGGAAATACTTTTTACAATTCAAAGAAGGATAAAAAATGGTTGAATATGATTGTATAAAAAATTTCAAAAGAAAGTTGTATTTAAAAGTCTTGATACAGTAAAAAAATTCTGATTAAAAATTCCCTAAAAATGCTGACGGCTTTGTCTACAAGATTACATTGTTTAGTAGCACACAAAATGCGTGATAAAGGAATAACAGGAAAAGTTGGAAGATAGATCTATAACTTCCTAACAAATAGAACACAAAGAGTAGTAGTAAAGAGAATAAAGTCAGAAGCGGCTACAGTGAAAAGCTCTGCTCCACAAGGTACAGTATTCGCTCCCATCCTGTTCCTCATCCTCATATCTGACATAGACAGATGTAAGCCACGGCACCGAGTCTTCCTTTGCGGATGACATCTGAATTTGCATGACAGTGAAATTCATCGAAGACACTACAAATCTCCAAGCGGACATCAACCAAATTTTTACAAGGGCCGCAGAAAGCAATCTGAAGTTCAATGAAGACAAATTTCAATTACTCCGCTATGGAAAACTCGAGGAAATTAAAACTGGATCGGAGTACAAAATAAATTCCAACCACACAATAGAGCAAAAAACTAATGACCTGGGAGTGATAATGTCAGAGAAATCTCACTTTCAAAGATCACAAAAATGTATCTACCACATCTGCTAGGAAAATGATAGGATAGATAATGAGAACCTTCAAAACTAGAAATGCCAAGCCCATGTTGATTCTCTTCAAATCGCTTGTTCTCTGTTCTCTCTAGGCTAGATTATTGCTGCACACTAACGGCTCCTTTCTAGGCAGGCGAAACTGCAGACCTTGAGAATATACAGAGAACTTTCACGGCACGTACAATTACGATAAAGCGCCTAAATTAATGGGAACTGTTGAAGTCCCTTGATTTGTACTCCGAACGCAGGCGAGAAAGATACGTGATGTTATACACTTGGAAAGTCCAAGAGGGACTAGTCCCAAATCTGCACAAGAAAATCACTCCCTACGAAAGCAAAAGACTCGCCAGGAGATGCAACATCTCCTCAATGAAAAGCAGGGGCGCCATGATTATGCTAATAGAAAACACATTAAGTGTCAAGGGCCCACGACTGTTCAACTGCCTCCCAGCATACATAAGGGGGATTACCAATAGATCCCTGTCTGTCTTCAAGGAGCTGAGCAGGCACCTAAGTCAGTACCTGACCAGCTGGGCTGTGGCTCGTACGTCGGTTTACGTGCGGCCAGTAGTAACAACCTGGTTGATCAGGTCCTGATCCACCATAAGGCCTGGTCACAAACTGGGCCACGGGGTCGTTGGTCCCCGAAACCCCCTCCAGGTATACTCCAGGTAAAGGTAGTATTATAACAATATAAATATAGCATTAGAACTGGACAAGAGTATAATGCTCTGTTTATTCATGTGAGAGATTTTAGGGGCCCGTAGAACCGTTCATTCATTTTTGTTGTTTTTGGTTCAATTTCAATGAACGTTAATACTGTGATTTAATCAGCATTTTCACCCTTCACCAATATTTGTGAATTGACTTTGTGTTGCAAAATTGCAAGATATTGCAAAATTTTATGTAGAGGTGGGAGGGTATAAAACCCTCCCTGCACAAGAAAATTGGTAAGATATACAATGTTCTAGTTGACATCAGATGAAAGATAAAGAGTTAGATTATCTTTATTTTAATTTCTTTTGAGAGAAATGTCAATAGACTGGATTAAAAAAAAATGGTGTTTTTTTAAGGACTTTTTTGGGAGGAAAAAAATCAATAAAAACAAAACAGTAGGACATATCTAAAATCAATGCTGAAATTGTAATAGAACCATCATTCCTCAATAACATCTGAAAAAATCATGACACTCCTATAAATACTCTTCTCAAGTATGGGAAAATAATGTAAAACTCTATGGAAATGGCGCACCAAATTTGACCGTGTTGCACACCCAACATTTGTTGACAGTCCTCTGGCTACTGAGGCACCATCTCTCACTCTGGCTACTGAGGCACCATCTCTCACTCTGGCTACTTAGGCACCATCTCTCACTCTGGCTACTGAGGCACCATCTCTCACTCTGGCTACTGAGGCACCATCTCTCACTCTGGCTACTGAGGCACCATCTCTCACTCTGGCTACTGAGGCACCATCTCTCACTCTGGCTACTGAGGCACCATCTCTCACTCTGGCTACTGAGGCACCATCTCTCACTCTGGCTACTGAG
>WNWK01002805.1:55000-122500 GCA_009830355.1 Cherax destructor
TTTCCTATAATTTTCACCACCTTCATTGTTCCCATGCTCACATTTAATTTCAATCATTGACACCCTCCATTAAAATCCAAATTTTTAGGTAGCTCTGAAGGGAGAACCATTACAAGGTTGCCTGAATTTTTTCATCCTCCTTTTTTTCGATGTTGCTTTTGCTCATAACTCGAGAACGCCTCATCCAAGCGGCTTCAAATTTTCAACACCTGTGTACGGTGACGACGATCAAATTGTAGAAAGGACTGATGTGTTCACGTTCTCTGTGACTAAAGTTATTGAACCCATAACTGACTTTTTTGGGGGGTTATCTTAGGTAATTTATACTATGTGTGATAACTGTGTACTTATGTGTACCTGTGTCTAAACAAACTTACTTATTCACTGAGAATTTTGGACAACTTCCAAAATCCTCAGTTAATTGAAGCGTTCAAAAAAGATGCCCAAAATACGACGACGGCGGCGGCGGCGGCGGAGGAGACTGAAATTCAAATGCGTTGTTGCACACATGATTAAATAATGGGAACCTTTTATTCCCGTTAAATCGTGTTAAATAAATTCCAGTTTTTCTCTTATGAACGGTATTTAATGGCTGATGTATCTTATAGCCAGGATAGTACTAATGAGTTTCGTTTGCGTGCAGGCAAATTTAGTGATGAAGTGAAATAGTAAAAAAAGCTGGAATCGTTAGAATCACTGCATAACTGGAGAATGACTTATCTGATTGACTTAAAATTTTCGTCACTGGTGTGGTTTCCTGAACACAAGACTCAAACGGTCCACCATCACCACATTCGTTACTTCGCTTGCCTATTCCTTGGGCACGACCTACTTCCACATTGAACAAATGTGACACCTCCTACAACTGCTGCACCTCTCCTGTCTACAGTATATAAGCTCCCTCTGCTCATATGCTGTTATTCTATTCAAGATTGATGGACTGAAAACATCGACTCAATATTGAGGGACTGACAACCTCACACTCCTCCTGTTCTTCACGATTCTCCTTTGTATGGACTGATGAAGCCACTGTGTGGCGAAACGTTTCCTCAATAAAGATACCCAAGTGTTGCATATGTGTCTAATTTACCAACTCGTCGGTTCTCTGAACCATTCATTCACACTTCGGAGAGAAGCTTGAAAGTCATTAAGTCAAAAGATACGCTTTTCCAAGGCTAGTTGGTAGCAGGATTAGCTTGAATTGGGTTTGGAATTCTTATACTACCTTCATAAAGAATGCATTTTTTTTCAGTGCTGTACATACTCAGAGAAGTCTGTTGCCATAAGAGGCCCTGTCCTGTCAGGGATAAGCAACCTCTGGGACAATGTGAATTAGCTGCAGAGTTACATCAACTAACATCTTTGGTATCACTAGCTGATGAACAGTTCTACTGGAGCTTCTGAGCCTGGCAGATCAGTCCAGTATATCATTACTCGTGACTAAGTCACTCATTGGTACTGGTGGCTTTTTGGATAAGTTTCTATACTTTTTAGTCAAGAATTTAATCATACTAGGCAAACTCTTTGAGTTATTTTAATGTTAACTTCTGTGAAAGGAGAATCGGATACAATTTCGCCAGCGAGATGGGAAATGGCATCAGCGACCACATTCTGCTTGCCAGGCAAATGTGAAAAGTAGGACTGAACTCTTGGATGGTCAAAGACCACCTCGCTAAGTATCCTTACAGGTTGCCTGTTCTGAAGCTTATTGAGGTTAAAAGTGCATAATCTGTCAAGATTATGTCACAGAAGTATTTTAAATGATGTCTTAGAAGTATTTTAAAGCCAATAAAATAGCTAATGCCACGTACTCAGTGACATTGTAATTCTTCTCAGTTTTAGTTACGTCTCCGATAGCAAATGGATTGGGATTGTTGTTGTCATCTGTCTCCTGAGCTAAGACGGTACCTGTACGAATAGCACTAGTGTCTGTTGTCAGATAACATGGACTGTTAAAATCAGAGAAGGAGCTTTGATTAAAGTGATCAGAATGCTCATTTTTGACTAAAGGTCCAGTTGAAAGGAGCATTCTTCTTGAGCATGTCTGTCAAAAAAGCTACAACAGATGAAAAATTTCTAAAGAAAGAATTGCTAAGCCCTCAAATGATCTTACATTTTCAGTGATCTGTGGCTGCGAAAAATTATGGATGGCAGCTACTTACTCTAGTCTTTTGTAAGCCCTCTAGAAGTGACTACATGACCAAGAAACTTCCTCTTGGATTTAAAAAATGGACACTTAGAAAGTTTAAGCTTCAAGTTAACACCAGCTATTTTCTTCCCAGTACCATGTCTAATCTCTCAGGATTAGACTCCTCAAGATATTTATCATAATTCTCGATAACATGATAGGCCCATAGCACATAACCCAAAGGCCATTCTGAGGAAGTAGTAGTAATCTATATGAGGGATAAAAGCTGTTCACTCTTGACTGTCCTCACGAAGAGATGCTTAGAGAAAACTTTATTGTCACCGATTATTATTATTATTATTATTATTAATATTATTATTATTATTATTATTATTATTATTATTATTATTATTATTATTATTATTATTATTATTATTATTATTATTATTATTATTATTATTATTAGTATTATTATTATTATTATTATTATTATTATTATTATCAAAAGGAAGCGCTAAACTTTATTGTCATCGATGTTTTGTAAAAAAAAATTCAGCAAGGAATGAAAGTGAAAAATGATTTGGAATAGTTTTATCGTTCATCTTTCTAAAATCTACCACCAGACACCATATACCATCTTGAGCAGTAAAAATAGTGGCTCATTCCAAGGTGAATTGCTATAAGTGATTACTCTCCAAGGAAGCATCATATTGAATCATATTGATAAGTTCCTTTGCTACTGCGTATTGTAAATGTAGTCTCTACGCAAGTGTACCTGAGTCTAATACCAGGTTCGAATGGAATGTGACGTGATATTAAGTTGGTTAATCCCATCTTTAGACATGATAATGCAACTACTTTTTTTTATAGTTTGTTTATAGCATTCCAGGTACTGACTGATCAGGTGCTGACTTTAGATGCCTGTCCAGCGCCTTTTTGAAGATAGTCAGGGGTCTATTGGTAATCCCCCCTTATGTATGCTGGGAGGCAGTTGAACAGTCTTGGGCTCCTGACACTTATTGTGTTCTGTTATCGTGATAGTGGTTCCCCTGATGTTCATTGGGGGATGTTGCATCACCTGCCGAGTCTTTTCCTTTCATATGGAGTGATTTCGTGTCCAAATTTGGTACTAATCCCTCTCGGATTTTCCAAGTGAATATAATCATGTATCTCTCCCGCCTGCGTTCCAGGGAGTACAGGTCGAGGAACTTCAACCGTTCCCAGTAATTTAGGTGTTTTATCGAACTTATGTCATGTGGTGTTAGGATAATATCGGATATGTTTGAATATAAGTGAAAGGTTTCCAGGTAATTTTGAGCAAGCTGAAACTGAATATGAAGTCAGAATTAGCCAGTTACATAACATAATGGCAACACATGTGGTTCTATGTTGCATGTATAAACTTGACTACACATCTGTGGAAAGACTCGTGGCTGTCTGTTTACTTGCATAACCATGAATCCTACGCATCATGTCAACTTGTCAGAAAGAGTTGAAGAGCGTCAGTTGTGCTCTGGCTGTCACAATGTTCAGATATATTTACAGAAGATTAATATTTTTTGTGTACATTGGTGTTTATTTTGCTTAAATTTCATTTTTCTGCCACGTACAAATATCCAAATTTACATTCGATTTATTTTGCTCTTTTATATCAAATCTTTATTTCAGGTTAACATGAACAGGCGAGGATGCCTGAACAGTGCCGTGCTGTTATATGTGTGGCCAGTATACACCACGTGATCTATGAAAAAAAATGTGCCATGATTTCATACTAGCACTACTTGGGTTGCAAGATAGGTGCTCTGCACATATGATGTACTGTGTGTGCCTTTGGACTGGCACAGTGGTTGAATGAGAAAAAATACATCAATACCATTCGTACCGAAGAATCACATAAATGACTGTTTTTTTTTATGACAGTGAATGTGATGGCAGTGACTTTGAAACAACCTCACTTAATAACTCTTCAAGAGTTAAATGACCTTGTCAAGAACCTGACCTATCAAAGCAAAAAGCAGACCTGATTATACCGCACTTACAAAAGTGGAATCTTGTAGCAGAAGGAACAAAAATATTTCCTTTTTGTCCACTCCATTCTAGTTTGGCAGCATTCTATCCGATGGAGAATGGTGTGTATTTCTGTACTGATGTGAATGGTCTTATGAAGGAACTGGACTATGAACACTATTCTGATGATTGGAGACTATTGCTGGAACATTTGTTGGGCCATAAATACATGAAGTGTTATCCGATCAGTTTTGACCCAACTGAAGCTGGCTGTATGGGAAGCTTTCAAACAAGTTATCCTGAGCCTCCTACGAAGGCACAAAACAAACAATTATACAAAGTTAGAACAAAACAGAAGCCTATAGAGTACTGGGTTACTGTTTCTCTATAAATATGCTCTTTCTTCATTCACACCTCGACTTCTTTCCATCCAAGTTTGGTATTGTCAGGAATAAGCGGTGAAAGGCTTCATCAGGATATTAATATAATGGAGGTATGCTATCAGGGGTGATTGAGTCCCAACATGATGACGGAGTACTGATGGTTTCTTCAGAGAGACACCACTGTTTTTCATAAATGTCAAGCTAAATACTTAAAATATTTATAAATATTTCGTACTTCCAGTGAGAATATGTTGCCTAATGTCCTTGAAGCATTCTTTTACATATACTTTATAATATGGAATAAGTTTTTAATGACTCATTATATTATCTGTGCAGGAAATTTTGATGGAACATTATTTATAGAACAAAAAAATCTTGAGAGTATATGTTTTCCAGTAACTTAAAAATCTGACTTGCTACCTCGATTTAGACTTCAAATTTGGAATCAACTGCTCGTATTACATATGCACAACTATATTTATCTCAATAGCAGAGCGCTAAGCCCGTGTGGGTCATTTAGTTCAAGGAAAGGTTGAACCTGGAGCCTCCGTCGGATAATAGAGACAACTACTCTAATAGCCACAGAAAACATAGTATAAAATGCCTTTCATAATGTGCTTATCCGTTGTGGGTCATTCAGCACAAGGAGTGATTAGAGGCTCGATCCTCCGTCAACGAGCATTGTAACACAGATGAACATTATTGTAACATCCATTTACCTCTCTCTCTCTCTCTCCTGTCTGTCGAGTTCCTTTTTGTTATTACTGGTCTTCTTGATGTCTCCTCCTGCAGCAGTAGTTGTGCCTAGTATCTCGCAGGCAGTTGTCAGAGGTGTACCTCCTCCGGTGACAGTGGGAGCACTGCCTAAGTGCCTGGGAGCGTGGTCTATCTGGGAGGGTAGTCTCTTGTCTTTCGTTGCTGATTCAGTAGCTAATTTCTCTGTAGGTTCTGCCGCTGGTGAGCCTAGTGATTATGGACTTGGTGAGTGTTTTCCAAGGACTGTGTTGGCAAGAGCTGAGACGGCTGTAGGTGTCTACCTCTTTATATTCCACGTCATTTTCCACACTCTCGTCCAGCTCTACCAGATATATCCCTGCTGCTTCGGGTTTAGCCCAGCACTTGTTCAGGTGCAGTGTCGGTCAGATGACTCTTCGTGAGTCATGAGTCATCGGGATCGGCAGATGGAGTGCTCCTTCCAGGTGTATCGGCAGGATTTGGAACAGTGATGTCAGGTGTACCTTCAGGTGATGGAGGAGAGCTGACTGATCCAAGGCTAGCTTCGTTGCTTAGTAATGGATCTGTTCCCTCTGCGGTGGCCAAAGAAATTGTATTAGAATTTTCAGATGCTGTACTTTGAGCTCTACCTGTGGAGCCCTAGTTTTGAGAGATTTCCACCAGGTATTTGTTGCTGGGTTAAGCTGAATGTGAGTCTTCCAGGCCTTGTCAATAGTGTCAGCATCAGCTGAGCAACCTATCTTACTTGATATAGGTTGGTTCTGGTTATCTACGATAGTCTGAAGCAAATCTAATGATTTTAGAAGCTCCTGAAGTGATTTCCTTTGATGAATTAACCTAGCTGCAACTTTACAGTACAGCCCAGTGGAGCAGCGTTGATTATTCAAGTGGAGTTCTTGAAATAACTCTAATCCTTCATGTTGTGACTCCAGGCTCCTCTCTGGTACTTATGTCACCGGGTCTTGGATACCTTACAAGCTCCTGAGATGATCCACCTGGCTACAGTGGAAGTCTCCTTCTGTCATGCAGTCTGTGTGGCAGTAATTGTGCGACACAGAAGTTAACCTTGCTATTTCACGATGCGAAGTTATAACAGAAGTAAAACATAAAATCTGCAAGATTACGATTGTTATTCGGGAGTGGGGTATGGTGAGTGTTGTGGGAGTGGGGTATGGTGAGTGTTGTGGGAGTGGGGTATGGTGAGTGTTGTGGGAGTGAGGTGTGATGAGTGTTGTGGGAGTGGGGTATGGTGAGTGTTGTGGGAGTGGGGTATGGTGAGTGTTGTGGGAGTGAGGTGTGATGAGTGTTGTGGGAGTGGGGTATGGTGAGTGTTGTGGGAGTGGGGTATGGTGAGTGTTGTGGGAGTGAGGTGTGTTGAGTGTTGTGGGAGTGGGGTATGGTGAGTGTTGTGGGAGTGGGGTATGGTGAGTGTTGTGGGAGTGAGGTGTGATGAGTGTTGTGGGAGTGGGGTTTGGGGAGTGTTGTGGGAGTGGGGTATGGTGAGTGATGTGCGAGGGAGGTATGGTGAGTGTTGTGGGAGTGGGGTATGGTGAGTGTTGTGGGAGTGAGGTGTGATGAGTGTTGTGGGAGTGGGGTTTGGTGAGTGTTGTGGGAGTGGGGTATGGTGAGTGATGTGCGAGGGAGGTATGGTGAGTGTTGTGGGAGTGGGGTATGGTGAGTGTTGTGGGAGTAGGGTATGGTGAGTGTTGTGGGAGTGAGGTGTGATGAGTGTTGTGGGAGTGGGGTATGGTGAGTGTTGTGGGAGTGGGGTATGGTGAGTGTTGTGGGAGTGGGGTATGGTAAGTGTTGTGGGAATGGGGTATGGTGAGTGTTGTGCGAGGGAGGTAAGGTGAGTGTTGTGGGAGTGGGGTATGGTGAGTGTTGTGGGAGTGAGGTGTGATGAGCGTTGTGGGAGTGGTTTTTGGTGATTGTTGTGGGAGTGGGGTATGGTGAGTGTTGTGCGAGGGAGGTATGGTGAGTATTGTGGGAGTGGGGTATGGTGAGTGTTGTGGGAGTGAGTATGGTGAGTATTGTGGGAATGGGGTATGGTGAGTGTTGTGGGAGTGAGGTATGGTGAGTTTTGTGGGAGTGAGGTATGGTGAGTGTTGTGGGAGTGGGGAATGGTGAGTGTTTTGAGAGAGGGGTATGGTGAGTGTTGTGGGAATGAGGTATGGTGAGTGTTGTGGGAGTGGGGTATGGTGAGTGTTGTGGGAGTGGGGTATGGTGAGAGGGTGGCCGGCCGGGAAAAGTGTTCCCTTCACGCAGTATCACTTAATAATAACTGTTTGTACGTGTTGTTATATACCACCGGGATGTTATTACATAACATCAAAAAGAACAAATATTAGCTGTTAGCTGTGAGGACAACAGGTGTCTGCCAGTACTCACTCACGCAGTACACTTGTTTACAATAACACACTTAAACATCACTGATTGCGCTGATATTCAGTTCGTGGAGGAACTGGCTTACTTGTACTGGTCTGTTGCAGGAAGCTGTATCACTTAACAGTTTTTTGTGACCAACCTCCTTCGTACTTAAGTTGTGGAGAAATTTTCTCCAAGAAGGGGGGGTATCAGCCCCTTTCAGCCCCTTTCAGCCCCTTTCAGACCCTCTCAGAAAGGGCAGATGTCAGCTAACTTCATGATCAACATTTAATTGGAAGCAGATGACCAGCGTGTGTCATAGTCACGCCACCACTTCCTTGCAAGAGACCAGTGTTGCAACCAGTGTGGGTTAATGAGAGAAAATTAATCTCTTACCGAAGCAGGAAAATTAAGGAAAACCCTGCACCCACTTTATTTACAAATTGAGTATATCATAAATTATCCTCAATGCCCAGACAACAAGGAATCAAGCATCTTGTATTGTTTCCTTTTGCAGTTTGGCAAGGAAGGAAGAACTGCTGGAATCAGCAGGTTCTTTGTACTGAGGGGCAAGGAAAGGCGGCAGGAGGAGCCGCAGGGCAGATTACTTGTACTGGTGCAGCATGCAACACGTATCCATGTTATAAGAGCAGAGAAAGACATAAATGTGCGCGTGTTATTGTGCTTTATACATTCTCAACATATGTGGTAGAATATTGTGACATTATCACGAAAGACAAACCTTGTGGAACGTAGTGTACCAGTGCGAGTGTTGCGAATTTCCAGACTGAGTGGAAGACGTAGACATTCCTAAGGACACTTCAGCTTCAATCAAGACAGCGGATATCCTGGTGACACTTAAGGGTCCGATACATATACAAAGGTAAGTCTGCTTAGGTATAGTTTGGTTCAATTGACTGCACAGTTGAGAGCTAAGGTATGAACTAGACAGATTTCGCATACACCCAGTTACCCGCGGGCCATCGAGCCCAAACCAATAATCGTCAGTATTCAGTTATAGAATGATATACTGACAACGCTCCTCAGTGGCAATTATTCTCACGCTTACGTTTCACTTAACAGCTCCAGGGTTGTAGCACAACTGTTTCACATCGGAGGAGTCTTCTGGGTGCAGCTGCGGAAGCCTGAAACAGCAACAAAGCTAAGTAACTTTAATTTCTGTAGTTACATAGCTTATGTTTTTGTTTTACAGGAAAATTACCCACATAAGTAATAATTAAAATAGTTTGTGGACACACTATAACACGTCCTGTATCACCCCCTCTCTGTCTGGCTGACTGTCTCTCTCTCTCTTTTCTTTCTCTCTCTCTCTCTCTCTCTCTCTCTCTCTCTCTCTCTCTCTCTCTCTCTCTCTCTCTCTCTCTCTCTCTCTCTCTCTCTCTCTCTCTCTCTCTATCTATCTATCTCTCTCTCTCTCATATATTCTCGGTTTCTCTTTCACTTTTGATAACTTTACCGAAAAAAAGAATAGAGACAATTTTTCCCAGTTACAGATAATCACAGGCAGTTCGCACATCCTAAATTGCGCCTCCAATCTTCCAATTTGTTTAATTTCCAGAAGCCTACTACAGTGTGTGGTGGTGGATAGTGGAGGTTGTGGTGGTGGTGGTGGTGGTGGTGGTGGTGGTAATGGTGGTGGGGGTGGTGGTAGTGGTGGTAGTGGTGGTGGCGGTGGTGGTGGTAGTGGTGGTAACAGTGGTGGTGGTAGTGGTGGTGGTGGCAGAGGCGGCGGTGGTAGTGGTGGTTGTGGTGGTGGCAGTGGTTGTAGTGGTGATGGAGGTGGTGGTAGCAGTGGTGGTGGTAGTGGTGGCAGTGGTGGTGGTAGTGGTGGTTGTAGTGATGGTGGTGGTAGTGGTGGAGGTGGTGGTAGCAGTGGTGGTGGTAGTGGTGGCAGTGGTGGTGGTAGTGGTGGTTGTAGTGGTGGTGGTTGTAGTGGTGGTGGTGGTGACAGTGGCGGTGGTGGTGGCAGTAGTGGTGGTTGTAGTGGTGGTAGTGACAGTGGCGGTGGTGGTGGTGGTAGTGGTGGTGGTGGTGTCAGTAGTAGTGGTGGTGGCAGTAGTGGTGGTGGTAGTGGTGGTGGTGACAGTGGTGGTAGTGTTGGTGGTGGTGGCAGTAGTGGTAGTAGTGTAGACAGCCTATGCTGTCTGCCCAGTTGAATTTATAATTCGCGGGGCCATAGGCCTGACATCTGGTGGCATAGGCTGGGCACCATGTTCCTCTCTCACTTGGCATCCAGGCATCATTCAGTCAACAAGGCCTACTTCTCTCTCCCTCGCATGGGCATGGCCCTCCCGGGCCATGGGCACAAACACACTGCCTGTGTACCCTCACATTATCGCCAATAAAGTAAGAAGCCTCTGAAGCCTTATCATTCATTCCCACTACAAAGAACGATGTAATTAACCTTCATTATAAATGGTGACATCAGTGAATTGCAGCAGATGTGTTTGCCCAGAGAGAAGAAGGAAGGGGAATGAAGTTGTCTTCACTTCATCACCCCATACAAGAAGCATCCGTCTCTCAACGAGTTATCCTGATGTCGTGTCTGCAAGTCTCAGCACCTAGACACAGGTACAGGCAAGCTCCAGACCGAAATTTGCCGCCCCATGTTGTTATTCAAAGCACGTGTTCAGCATTACCAGTATGTTCTCCTGTTGTTGTTCAGCTCAGCACAGCTATTTCAGCAAGTCAGAGGTGAGTTTGTAGTGATTTCTGCATCCAGTGTGAGTGTTTCTCCCCGAGATTGTGGGTGGGGGAGGAGGAAGCGGGCCAGAGTTCCTAGCTTCACTCACTCATGCTCGTCACGCCACCACCACACTTCTCTTCACTCACCGTCTCACTTCCTCTCTGCTGTGTATTCCTGTGAGTTCAGTGTAAATTTGCCAGAGCTGTGTATCCGAGAGCCCTAGGTCACTCAAGCCACATAGAGCAAGCCATGTGGGGTGTGGACGAAGCCACGTAGGTTACCAAGCCAGACCTCCCAAGCCACGCTGTGGTCTGCTGCCCGCATCAACCCATGACGTCACCATGCTCCTGACGTCGCCTTATGACGTCACCTACGATGTTGCCCGACTCCACTGACGTCACCCACGATGCTGCCTGTTGCATGCAAAGAGTATGTAACCTTTATTCGGAGCATGTTAACACACCCACATAGGCTCCCCTCCAACCAGCGAACCATCGTTAAGGGTTTGGTGATGAGGGCCCCATCATCAAA
This sequence comes from Cherax destructor, assembly GCA_009830355.1. NCBI lineage: Eukaryota > Metazoa > Arthropoda > Malacostraca > Decapoda > Parastacidae > Cherax > Cherax destructor. Next base: position 65,856 of record WNWK01002805.1, read on the forward strand.
TCAACGACTCGGTTCAGCCAATTAAATGCGAGTTTAACAATGACAAAGGTGACGTGGTTACCACTCGTGGTTTGTCATTGGAATTCCTGCATAGAGCTGGTTGTGGAAAGTTGTCTGTCTTTTGGCTGCTGCTTAGCCTAGACAACTGTGGCGTGCACTAAACACTACTCCTTTGTATATAGTGTACATATGTGTAAATAGCACTTTGTTATACTTGGTGAAGGAAAAGACAAAAGTCTTATATAATCACAATTACTTGGTGAAGGAAAAGATAAAAGTTTGGAATTAATCTAGCTGATTTTTGAAAGAAATACAAGTTCAATACATCTTCTACTGTGTTTCTTTGCTCCAAGCTTCCTTTACACTCAGGTTAACAGGCCATTGAACCTGAGTATGTAATATGGGTAGCCTGTCCCGGAGCTGAATTTGGAGACTTAGAGCAGGAGTTGAGCCTAGAGTTGAAGTTCGTGCAGGAGCTAGTCTTGTATCTAGATAGCTTGCTATCTGGCATTGCTTACGCTTTGCCAACGCTTCACGAATTTTGTGTCTCATTTTTGCATTCGCTTCGCTATGGTCAGCCTGCTATTGTGAGTATTCTGCAATTTGGTTTGTTATTGTGTATCAGCCTTGCTATTGTGTGTGTGCATATTGGCTTTGCTATTGCGTGTCAGCTCTGCTATCGTATGAGTATACTGCAATTCGTACCGTGCATAGCGTGTTAAAGCTGGGGGTTAATGCCACCTATTCGAGTCAGACGGTTAGTGTCTGAGTTAACTCTGCTAAAGTTGCCCAAACTCTCTCTACAGCGTTGTTGGCGTATCGCTCGTTCTATTGGTGTTGAATACCAGCGTACCCTTACTGCTGCTCAGCTGCGTGATATTATATGGAGTAAAATACAAACTGAAACTATGGCATATCAGTCTAGTGTTTCTCCCTCTACAGGAGCTGTTAATCGTAGGTCACCATTGAGGTTTCTACAAAATGGGAGAGACAGAACTCCTGAGCAAAACCAGCAAGTCACAGGTGTGGGGTTATCGACAGGTGAGTCTGGTTCACTGGCGCTTGAACTAGCCAGACTCACTCTTGAACAAACTAAAGAACAGCGTGCATTTGCTAAGGAGGAGTTTGATAGAGAGAAGGAGAGGAGACAATTCCATCAGACTGTAGATGACTTCAATTTGCAAAGGGCAGTACAGTTTGTTCCTCGTTTTGTTGAAGCAGAGCCTGAACAGTTTTTCGAAGCATTTGAAAACCAGGCTCGAGCTTTAGGGTGGCCTGAGGTTCATTGGGCGTCACTGGTGCATACTGCGTTGTTTGGTAAGGCACAAGAATTTACTTCTAGCCTGGGAAATGCTGATTTTGGAAACTATCGCATTGTGAAAACCACTGTTCTTGGGGCTTATCAATGTATTCCTGCCAAGTATAGGAAAGAATTCAAACTCGGCAAAAGGCAGTTGGGTCAGTCTGCTGTTGATTTTGTCAGACAGCAGACCAGGGCTTTTACAAAGTGGTACAAGGCAAGTGGTGTCGCTGATTTTGAAAATTTGAAGCAGCTCATCTTGGTGGACAACCTGCTGGAGTCTGTTAGTCCAGAGGTTCGAGTGTTTCTACAAGATCATTCCTTGCCTACGGCATTGGAAGCAGCCAGGTTGGCTGATACATTTGAAACTAACCGCTCCTTGTCCGAGCGGTCTTATCTCTTTCCTCAACAGCCTGGTATGAGCAGAGATCGTCAAAGAAAAGTTCCTGAGTGGAGAAATAAAGGTCAAGATGAAGGTGAATCTCGTCAGCAGTCAACTAAAACACCTGGTGAGCAGCGTAACTTCACTCCTAGTCAACCTGGTGAGCAACATCAAATTACCCAACGAGATGTGAAGCGGCAGTATCCAGAGTGGCGTAAGCCACAAAATCAACGAGGTGCCAAAGTTAAAGCTGAGATGGTATGTTATAACTGTGGCAAGCCTGGCCACATCAGACCCAATTGTCCAAGTATACCCCAACCATTTGGGAAAATCTCTAATATCCCTAATAATATGTCCCAGGAAGAAGTAGAGAAGGGGATGGCCCCTTACTATAGCTCTTGTTACATATCCCTTCAGGAACATTCAGAGAAAAAGGAAGTTAAAACCTTTAGGGATACTGGAGCATATTGCTCACTTATAAGAGAGGGAGTACTACCCCTTTCTGATCAAACCTCTTTGCAATCCTCAGTTCTGTTAGAAGCTTTTGGAGGAGCAGTATTTTCTGTCCCTTTACATCAAATCTATGTGCAGAGTAAATACTACACTGGGTTTTTGACTGTTGGTGTCTCGGAGGGATTTCCTATGAAGGATGCAATGCTATTACTGGGTAATAACATTGAGTCTACTAAATGTATAGAACCCATAATGATTAATTCTTTCCCGATGTTGGCCATAACTCGGGCACAATCCAAAGAGATGTCTGATGAGAATGTTAACTCGTCCTTGGACGACTCTGATCTCGGACTAACCAATTTGTTTTGCGAGGAAAACTGGCCAGAGCCTCGTAAATTTAGTGAACAGCCCCAGATCAAGCCTTCCTATTCCAGGGTTGCAGGATTGCCAGATGTCTCTGTTTCCATGCCTGAGGGACTGTCCTTTCGGGAGGAACAACGGAAAGACTCCTCACTAAACTCTGCTTTTGAGGCAGCTATGGGTAAATCCACTTCGGGTCACCCGGTCAAATATCTCTTAAAAAATAATTACTTAGTCTGCACTGAAACTGGTAAGGAGGTGGAGGGAAAACAACAAACAGATAAGTTAGTAGTTCCCAGAAAGTTTAGGTCTCAGATACTAAATATAGCCCATAATTCTTCTTTAGGAGGCCATTTGGGAATTACCAAAACTCAATACCGAATAACAAAAGAATTCTTTTGGCCAAAGTTAAGACAAGATGTAAAGAATCATATTCGCTGTTGTCCAGAATGTCAGCAGGTAGGGAAACCTGGACACTCCATTAAACCTGCACCTCTCCATCCCATTCCTGTTAATGGAGACCCTTTTTCAGAATTAATAATAGATTGTGTAGGTCCACTACCTAAAGCTAAGTCTGGAAATCAATACTTATTCACAATCATGGATAGAGTAACTAGATATCCAGAGGCAGTTCCCATGCTCAGTATTAACACTAAAGCAATCCTTAAAGCTTTATCTAAGTTTATCTCTTGCTTTGGAATTCCTAAAACTATTCAAAGTGATCAAGGTACTAACTTCACTGCCAAAGCATTTAGGGAAGCATTAACTAGGCTAGGAATAGTTCATAACCTATCCACTGCCTATAATCCTCAGTCCCAAGGCGCCTTGGAAAGATTCCATCAGACGTTAAAAACAATGATGAGAACATTCTGCTTGCATTTTCCTACAGACTGGGATGAATCACTTCCTCTGTTGCTATTCGCAATGAGAGAAACTGTGCAAGAGTCTACAGGGTACAGTCCTTTTGAGCTGATATTTGGGCACAATGTACGAGGTCCTCTACGTGTGCTCAAAGAAGGATGGATGGGAGAAGACGCCTCCACAACCAGCTACAATCCTTCTTCAAGGTTGCAGGTAGCACGTCAGTTGGCTAAGGCTAACTTGAAGGCAGCTCAGAATACGATGAAACAGAGGTATGACAGAAACTCAAAATTTCGCTCCTTCCATCCAGGAGATAAGGTGTTGGTACAGGAGCCTATACCTGGCCACACCTTGAAAGCTAGATTTACAGGACCAATGCAAATCGTAAGTAAATTATCTGATGTAAATTATGTGGTATCTCCCTTGACAAGACCTCAAAAGCAAAACTTACCACATTAATCAAATTAAAGCTTTTAATACACCAGATAAAGTTCCAGTAATGACTCTGTCCTCTGCCTCTGATGACCCTGACTCTTTGCACTCTGAGATTAATGTAAAGCTTCCAAATTCGGTCCTCCTCAAGGACCTAAACCTTTAATGTTGGGTTTGACTAAGTCTCAAGTAACTAATTTAACTGCGCTCCTACAGTCTTATCCTGATATTTTTTTCGGATGTGCCAAAAAAATGTACATTAGGATATCATGATGTAGATGTTGGAAACTCTAAACCTATTAAACTCTCCCCTTACAGAGCTAATCCTGAAAACAGAAGCTACTTCAACAGGAGGTAGAATTTCTGTTAGAGCATGGGTTAGTGGAGGAGTCATCTAGTCCGTGGGCTTCACCGTGCATCCTTGTTAACAAAGCTGATGGAGGGTTCCGAATGTGCACAGATTACCGTAAGGTGAATGAGGTCACAATTGCAGATGCCTATTCTCTGCCACGTCTGGATGATGTAATCGACTTTGTGGGTAAGGCTACTTTGTATCCAAATTGGACCTCCTTAAAGGTTACTATCAAGTACCTTTAACAGATAAGGCGAAGGAAATCTCTGCCTTCGTAATTCCAGGAGGTCATTATCAGTATACAGTGACCCCCTTCGGAATGAAAAACTCTCCTGCATCATTCCAGAGACTTATCCATCAGGCTATTAAAGGACTTGAAGGCACGGCAGCTTACCTAGATGACATAGTTGTTGTGTCGGACACTTGGGACCAACATGTGTTTAGGCTTAAGGCTCTCTTTGAGACCTTTCAGAGTTTTCATTTAACTGTTAATTTATCAAAGTCATCTTTTGGCCAATCTACTATTAATTTTCTGGGCCATGAAGTAGGTAGTGGCAAAGTGGCCCCTAAATTTGCAAAAATTCTGGCCATTAAAAATTATCCAGTTCCCCCTGACAGGAAATCCCTTCAACGTTTTCTAGGGATGGTAGGGTTTTATAGAAGATTCTGTAAAAATTTTGCAGATATTGTTGCACCTCTAACCTCACTTACCAGTCACAAAGTTCCCTTTATTTGGACCCCAGAATGTCAAGATGCATTTACGAAAGCAAAGAGATTACTTTGTACTGCACCCATTCTGTTGTCTCCAGACTTTTCAAAACCATTTTCCTTACAGATTGATGCTTGTGAGTCTGGGGTGGGGGCAGTGCTTTTGCAATCTGGGGATGATGGGTTGCAGCCTGTGGCATTTTTCTCTGCCAAATACCAGCCACACCAGAGGGCCTACTCTACTATAGAGAAGGAGGGCCTGGCTCTACTTCTGGCATTAGAGCATTTTGATGTCTACGTGGGCCAGTCCTCTCAGGTGGTCTCCATCTACAGCGACCACAACCCTCTGGTGTATCTACAGAACATGAAGAACAAAAATACCAGACTCATGCGTTGGAGTATTAGGTTGCAACCCTACAATATAAAAATTATACACATTGCTGGAAAATTTAACACAATAGCTGATGTGTTGTCCAGAAGTCATTGTATTTAGTTAGGATGTGTTAGGGACTTTGGGTAGAACCAGCCCTTTTTTTCCCCTAGTGGTGGGTTTTTTTTAGTGGGGGGGTGCCCTGCTACCGACCGCAGGCACCTTGGACCTATGTTAGCCCTACCGTCGGCTGTCTCACTCTTAAGTTTAAAGCTGGACTTATGTCTCGAGAAAAGTTTAGCTTTAACTAATGAGCAGGATGGTAGAGGGGAAAGGCGGTCCCATTATTATAATGTGCCATGGTGGCACTCTACCCATTTGAGGTGGAAGCCTAGTCCTGAGCCCTCTTGGGGTGGGGGTGTTGCATGCAAAGAGTATGTAACCTTTATTCGGAGCATGTTAACACACCCACATAGGCTCCCCTCCAACCAGCGAACCATCGTTAAGGGTTTGGTGATGAGGGCCCCATCATCAAATCAACGACTCGGTTCAGCCAATTAAATGCGAGTTTAACAATGACAAAGGTGACGTGGTTACCACTCGCGGTTTGTCATTGGAATTCCTGCATAGAGCTGGTTGTGGAAAGTTGTCTGTCTTTTGGCTGCTGCTTAGCCTAGACAACTGTGGCGTGCACTAAACACTACTCCTTTGTATATAGTGTACATATGTGTAAATAGCACTTTGTTATACTTGGTGAAGGAAAAGACAAAAGTCTTATATAATCACAATTACTTGGTGAAGGAAAAGATAAAAGTTTGGAATTAATCTAGCTGATTTTTGAAAGAAATACAAGTTCAATACATCTTCTACTGTGTTTCTTTGCTCCAAGCTTCCTTTACACTCAGGTTAACAGGCCATTGAACCTGAGGTTGTAATACTGCCCGACTTCACGATGTCACCCATGATGTTGCCTGATGTCACCTCGTGATGTCCCCTCATGACATGATGTCATGCCTGACATCACCACATGATGTCACATGTGCTGTAGTTTCACAGTGAGCAAATTGTTGCATTATTGTCAAGAAGTTTGAGAGAAGATATATGTTGTGTTAAATTAATTCCTATCAGTGTTTTCACATGTTCGTGTATGGCTAAGTGTCGATTTTTGCACAGAAAAGCATCATTTGCTAGTAAGCCATGTTGTACCGCATCTGCAGTAGGTGTGTGCAGTTTTCCGTGTCCTGTGTGGTCCTGTGCACAGCTGTGTGTGGACCACAGTAATGTTCTGTGCCGAGACCAGTCTAACACCTCATGTTGCTTGTCACCCGGTGTGGTCACACCGCACACTTAACAGCTGACATTAGTCTGTTCAGGTATCAGTTATGAGTGTCTGAGCCCCGTGTAGAGAAAGCTCTTTATGTTCGCCGCTCATAATGCCCTGCTGAATCGTACCCGCTATAATTCTCATCAATACTCGTTTCCACTTCACCTCCAGACCGTCAGAGTGCAGTTATATGTAGAGAACCAGTTTGAGGACGCTTAGACTAACCTCTGCTGTAACTCCAACTGTCAAGAGAATGACACTCATCAAGCCGTAGTTAACCTGTTGGCAGGCGAGACTGTCAGCCTCGTGTCACAGCTTCAGTGAGCTCCTGCACAAAGATGATATCACTTTGACTGCTAGTCTGCTCACTCCCGTACGGTGTATGATGTTACGACTTCCAGATGTTTTGCCGAGTCGTCCCTGCCATGACTCACTTCACACTCGCCAGACGTGACAGCCCCCAACGACAGTACCAGTCGAGAAATGTCCTCCTGAGTCACTTGCCCAAAGAAGTCCTGTCCAGTTGCAACTACTGACGACGCCTCACTCAAGGGCACCAGCAGGTTGTGCCCCAGGATGAGTGAACCCTACAACAACTACTACGATGACTGCTTCACTGTCTCGGCTGCAGCTGCAGCGATGTCTCCTGTGTTGCATTATCTGTCCTGACGCAGGAAGGCATGCAGTGATGCCCATCAATGCTCACTGCCTTAGACCATGAAACACACCACCTTTTTTTACTTCCCTCTCTGTAGGAAGTTTTTTTTCCAAGTCCATATATATATATATATATATATATATATATATATATATATATATATATATATATATATATATATATATGTTTTTATTTTGTGTTCTGTGCCCTGTTCCTGCGAGAAAGAGACCGAGTTTTTTTTTACAGCCAGTCATGGTCAGGGACGACCAAGGTTGTGCGCGGCTGAGTGAATGTAGACAGCCTATGCTGTCTGCCCAGTTTAATTTATAATTTGCAGATCCATAGGCCTGACATCTGATGGCATAGGATGGGCACCATGTTCCTCTCTCACTTGGTGTCCAGGCATCACTCAGTCAACAAGGCCTACTCCTCTCTCCCTTGCATGGGCATGGCCCTCCCAGGCCATGGGCACAAACACACTGCCTGTGTACCCTCACGTTATCGCCAATAAAGTAAGAAGCCTCCGAAGCTTTATCATTCATTCTCGCTACCAAGAAAGACGCAAATAACCTTCATTATAGTAGTGGTGGTAGTGGTGGTGATGGTGGTAGTGGTGGTGGTAGTGGTGGTGGTGGTGGTAGTGGTGGTGATGGTGGTGGTGTTGGTAGTGGTAGTGTTGGTGGTGGTGATAGTGGTAGTGTTGGTGGTGGTGATAAGAGAGGCGGTGGTGGTAGTGGTGGTGGTAGTATTGGTGGTGGTAGTGGTGGTGGTAGTATTGGTGGTGGTAATGGTGGTGGTAGTATTGGTGGTGGTAGTGGTGGTGGTAGTATTGGTGGTGGTGGCGTTGGTTTTAGTGGTGGTGTTGGTGGTGGTAGTGGTAGTGGTGGTGAGGATGGTAGATGATAGTGATGATAATAGTAGCTTTTATATGTTGATGATAGTATTGCTGGTTGTTGGCTGTTATGGTAGTTAGTAGTAGCTTCGGTGGATGATGTTATTCTGAGAGTCTGGTGGTTGATGGAAGCTGTGAAAGTTAATAATTGTTGTGGTGGTTAGTGGTGGTTGTTATAGTTAATATCGGCAGTAGTTGTTATACATCACAGTAGTTGTGGTAGTTGATGGTAGTTGTTGTATTTAGTGTTGGTAATAGTTGTTGTACCTTGTAGTAGTTGTTAGTAGTTCTTGGAATTAGTGTTGGTAATCACCCCATACCCATCCAGGTGGGTGGTAGTCACCCCATACCCATCCTGTGGATGGTAGTCACCCCCATAACCATCCTGTGGATGGTAGTCACCCCATACCCATCATGTGGATGGTAGTTACCCCATACCCATCCAGTGGATGGTAGTCATCCCATAGCCATCCTGTGGGTGGTAGTCACCCGATAGCCATCCTGTGGGTGGTAGTTACCCCATAGCCATCCTGTGGGTAGTAGTCACCCCATAGCCATCCTGTAGGTGGTAGTCACCCCATAGCCATCCTGTGGGTGGCAGTCACCCCATAGCCATCCTGTGGGTGGTAGTCACCCCTTAGCCATCCTGTGGGTGGTAGTCACCCCATAGCCATCCTGTGGGTGGTAGTCACAATAGCCATTCTGTGGATGGTAGTCACCCCATAGCCATCCTGTGGGTGGCAGTCACCCCATAGCCATCTTGTGGGTGGTAGTCACCCCATAGCCATCCTGTGGGTGGTAGTCACCCCATAGCCATCCTGTGGGTGGTAGTCACCCCATAGCCATCCTGTGGGTGGTAGTCACCCCATAGCCATCCTGTGGGTGGTAGTCACCCCATAGCCATCCTGTGGGTGGTAGTCACCCCATACCCATCATGTGGGTGGTAGTCACCCCATAGCCATCCTGTGGGTGGTAGTCACCCCATAGCCATCCTGTGGGTGGTAGTCACCCCATAGCCATCCTGTGGGTGGCAGTCACCCCATAGCCATCCTGTGGGTGGTAGTCACCCCATAGCCGTCCTGTGGGTGGTAGTCACCCCATAGCCATCCTGTGGGTGGTAGTCACCCCATAGCCATCCTGTGGGTGGTAGTCACCCCATAGCCATCCTGTGGGTGGTAGTCACCCCATAGCCATCCTGTGGGTGGTAGTCACCCCATAGCCATCCTGTGGGTGGTAGTCACCCCATAGCCATCCTGTGGGTGGTAGTCACCCCATAGCCATCCTGTGGGTGGTAGTCACCCCATAGCCATCCTGTGGGTGGTAGTCACCCATAGCCATCCTGTGGGTGGTAGTCACCCCATAGCCATCCTGTGGGTGGTAGTCACCCCATAGCTATCCTGTGGGTGGTAGTCACCCCATAGCCATCCTGTGGGTGGTAGTCACCCCATAGCCATCCTGTGGGTGGTAGTCACCCCATAGCCATCCTGTGGGTGGTAGTCACCCCATAGCCATCCTGTGGGTGGTAGTCACCCCATAGCCATCCGGTGGGTGGTAGTCACCCCATAGCATTCCTGTGGGTGGTAGTCACCCCATAGCCATCCTGTGGGTGGTAGTCACCCCATAGCCATCCTGTGGGTGGTAGTTACCCCATAGCCATCCTGTGGGTGTTAATCCAAGTACTACAGAGGTATACACTGGGTCCAGGATTGAATCCCATTATTAATGTTTGCTTAGAGAAGACGAAGAAGAAGACGAAGAAGAAGAAGAAGAAGAAGAAGAAGAAGAAGAAGAAGAAGAAGAAGAAGAAGAAGAAGAAGAAGAAGAAGAAGAAGAAGAAGAAGAAGAAGACGAAGACGAAGGAGACTTTTTTCGTATTAGTAATTGAAAGTGAACCAAGAAATTCTTGTATCGTAACCTTTTTTTTTATATTGAGAGCCATAGTTCCTTCTTCTGATGAGACCACAACAATCTAAGAACTCCTAGGTATCGTGTACTGCTAGAAGGACATTGGAAGCAAGTGTAGGGAAACTTGCCTCTGTCGGGGATTGAACCCGGGTACTTTTTGATTGTGAGCAGAACACTGTCACAATAGAATAAACAACTAAAGATCAGTGTAAGTTGTAAAAATATGCAAGAAGAAGCACAGTCAAGAGGCTTTGAATTAGGGAGCAGTAACTCTTTTGGAAAAATTGTCACTAAAATAATGATGGTACACCTGGAGAGGAGAGAATGCCTTAGAGAAAACCATAAGGGATTTATAAACTGAAAATTGTGTCTCAAGAAAGTGTTGGAGTTCAATGTGAAGCTCATTCTTAATTAAACTATAGAAAAGCTTTCATGCGGTGTACTATGAAACACTGAGCCATTGACTGGAAAACAAGACAGGGACCAGTGCATAGACTGAACGAGGGTCATTAAGGATGCATCTCACCTGTCAAAAGTAATCCCTACAAGACGAATTAATATAAACTCTGTGTGTATATATGTTGAGAGATACACACCTCTCTGAGAAGGTAAGAGAAGGAACGTCAGCACATTAAAGGTGCCACAGTGATCGGCGTGGTGGTCTTTATTTTTCCTTATATACGTAATTGACTTACCACAAGAATTTAATTTTTATAAAATTTTGCTGAAGTCAAGATGCTACTTAACTTCAGTCTAAGAAACGAGCGCAGTCATGTGAATCTTGGAAAGAGAAGATAAGAAATATGGAGTAAATACAGTTTAGATCAATCATAATTCCGATAATATCTACGGAGGTATACACCAACTGCTTATCTTTGTTGGCATTAGCTAGAATTGCGAGTCTAAAAATTACCTTCAAAGATGTCAGAAGGATCCCTTGAGTGTCAGCATAAAACTGACACTTGGTCAAGAACTTTCAGAAGCTCTTTAAAGTCCAGAGGTTTACAAATAAATGTCTTAGTTAAGAATTAAGTGGATTACAACATGAGCAGAAACTAAATGATCTAAAAAAACAGAGGACAGGAAAATCAGGGAAAGAACTAGATTACACGACGTTTCACCCACAGGACTTTACCAAATACCCGATAAAGCCTCACTCCTGGTGAATACATGCAGAAGTTTATAACGTTAGACTGTTTCATATGAAAAGATTTGTCACTATTTCTCTCTCAGGGTGAGAAATGATTAGAAATGAGCGGAAACAAAGTAGCAACAGGACCCAAGAAGTTAGGGACTAACAGACCAAGTCATTAATTTTAAGAGACAGGTATCAGGAGCTGAGATTGAAGAACACAAATCAGAATGCAGGAAGACAGTCACAGTAGTGAGTGAGCAGAGATCAACCGCACTTGAGCGTACCATGTTGTCAGCTAACAGTGTTGCCAGCTCACAGTGTTCCTAGCTCACACTGTTCCCAGCTCACAGTAATACCCAGTCCCTGCCTCGAGCATGTCCGCTTAATTTTATGATGCATTAAATTTAAACTTATACTGGAGGACTACGGCACCGCACGTCGTCCGTTCGTGACGGTTCCGGCCTTTGCTGGGTCTTGGCTTCCTTCTCATTCGTGTTATCCTTGCCTTGCTACCTTCGTCACCAGTCTTTGTTGTGTGGTGTCACGGCGTCAAACACTGAGTCTGCCACAGAACTCTCTCATATGATAACTTAAGTGTGTATTTATCTATATGTATTGACCTGTTTGTCCGAATCGATGCAGTAAACTCTAACCGACAACACAAACGAGCCCAAAAAGTAAAAATTAAGACAGAAAACGCGTTTTGTATATTTCGGTCTCACTCTGGGATCCATTTTAATAAATTGTCTGCTGAAGAGGGCCTCAGCATGACGCTAAAAATATCGAGGAGTTATTATGTATGCCTGAAGGTTGTAGAAGTGATTTTCTTATATTTTCTTCCTCCTACTTTTCGATTGTATTTTTCTCAGAACTCGAGTACGCTTTATCCAATCGGCTTTAAAGTGTAGATGAATAGTTCAGAGAACCGACAAGTTATAAATTAGACACATATGCAACACTTGGGTATCTTTATTGAGGAAACGTTTCGCCACACAGTGGCTTCATCAGTCCAATACAAAGTAGAAAGGTGTAAGGAGAGGAGGAGTTTGAGGTTTGCATATGTGTCTAATTTATAACTTGTCGGTTCTCTGAACCATTCATCTACATCCTGTCTGACACAGCAACATCTTGGGATCTTGATACAAACGAATTCTTCAACACTTGTCCAACCTTTGGACGAAGACCTACTTCGACTAGTGGATGGTACCACTATGACCCCGCCTCCTGCTGCTTCACCTCACCTGACTACAGTATATAAGCCACCTCTACGGCCCTGTGCTGTACTTTCTACAAGATTGATGGACTGAACACATCGACTCCAGGCCGAGGGACTGATTACCTCAAACTCCTCCTCTCCTTACACCTTTCTACTTTGTATTGGACTGATGAAGCCACTGTGTGGCGAAACGTTTCCTCAATAAAGATACCCAAGTGTTGCATATGTGTCTAATTTATAATCGGTTTTAAATTATCAACACTTGTGTACGGAACCAGGACCAAGTTTTTGGAAGAACTGGCATGTTCACGTGCCCCAGGACCAACACTGTTGACCCATTCCCAGCATCGTGGAATGGCTCGAATAACAACTACAAAAACTCTCAGTGGCAGAGTTTCAGACCTTCGCAAAAGATGAAAAAAACAAAATTGCGACGACGGTGGAGAGGAAAATTCAGATGTGTCGGTGCAAATTTAACGATTTTATATAGGAAATAATTTGAATATTTTTATTCCCGTTAAATTAAATTAAATAAATTTCATCTTACCTCCTTACGGCTTCAGATAATAGACTAGGATCGATTGGGGTAACTAGTGACATGGTCCTCAGACAAATAGAGAAATTAAAACCTAACAAATCCCCAGGTCCTGATGAACTGTTTACAAGGGTTTTAAAGGAATGTAAAGAGGAACTTAGCAAACCTTTGGCAAATCTTTTCAATATATCACTACAAACTGGCATAGTGCCAGACAAGTGGAAAAGGGCAAATGTAATACCTATTTACAAGGCAGGTGACAGGTCCTTAGCTTCGAACTATAGACCAATAAGCCTTACCTCCATAGTTGGTAAATTTATGGAATCAATAATTGCCGAGGCAATTCGTAGCCATCTTGAAAAGCATAAATGGAGAGAAATCAGAATGGGGGCACGTCTCAAGCGGTGTTCCACAGGGGTCAGTTTTGGCCCCCTGTTGTTTACAATTTACATAAACGACATAGATGAGGGAATAAATAGACACATAAGCAAATTTGCTGATGACCCCAAAATAGGCCGTCCAATTCATTCTAATGAGGACATTAAAGCACTCCAGGATGATTTGAATAGACTGATGCAGTGGTCGGAGAAGTGGCAGATGCAGTTTAATATAGACAAATGCAAAGTTCTAAATGTTGGGCAGAACAATAACCATGCCACATATAAACTGAATAATGTAGATCTTAATACTTGTGATTGCAAGAAGGATTTAGGAGTTCTGGTTAGTAGTAATCTGAAACCAAGTCAACAGTGCATAAGTGTTCGCAATAAAGCTAACAGAATTCTTGGCTTCATATCAAGAAGCATAAATAATAGAAGTCCTCAGGTTGTTCTTCAACTCTATATATCTTTGGTTAGGCCTCATTTAGATTATGCTGCACAGTTCTGGTCACCGTATTACAGAATGGATATAAATGCACTGGAAAACGTACAGAGGATGACAAAGTTGATCCCATGTATCAGAAATCTTCCCTATGAGGATAGACTGAGGGCCCTGAATCTGCACTCTCTAGAAAGGCGTAGAATTATGGATGATATGATTGAGGTGTATAAAATTGAAAACAGGAATAAATAAAGGGGATGTAAATAGCGTGCTGAAAATATCCAGCCAAGACAGGACTCGCAGCAATGGTTTCAAGTTGGAAAAGTTCAGATTCAGGAAGGATATAGGAAAGCACTGGTTTGGTAAAAGAGTTGTGGATTAGTGGAACAAACTCCCGAGTGCCGTCGTAGGGGCTGGGACGTTGAGTAGTTTTAAAAATAGGTTAGATAAATACATGAGTGGGTGTGGGTGGGTGTGAGGTGGACCTGACTAGCTTGTGCCACAAGGTCAGATGCCGTGCTCCTTCCTTAAGTGAATGTAACCTGACCTGGCGGGGTCGGGGCATTGGCTTAAGCCGATTGGAGACTTGGACCTGACTCGCATGGGCCAATAGGCTTGCTGCAGTGTTCCTTCTTTTTTATATTCTTCTTATATGTTCTTAAATGCACTTTGGCACAGTTATCCTTTATCAGTGATGACATTGATTTACCTAATTTTAATACATATGCCTCCTTGCCATATATTGATGAATATGATTGTTTTATGAAAACAGGCCTTCACTTTATTCATGTCGACGCAAAACCACTTTTTCCAAAATTGGCAGAGATTAGGATTCTAGCTAACAGAACTAGAGCGGCAGTTATATCCATCTCTGAATCCTGGTTGGATGATACGGTGACTGACGACGAGGTCAAAATAGAAGGTTACAATATTAAAAGCTTAGATAGGAATAGGAAAGGTGGTGGGGTATGTGCCTACATAAGAATTGGAAATAAATGGTATAAAATACCGACACAATGGAAAAATAAACACATAAGCAGTATAATGTGATCCTTTATTGACAACGTTTCGCCCACGCAGTGGGCTTTATCGAGTCACAGACTCGATAAGTAGGTAGATCTGTCTGTGACTCGATAAAGCCCACTGCGTGGGCGAAACGTTGTCAATAAAGGATCACATTATACTGCTTATGTGTTTATTTTTCCACATAAGAATTGACTTAGCATACAACCCAAGACCTGATTTAAATGACAATAAACTGGAGATTCTATGGTTTGAAGTGTTGCTTTCCATGACCAAACCCATCTTAGTAGGAACTAGTTATCGCCCTCCCACCCATGACCAGTTCTTAGAGAACTTTTCGAGAGTTTTGTCCGGACTTGATAACAATTGCAAGACAGTAATTCAGGAAGACTTCATTATCTGTTTTCAACAGCAAAATAACGGGCTGTGTATAAGCAAATTCTAGGTTTAAATAGTTACACTCAACTAATTAATACACCAAGCCGGATCACACAGTTCTCAGCCACCTTAATCGACCACATACTTTGTAACCGCCCTGAGAACATTAGTCAGTCAGGAGTCATTACCACTGATCTTAGTGATCATTTCATCATTTGCTGTACCAGGAAAATTACTAGGGAACGGATAGGCCTACACAGGACAATTAAAATGAGGTCAATTAGAAACTACAGTAAAGAAACACTGGTAAATATGCTACACAATTGTGACTGGTCAGTGATAACAAGTTACACGGACGTAAATGATGCCTGGGAAAAATTAAAAACAATGTTCACTGCCATCCTTGATAATATTGCACCAGTTAAAGAGGTTAGGATTAAACGAAGAACTGAACCCTGGATGACTACTGAGATATTAGATAATATGAAATTCACAGACCAGTTGCTAAAAAGCTTTAAGGCAAACAGACAGGATATTGCAGCGCTAATGAATTCCAAAGGTGAGGAACAGAGTGCAGAGGCTTATAAAAGGAGCAAAGGCTAGGTACTATTGCTCAAAAATCGAAGAGTACAAGAATAACCCTAGAAAGCTCTGGCAACAACTAAAACAGTTGGGGTATAGCCATAAACCCGTAGATAGATCTAACATAGTACTAAATGTCGATAATGAGGTATGCCACGAAACAACTAAAGTGGCAAATTATTTTAATTCATACTACACAACTGTCGCATCAACACTAGTAAGTAAGCTACCAGCTGCATCAAATACCTTTAACACAGACTCTGATAAGTTTAAAACATAGTTATACTAATAAAGGGGTAACCCGAAACAGTTGTCAGCTAGTAAGAACTTAGCAGGTTAAACCCAACTAAGAGCACCGGCCCAGATAACATCCCGTCTAAGTTCCTAAAAGATGGAGCCTCTGAACTGCCAATCCCCATTGTTCACAAAATAAATTTGTCCATCACCACTAATACAGTGCCAGAGGGGTTCAAGGCGGCTAGAGTTACTCCTATCTTCAAGAAAAATAGTAGGTCTGATGTCTGCAACTATAGGCCTGTTAGTATACTCAGTGTAATATCCAAAATTCTAGTGAGGGCGGTGTACTGTCAAGTAGTTAAGTATCTTAATGACAACGACATTCTCCATTGTTACCAATCAGAGTTTAGGAAATCTTACTCAACCGACACCTCCCTAATTAATCTGATGGATTATATGAGAACTGAAATATCGATAGGGAACCTCATAGGAATGGTAACCTTAGATTTACAAAAGGCCTTCAATACTGTCAATCACAGGATTTCCAATCCCTGAAATCTTGCTGGTTGTCGTTGATAAGGAATGAGCTTATCAACGACAGCCAGCATGGTTTCAGGGATGGGAAATCCTGTGTCACGAACCTACTCGAGTTCTATGACAGGGTGACAGCAGTAAGACAAGAGAGGGAGGGGTGGGTAGATTGCGTTTTCTTGGACTGTAAGAAGGCTTTTCACTCAGTTCCACACAAGAGATTAGTGCAAAAGCTGGAGGACCAGGCAGGTATAACAGGGAAGGCACTGCAATGGATCAGGGAATACCTGTCAGGAAGACATCAGCGAATCATGGTTCGTGACGAGGTGTCAGAGTGGGCGATTGTGACGAGCGTCGTTCCACAGGGGTCAGTCCTAGGACCGGTGCTGTTTCTGGTATATGTGTGTGTGTGTGTGTGTGTGTGTGTGTGTGTAAGCATCACGCAGGAAACACCATCAATCCTCTTCTCTCCTCATCTCTTTCAGGAGACAAGCCAAAATTTTTGTAATGTGATGATTATTCACAAAATGATGTGTTAACACAATGGTGGATCATCGACGTGTAGCACTGACATGGAACACTGGTAGGTGGTCGACGGCAACACTGAGACTCAACACTGGTGGATCATCGACGTGCAAAACTTAGTGACATTTGAGTTTTTTTTTTTTTAAATTCATTATATCCTTTTGCACTGCTTGACACTTGTTCCTTGGATGCCTGAGTTGGGTAATTCCAGTCCTCTTGACTCTTTCTGCCCGCGATGTCCCCACCACAACGACGGATATCAGTCTCAATTCTCTCATCACTGTCTTCTAACCCATGCCTCTGCAAACTTCTGAAGACTGATGATAGTATAAAACACACACACACACACACACACATATATATATATATAATACATACATATATATATATATATATATATATATATATATATATATATATATATATATATATATATATATATATATATATATATATATATATATTGTCTCTACGTCCACAGCAGGACTCAAACCTGCAAACTCTGTATCAGAGTCCACAGTACTTCACCACGGAGCCAGACCTCAGAAAAGTATGGGCGCCTAGCCGGAGCTAGACGATGTTTCCCCATACCCCGGGACACCAGGCTTGTTTTCAGAGTTATTTCATCAAATCCTGCCACATGCAGTGGACAACGAAAGAAATTTTAAATGCTTAACAAATCTCTATTGTCTCTTGTGCACAGTAATATTTAATTTCTCTGTCATTCACTCCTTGAGAACTGTTTATTTTTACCATTTGTGGTTCTTAAGTGTTGTTCAATCTACATTATTTCATTATTGTGTACTATTATTTTTCTTGACTTATTTTCATTGCATTTTCCTGTGTTTTTCTGCTAGTTCTATGTGCTGATTCATTCACTATTTTCCCCAGTGTGCTAAACTACCATTTTCATTGAGTGTGTATCATTATTTTTGTATTAAATATTTTATAAATGCAGTATCTCATTGTTTGAACTTTTGCAGACTAGTACCATATCTTGTATGCTAAGCAAGACAATTAATTACTTTTTTCAAAGCAAGACCATAGTCCAAGAAAATTTATACAGTAAGTGTAGTGAGTGAACCTTAATGTTTTATCTGTGTTTCCTGCAACTTTGTAAGTGTTGAATTTCTAGTTCTATATCTTGTACCATTTTTAATCACATTAGTGTAATTTCTTTGAACACATTCACTCTTAGTGTAATTTTTAAAGTAAACTATTATCATTGCTCTGTTTTGAGTAATTTGTTCTGCCTACTTGAGATTAAGAGTTAAAGTGTTCAAGCCAGTTATTTCTTGCTGTTTTAATATTTTTTTCTAAGCTTTATTTTCTGTGTGTGCAATTTTTATTGATATATTGACTTATTCTGCAAAATATTTTAATTATGCAATTTATTTGTCCTGCAGTGATTATTTTCTTTTTGATAATTTGTACTCTGTTGTTTTTGTGCTCTATTTTTTACAGTAATTAATAAGTATTTCTAAAAGAGTGACACATTATAATACTGTGCAATAATCTCAGTATATTACTAATTGAGTGTCCTGTTTTTCATCTTATTATTTTATTTTGTGCTTTATCATTGCATAATAATTTTTTTCTCTTATCTTTAGAAAATTTATTTTCCCAGTATATTTGCAATTGCATACGATTTATTTATTTTATTTTATTAGTTTTGCCTTGATGTACAATTTTATTATCAAATTCACTTTATTGCATTAAGAGTAAATACAGCTCACTTTTGAAATTAATTCAGATTACATTAATATTTCCATTTTTTTGAGTTTTCAAAGTACGTATTTCCTTTATCTTGGTCAAGTAAATTTAAGTGAGTTTTATTTTCTCATTCAGTGTCTTATATTGTTTTATTTATTTAAGCAGAGTTAGTTAAGCATCTTCTTTTTCAATTTACTTAAAATTTTGTCATAAACTTTTCTTTTGTTATTCTTTGCTTTCTTTATCTTCGTGTAATTTCTCTGAAATCATGTCACATCAACCTTTAAGCAATGCCTTAGTGAATAACGTCAGTCAGACCAGTGTTGTACCTGTGCAAAATCCTAATGGTTCCTTACCGACTGATAGACCACAACTAACTCCGAGACAACCCTCTCGATGCCTCGCCCTTATTCAATGGCAACCTAAATAATCTTGAAGCATAGTTTACTGCCATCAGTTTAGAGCTAATACTCTTGTAGAAGGTACTCCATCTGAGGAAACTATTATTAGAATTGCGTGACTTTGAGAATTTTACTAAGTGGTCAAAGTATGAGAATGTGATCCGTTCTTTTCTTGTACCAGTGACAGACTCTGATCAGTATATCATCCTTATGGTAATAGTGATTGCAGCTCCTATGTCAGGTGAATCATTAAGTGACTTTGCGATTAGATTATCGAAACTTTTGTAATCATTCATTAAAGCGGTACAGTCTTCAAAATTTTTATCTGAAGAGTGAAAACATGCCACTGCAGA
The DNA here is from genome assembly GCA_009830355.1 of Cherax destructor. Classification (NCBI taxonomy): domain Eukaryota; kingdom Metazoa; phylum Arthropoda; class Malacostraca; order Decapoda; family Parastacidae; genus Cherax; species Cherax destructor. The sequence goes on from WNWK01002805.1 coordinate 85,304, forward strand.
ATTTAGTAAATTGGTAGCTTTTGGTGCTTTCAAGGAATTAATGTCACCTGCTTCCTTCTTTGCTTTCAACTCCAACCTCCAACTATGAATATGGAGCCGTTAGCAGTCCTTGTTCATGCACGTGACATGTGTGTTCCTGGTACTTTCCAATGCATCAAACCTATAGTAACTACTTCTATGAATCCTTCAACTCCACCCCTTGTTTGTGTAACAATGACAGGTCCTGATAAAAGTCAATCACGTCAGTCGTCCAAGGCCAGTGTAAGGAGTAGTCGCTCTCCTCGTACTGCTCGAAGTGCATTCAGTAACCATAGTATTAGAATTTGTTATAACTGTGGTTACCGAAGTCACAATGCAGCTAATTGTACGAGTGGCCAAAGTAAAAAGCGTCTTACTGAAGATAACTCTCAAACCAACCTGCCATACTGCACTTTTCATAGAATACATGAACATCATACATCTGAGTGTAATGCTCTCTATAGTAGTAGGTTCTACAGATCATTCCATGGCCGTTACTATCATAGAACCAGGAGAGGCACTAGAGATCGTGGTTTTCAGAATAACCAGAACCAATCTCAGTCTTCAAATTCTGGGGAATCCGAGCTCCCCAGTCAAAGCGTCCAGTGGTGACAGTAGGTGATAATGAATATTCCATCCCCGTTCATAATTCCTTCGATGCCTTATGCAGTCTCGTGGAAGACTGTCTTGTTGATGATGTTGCTTCACACGTTTTCGACGAAGATATTTTTGGGGATGCAGTGGAAAAAACCTACGATGACGATTCTCCTTTTTTCTTGCATGTTAATTCCATTGCAACGATAGGTCCCTTGGTGCACGCATGTTCTAAATGTGCCCGTTCATGTGTTCATGGACTCTGGTGTGCAACTCAATATTATCAGGTCTAGTTTGTTTAAGGATAAGCAGTTGTGCCATGTCCTTCTCGTAGAATAAACTCATTTATCCACCCTTAGTGGTGTGGCTGGTTCTAGTCTGCGTGTCCGAGGTCAGACTTCCCTCACCTTTTCTATCCAAGGTAGAGATTTTACTGCTTCCTTCCTTGTTGTGGACCAGATTAATTTCCATGTTGGTCTTCTACTGGGATTTGCTTCCATGGGAGATTTACACATTGTGCTTGATCCTTATCAATGGCATGCCCGAATTGATGACTTGATCGTACTATTTTGGGGCTACCAGCTTGGACCTGAGATCTGTCATGCTGCTGCAGAGTATGAAGTTCAGATTAAGTCTTTACAGACTTGTGCATTTTCTAGTAACGTAACCAAGCAGTAAGGCACTAGTAATCCTGCCAGTCCTGTCTGTGATCTAATTCCTACAACTTCATGCACATAGGATAGTGTACAGTCACCTCAGGTGTCAGAGGAACCTCAGAAAACCTTGGGTACTGAGCCTATCCCAGCGATGGCTGCTTGTTCAAATGGTAGTTTCTCCACAGGGGACGCCTTGTCGGAAAACGACTACTTGAAACTAGTAAAGTCACCTTTTGCTGATGTCACAGCCCGTCTGCAGAAAGACGTTTCTGGCACGGCTAGTGCAGTCACTTGAGTGTCTGTTGTTGTCCCTCGTGTTTCAGTTGGTGATAATGTCCTAGTTAACAGTGGTTCTTGCAAGGTTTGTACGTCGAGCCGTCATTACATGTTTTACGAGATAATAAGATCCATTTCTTCCTTGCTAACACTTCCGGTCACAGTATTCGCATCAGAGCAAACACCATCCATCATTGTTTACCTTGTTTACTATCCTTACCCTGTTCATGTAGAGGATGAGTTGTCACCTGACCAGTGGGTCGGTGCTATTTCAACCGGGAAGAGTCCATCCATTCCACCGAGTCTATCCATTCCACCAGTAGAGGAGAAGGATTTAGCTCCCACCGACTTCCCAGATGAGGTCAAGTGTTTGTTCCATCTGTTGTTATACCCATCTTATCAACTTACCAGGTGAGAAGATGGGTATAACGAACCTATTGTCCCATCGTATCCTACTTGAACCTGGTACCAGGCCTATTTATGTACCTGTGTACAGAATGACTCATTCACAAGTTGCTATTGCAGAACAACTGATCAATAAGATGCTTGATGAAGGTGTTACTGCACCCAGTAATTCACCCTGGAATGCGCCCTTGATCTTAAGAAGGACGGTACTTGGCGTCCTAAGAAGGACGGTACTTGGCGCCCGGTGATCGACTTTAGGAAGTTGAATGCAAAAACAATTCCAGATTGCTTCCACTTCCTATATTTGGTGACCTTTTATACAATTTTGGAGATAACAAAGTCTTTTCGACCCTAGACTTGCTATAAGGGTTTTGGCAAGTCCCTCTCCACTAGGACAGCCAAGAGCTAACATTTTCCACTCCTACAGGTCATTATCATTTCCTCAGAATGGTCTTTCGTTTATGCTCCTCACCTATCACCTTCTCGAGGCTCATGACGAATATATTTAGAGGCCTCATAGATAATGTACTCATGGTGTACTTAGATGACGTAATTGTCATGTACGAAGACGTGGAGACACACCTGAAAAGACTTTATTTGGTACTTGGTAAGCTTGAAGAAGTCATTTTAAGGTCAAACTGTCTAAATGTCAATATTTCAGAGATCAGGTTTCTTGGTCACGTAGTCACTCCTAGAGGGGTTACGACTGACCATAGTAAAGTAACTGATGTACAAAATTTTCCATCTCCCAAAACTGCTGATGCCGTAAGATCCTTTGTGGGCTTAGCAGGTTTTTATAGATCTTTCAATGCTATTTTTTCTTCAAAAGCAGCTCCTCTAACTGAGTTGCTTAAGAAAGATGCTCTTTTCGTTTGGACCTTCCATCAAGAAAGAATATTCCAAACTCTCAAAGAAAAGCTTACTTGTCCATGGAAGCAAAGAGAGGAATGTATGAGCGTATAGTTATACCAATGCTCGTATATTGGTGTGAAGCATGGGTGGTGAATGTTGAAACAAGGAGAAGGCTGGAGGCAGTAGAGATGTCGTGTCTGAGGGCAATATAATGCAGAGAATTCGTAGTTTGGAAATTAGGAGGGGGTGCGGGATTACCAAAACTATTATCCAGAGGGATGAGGAGGTGTTGTTGAGGTGATTTGGACATAGAGAGACGATGGAACAAAATAGAATGACTTCGAGAGTGTATAAATCTGTAGTGGAGGGCAGGCAGAGTAGAGGTCGGCCTAGGGAAAGGTTGGAGGGAGGGGGTAAAGGAGGTTTTGTGTGCGTGAGTGTGTTAGGAGTGAATGGAGACAAATGTTTTTAAGGACTTGACGTGCTGTTGGAGCAATTCAGTTAAACAGGGAGCCTGGACTTGAGTCCTGGAGATGGGAAGTACAGTGTCTGCACTCTGAAGGAGGGGTGTTAATGTTGCAGTTTTATAACTGTAGTGTAAGTGCGCCTCTGGCAAGACAGTGATGGAGTGAATGATGGCGAAAGTTTTTTCATTTTTGGGCCTACCTACCTTGGTGGGAAAAGGCCAATATGTTAATAAAATACATACACACACACACACACACACACACATATATATATATATATATATATATATATATATATATATATATATATATATATATATATATATATATATATATATATATATATATATATATATATATATATATATATATATATATATATATATATATATATATATATATATAATATATATATATATATATATATATATATATATAAAGATGGCATATACAGTACACGAGGTGAGAGATACATGTCTAGTACATATTGTTACATGTTTGTCACTGATTATAATGCGAAAATCTCATCCAGCTCCTCAGAGCTGGGGCGCGTGCCCAAAATACAGCATGCATTACCCTCTGAACAGCAGCGCTGAGTCGCTGGAACAGAAAACTAGCTGCCCTGGGATCCCTAGTTACCCTGTTGAGTCTTTTGCCCAGCTCCTTGAGGAACTTAGATGCACTCTTTCCCCATGAGCCAAGGGTCTCTGAGCCTATGGAAACAAACATATAATGATGGGCAAGTTCTCCATATTTTCTCGACTTCTGGGACTCCCTGAAGGTGGCAGCTGCCCCTCCTTCCTCCCTGGTGTATTGGAGATAGGTATCAGCCAAGGTAGATGCACATGTGTAGTCCCACACCACCTGCTTGCCGTCTGTCCAGGCTTGAAGGGTGATACCATCTGGACGCTTTTGGCTGCCATCAGATCTCCATAGTTGAGGTGGATTCCTTACTGCTGGGCATCCGGCTATTGTGAGGCTCCTCTTGATAATGTTATTAACCTCTTCATGTCTTGCAATCTTTCCTCGGATTTATGACACACAAGACCATGGTGCCCGAATCGGTCTGCTGCTTCACTGCCACAAATACACCTGTGTTCGGCGAGAATAGGGGCGGCAAGTCGAAGGGCAACACCAATGCGGATGGTCTGTGGGTCGAGGCGTGTGCCAAGGCTGGAGTTGGGAACAGCCAAAAGAAAGTCCCCTGCATGAGGAGCTCTCACTGCAAGAAGGCGGGCTCTATCCTTCCCTGACACACTCTGAAGCATTGCTGAGGCTATATTCTCTACTATTGGGCCATCCCAGTGCGACTGTTTGTAGTTGTTGGGGGAGCAGGCCTGGTTTCAGAGCCTGTTAGGTTATCCCAGATCCTGGCTCCATCAACGAACTTTTGGTCATGGATTCCAATCGTGTCCCTAAGATGTTCAGGGAGAATTGCTGCTACAAGCCCTCTGGATGCAATGCATGAAGACAGGAAAGCAGGTAGAGCAATCTGAGATGACTTGCGGACACCAATGCCTCCTAGTCTGACTGGGAGTGTAGCTTGGTCCCACTGCCCATCTTCTAGAGTAAGGTTAAGTACTTTAGTAAAGATCTGCCTCAGGATACTGTCATATTCGTGCAGTATAGGGTTATCATATGAAGGAGCACATCTTAGGAAATATGTCAACCTGGGCAGACTCAAGCATTTTGTGAGAAGGTACAAGGCATCATGGGTGTCAAGATTGCCTATTCGTTGTTCCATTCTCCTCAATTCTTCCAGTTTCTTCCTGAGAATTGTGTCAATGGCATCGCTTCCCAGAGGTGCTCCAAGCAAGACACTATTAGTAGGGGCAATGACTGTTGCTCCTGGTAGTTTTGATAACACTGCATCTATCACTTGTTGATTGACTGATATGATTTCACATTTGGATGGATTCAGGATGAGACCCATTTCCTGTCCCCGTGTCATCACCTGTGTAAGATCCTCTACAAGGGACTCCTTTGTACCTGCTAGTGTCCCATCATCCAGGAACCAGATGTTTAGCTCACTGGTCAGTCTTACTGTGATTTCCCTAACCGCTATACAGAAGAGAATGGTGCGAGAGGGTCCCCTTGCTGGACACCCTCTGATGAGATATATATATATATATATATATATATATATATATATATATATATATATATATCGACAACCTGCCTGAGGACAATGCAGTGGTTAAATTAGATTTCAAGAATGCATTTAATCTCCTGAAAAGGGACGTAGTATTACCAGCTGTACAAGAACATTTTCCAGGTCTCTTCCCTTTTGTTTCAGCTGGATATAGCAAGGAATCAATGCTCCTGTTTGGAGAGCATGAAATCACATCATCAGAGGGTGTCCAGCAAGGGGACCCTCTCGCACCATTTCTCTTCTGTATAGCAGTTAGGGAAATCACAGTAAGACTGACCAGTGAGCTAAACATCTGGTTCCTTGTACCATTGTATTCATGTTCATGTTTGTGTTTTCTATAAATGTATTCTGTCTATTAATAAAGCATTTATATGTATGTATGTGTGTATATAGGATGGGGTGGTAGGAGAAGTGGAATATTCAAATGGCATCAGGAAGAAATCCAAATATTCTTCCTTGAAGCCTTTTATCCACTTCTCCGAGGCTATGGTCACACAATTTGCACTAGAGGTGGATCCCATCCTATATAATAAAAAAAAAAAAAAAAATATATGTATATATATATATATGTATATATATATATATATATATATATATATATATATATATATATATATATATATATATATATATATATATATATATATATATATATATATATATATATGTCGTGCCGATTAGGTAAAACTGGTCAATTAGCAAGAACTCATCTAAAATTAAGTCCTTTCTAAAATTTTCTCTTATACGTTTAAAGATATATTTTTTTCATTTATGTTAATGTAAGAATTTATAATTTTGTACCAAGAGAAACTTTGAAAACCTACCTAACCTTATTACAACAAGCGCAATTTAATTTAGCCTAACCCAACTAAATATATTTTAGATACGTTAACATTAGTTTAATAATAAACAAACACAATGAAATATATTTTTTTCGTTATGTTCAGAATGATTTTGGCGAAATTATTGCATACACAAATTTTCACTTGTCTTATATATCAAGGTGAGCGTTGCTATTTAAGCAAAAATCGCAAGTTTTACCTAATCGGCACGATATATATATATATATATATATATATATATATATAAGCGTAGTGCTGATGTGTCACCGGCTACGGTTTTTTTTTTTTTTTTTTTTTGCTATTAACCATTTTCTCTTCTATTTTGAAATTTCCAAATTTTCTCTCATACGAACCCTACTGATTTTTTTTAAATGCAAGTAAATTGAATCTGCCTATCCATTATGTTCATTGGCAATTTTAATAACGCTCATAATAACTCAATAAACTGATTATGCTGTAGAAGATTTTTGTTAATATAAAATGATTCTGCTTATTTTTTAGCATTTTTTTTGTCTCCCTCAGTATTTTATCTTCTCTTCTCAAAGTTTCTGCAGTGTTATATCAGCTACACTTGTTAGAAAGACAAACCTTAAGTCTGGTCTGGTGGTTTCCATCTTTTAAGAGTAAGAGGATCCATTATTTTAAGTCAAAAAATTCAACTACTTTTATATATACTAGTAATTATCATTTCTAGATTCGTTAAATGAGTAAATACAAAGAGTAATACTGGCAGTGAAGCTCGGCAGACCTCTTGGAATAACATAGTTGCTTACTCCAGGGATCCGCAGCTCACAGGCTGGGACCTACGGGTCTAGAGGATCCTCCCTATCTTCCCCGTTTTTTGTAAATACTGAAATAAAACTTCAATTATCTTTCAATTTACCTTCATTTAATGAAGTTTCAAATATAATCCAGAGCTGTTAACTTAATTTTCCGCCCATTTCATCACAACACTTGGTGATGCCTCTTCCGGAGGGACACTTTTATTTTCCTCATTTTCTATTAATAATTTCTAACTTCATTTGTGATTAATTCAATGATCACAGTTCAGTTTGTCTGCTTGTCGATGGTAGTCTGGCGGAGGTTAAAATCCAGTTCATTTACTAATCTTTCCTCATTTACATACTTCGTCATTTCTCGGTTAACATCTCACACGATCCCATGAATTCGATATTATTAATCTTTATTTTTTATTTGTTTTATTCCTTTTTCCACTTCTGTCATTTCTTTTGCAAATTTTTCTTTTATTTTTTCGCCTGAGTTTTATTCTCATTTCTGTTGTTGTCAATGGTATGGTGATACCCACAAAGTGTGCAAGAGGACACTTGTGTACAGTCCAGGACGTTTAGTGAAGGTACCGTATTCTTTCCCCTTCCCCCGAGTGACTTCATCTTTAGGTCTTAGTGTAGAAAAGGTCGAAAGTGTCCTTTTACATACTCATTTTTACAGTGTCCATGGATTAAGAATTTTGTTTTAACTTTGCTTCAAGATCTGGTTTATTTTCCAAGGTCTTTGAATAAGTTTAAACACTATTTTTAGCGTTTAATCTCGTTTTGGGATCAACACTAAAATTCCATTGTTATGAACACAAAAGAAATTTATAAGAAAAATAAACTTTTTTTCAGTATTTATGTATAAGAGTTTATTACATTTATTTTCGATCAATATGATTTTCGATTTGTAGATTTGTTTTCTAGTCTATTCTGAAGAAAAAAAAAAAAATTCTCACTCTAATATTACTATATAAATAATTTCTAATGGAACGGATTATTTTTCCCAAGTGGATGTTTATATCAATAATTTTTCCAAAGTAGATGTTTATATCTGAGAACGTTTCTCAAGTGGATGTATATATCAAAGAACTTTTTCCAAGAGTATGTTTTCATGTTAGAACTTTTGCAAAGTCGATGTTTTTATGTGAGAAAGTTTCACAAATGGATGTTAATATGTGAGAACTTTTCACAAATCTAAATGAAGCCTAACCAACGATATATATAGAGATGAAGAATAATCTAAAGAATCCTGTTATTTATACCTCTTGATATGAAACCAAGAATTCTATTCACTATATTGCGAACACTTAAGCGCTGTTGTTTCGGTTTTAGATTAATACAGACCAGAACTCCTAAATCTTTTTTGCAATCAGAGTGATTAAGATCTGTATTATTTAGTTTATAAGTGCCATGGTTATTTTCCTTTCCAACGCTTAGAACTTTGCATTTGTCTGTATTAAACTGCATCTACCACTTCTCCGACCATTGTATCAATCTGTTAAGCCCTTTCTGGAGTGCTCTAGTGTCCTCGTCAGAATTAATTCGACGGCTTATTTTGGTGTCATCGGCACACTTGCTTATATCGGTATTTATTCCCTCGCCTATGTCGTTTATGTAAACTGTGAACATCAAAAAGCTCAGCACTGATCCCTGTGGATCACCGCTTGTGGCACGTCTCGACTATGATTTGTCCCCATTTATGCAAACTTTCCGTTGCTTATTTGTCAACCATGCTTCTATCCAGGAAAAAATTCTCATTTACCATGTACCTCTACTTTCCTCAACCATTTCCGATGTAGGTTTTAAAAGTCTTAATGAAGTCCATATACACAATATCATATTAATTACCATGATCTACCTCCTCAAACACCTTAGTGAAAAGAGTTAGTAAATTCGCATGACAGGAACGCTCCAATGTAAAACCGTGCTCAGATTCATTAATCAATCTATGTCTATCAAGTGACTTCGAATAGCCTCGGTAATTATTAATTACATAAATTTTCTCACAATGGAAGTTAGGTTTATTGGTCTATAATTCGAAGCTAAAGACCTATCTCCTGCTTCGTAAATAGATATCACATTTGCCATTTTTCACTTATCTTACACTATGCAAGTTTGTAGTGATATGTTGAAAAGACTAGCCAAAAGTTTGCCAAGTTCCTCCTTACATTCCTTTAAAAACCTTGCGAACAGTTCATCAGGGCCCGGGGATTTGTTATTTTTTAATTTATCTATTTGTCTGAGAACCATGCCACTAATGATTTTGATCGTGCATAACTTATTTTCGTACGGATCTATATAATTTATTGTTTCTTGAAATTCTCTAGTATCCTGTGTAAAAACTGTGAGTAAATAAGTGTTAAAGATATACACATTTTTTCATTGTCAGTAAGTTGACCCAAGGAGTTTATGAGTAGGCCTATCTTGTCCTTAATCTTCCTCTTATGTACCTGAAAGAAACTCTTGCAACTTTAACCTCATAATCTCTTTTTGCTTCTCTTATTCCTTTTTTTTTATTTCTCTTTCAAACTGATTATATTGATTTCTTAACTGGCCTTCTTCACTTTTGATTCGCCTGTAAATGCTTCTCTTTTGACCTGTGAGATGCTTTAATCCATTGTTTGATCTAAATTCCCTATTTGGAACATAAGTTGTCTGGGGCAGCTAGAACTATGCTTTGAAAAATGTCATATCGGAAACCATCACAATATACCTGACCCATAGTCATGTCACACCAGTTCAACCCAACCAGGTAATTTCTCAGTCCAATGAAATTGGCCAAGAGGAAGTCAGGGACACTGACTTGATTGTAGTTATTAAGGTAATTCCATGATATATTGAAACTTAGTGATGCATACAAAGAAAGCATCAAGCAGTAAGGATTCTAGAGAGCAGGTTAGGATACTGGCACTGTGTGTACAGTGTGTTGCAGTGTGTTGCAGTGTGTTGCAGTGTGTTGCAGTGTGTTGCAGTGTGTTGCAGTGGTTAACTCGTCTGTCTCTGTATTCAACTGAACAAGCTTAATGTGTAGGAGAAACGTATCGGAATAAAGATAACTAACTCATGCACATGTGTCTTACTCATCAACATGGTCTGCCTGACACATGTGTCTTACTCATCAACATGGTCTGCCTGACACATGTGTCTTACTCATCAACATGGTCTGCCTGACACATGTGTCTTACTCATCAACATAGTCTGCCTGACACATGTGTCTTACTCATCAACATGGTCTGCCTGACACATGTGTCTTACTCATCAACATGGTCTGCCTGACACATGTGGAATCAGAAGTGCGAGGAGTGTGCACCTGATCTCTCCTCCTGGTAAAGAATTCACGTAAATTATGGAATAGCTAAAGTAACGTAACGTGACGTAACTTAACATAATCTAGCCTAAGCTAAGATAACATAAAGCAAAATAACTTAACCTAACCTAATCTAACTATACGTTACCCTTCCCAACCCAACATAAACTAACGTAAGTAACGTGTCATAACCTAACATTAGTTTACTATTGTAATAATGTTGGTACAATTACCGACAATATGTGGCAACGTATCGCTCTGGAAGAGCGAAACGTTGCCACAATAAAAATGTTGCATTAGTTGCAGATATGTTCTTTTACATAACATTAACTTACCTAGCCAAACTTAACCTTAACTAACGAGAATAATTTAACCTAAACTAACCTAATGAGACTCATAAAACTGTACGTAGCAATATGAGCTCTACCCCTGATCCTCTATCCTCCCAACACTCCCCAGTATAGCACTACTACCCCTGATCCTCTATCCTGCCAACACTTCCCAGTATAGCACTACTACCCCTGATCCTCTATCCTCCCAACACTCCCCAGTATAGCACTACTATCCCTGATCCTCTATCCTGCCAACACTTCCCAGTATAGCACTACTACCCCTGATCCTCTATCCTCCCAACACTCCTAAGTATAGCACTACTACCCCTGATCCTCTATCCTGCCAACACTTCCCAGTATGGCACTACTATCCCTGATCCTCTATCCTCCCAACACTCCCCAGTATAGCACTACTATCCCTGATCCTCTATCCTGCCAACACTCCCCAGTATAGCACTACTACCCCTGATCCTCTATCCTGCCAACACTTCCCAGTATAGCACTACTATCCCTGATCCTCTATCCTCCCAACACTTCCCAGTATAGCACTACTACCCCTGATCCTCTATCCTCCCAACACTTCCCAGTATAGCACTACTATCCCTGATCCTCTATCCTCCCAACACTTCCCAGTATAGCACTACTACCCCTGATCCTCTATCCTGCCAACACTTCCCAGCCCAGTATGCTACTACTATCCTGATCCTCTATCCTCCCAACACTTCCCAGTATAGCACTACTATCCTGATCCTCTATCCTCCCACACTTCCCAGTAGAGCACTACTATCCCTGATCCTCTATCCTCACTTCAATCACTCTTCCTGCTACCCATAGCACTACTATCCTGATCCTCTATCCTCCCAACACTTCCCAGTATAGCACTACTATCCCTGATCCTCTATCCTCCCAACACTTCCCAGTATAGCACTACTATCCCTGATCCTCTATCCTCCCAACACTTCCCAGTATAGCACTACTATCCCTGATCCTCTATCCTCCCAACACTTCCCAGTATAGCACTACTATCCCTGATCCTCTATCCTCCCAACACTTCCCGTATAGCACTACTACCCTGATCCTCTATCCTCCCAACACTTCCCAGTATAGCACTACTATCCCTGATCCTCTATCCTCCAACACTTCCAGTATACCACACATCCCTGATCCTCTATCCTCCCAACACTCCCCTGTAGAGCACTACTATCCCTGATCCTCTATCCTCCCAACACTCCCCAGTAGAGCACTACTATCCCTGATCCTCTATCCTCCAACACTCCTAGTAAGTACTCTATCCCTGATCCTCTATCCTCCCAACACTTCCCAGTATAGCACTACTATCCCTGATCCTCTATCCTGCCAACACTTCCCAGTAGAGCACTACTATCCCTGATCCTCTATCCTGCCAACACTTCCCAGTATAGCACTACTATCCCTGATCCTCTATCCTGCCAACACTTCCCAGTAGAGCACTACTATCCCTGATCCTCTATCCTGCCAACACTTCCCAGATAGCACTACCCATCCCTGATCTCTATCTCCCAACACTCCCAGTGAGCACTACTATCCTGATCTCTATCCTCCCAACACTTCCCAGTATAGCTACTATCCTGATCCTCTATCCTCCCAACACTTCCCAGTAAGTACTACCATCCTGATCCTCTATCCTCCAACTACTCCCAGTAGAGCACTCATCCTGATCCTCTATCCTCCAACACTCCCCAGTAAGCACTCATCCCTGAATCTCGCAAACACTCCTAGTAGAGCACTACCATCCCTGATCTCTATCTCGCAACACACCCTAGTAGAGTACCACCATCCCTGATCTCTATCCTCGCAACACACCTTAGTAGAGTACCACCATCCCTGATCTCTATCGCAACACACCTAGTAGAGTACCACCATCCCTGATCCTCTATCCTCGCAACACACCCTAGTAGAGCACCACTATCCCTGATCCTCTATCCTCGCAACACACCCTAGTAGAGTACCACCATCCCTGATCCTCTATCCTCGCAACACACCCTAGTAGAGCACCACTATCCCTGATCCTCTATCCTCGCAATACACCCTAGTAGAGTACCACCATCCCTGATCCTCTATCCTGCCAACACACCCTTGTAGAGTACCACCATCCTTGATCCTCTATCCTGCCAACACACCCTAGTAGAGTACCACCATCCCTGATCCTGTATCCTCGCAACACACCCTTGTAGAGCATTACTATCCCTGATCCTGTATCCTGCCAACACACCCTAGTAGAGTACCATTATCCCTGATCCTCTATCCTCGCAACACACCCTAGTAGAGCACCACCATCCCTGATATATATCCTCGCAACACACCCTAATAGAGTACCACTATCCCTGATCCTGTATCCTCGCAACACACCCTAGTAGAGCATTACTCTCCCTGATCCTCTATCCTGCCAACATACCCTAGTAGAGTACCACCATCCCTGATTTTAAATCCTCGCAACACACCCTAGTAGAGCATTACTATCCCTGATCCTCTATCCTGCCAACACACCCTAGTAGAGTACCACTATCCCTGATCCTCTATCCTGCCAACACACCCTAGTAGAGTACCACTATCCCTGATCCTCTATCCTCAACACACCCTAGTAGAGTACCACCATCCCTGATCCTGTATTCCTCAACACACCTAGTAGAGTACCACCATCCCTGATCCTCTATCCTCCCAACACACCCTAGTAGAGTACCACCATCCCTGATCCTGTATCCTCCCAACACACCCTAGTAGAGTACCACCATCCCTGATCCTCTATCCTGCCAACACACCCTAGTAGAATACCACCATCCCTGATCCTCTATCCTGCCAACACACCCTAGTAGAGTACCACCATCCCTGATCCTCTATCCTCGCAACACACCCTAGTAGAGTACCACCATCCCTGATCCTGTATCCTCGCAACACACCCTAGTAGAGTACCATTATCCCTGATCCTCTATCCTCGCAACACACCCTAGTAGAGTACCACCATCCCTGATCCTCTATCCTCGCAACACACCCTAGTAGAGCACCACCATCCCTGATCCTCTATCCTCGCAACACACCCTAGTAGAGTACCACCATCCCTGATCCTCTATCCTCGCAACACACCCTAGTAGAGACCACATCCCTGATCCTCTATCCGCAACACACCCTAGTAGAGTACCACCATCCCTGTCCTCTATCCTGCAACACACCCTTGTAGAGTACCACCATCCCTGATCCTCTATCCTGCCAACACACCCTAGTAGAATACCACCATCCCTGATCTCTATTCTGCCAACACACACTAGTAGAGCATTACTATCCCTGATCCTGTATCCTCGCAACACACCCTAGTAGAGTACCACCATCCCTGATCCTGTATCCTCGCAACACACCCTAGTAGAGTACCACCATCCCTGATCCTCTATCCTCGCAACACACCCTAGTAGAGTACCACCATCCCTGATCCTCTATCCTCGCAACACACCCTAGTAGAGTACCACCATCCCTGATCCTCTATCCTCGCAACACACCCTAGTAGAGCACCACTATCCCTGATCCTCATCTCCAACACACCCTAGTGAGTACCACAATCCCTGATCCTCTATCCTCACACACACCCTAGAGAGCACCACCATCCCTGATTCTCTATCCTCAAACACCCTAGTAGAGACCACTATCCTGATCCTCTATCCTGCACACACCCTAGTAGAGACCACCATCCCTGATCCTCTATCTCTGCAACACACCCTAGTAGAGTACCACCATCCTGATCCTTCATCCTCATAACACACCTAGTAGAGATCCACCATCCCTGATCCTCTATCCTCCAACACACCCTAGTAGAGTCACCATCCCTGATCCTCTATCCTCGCAACACACCTAGTAGAGACCACTATCCCTGATCCTTATCCTCAACACACCCTAGTAGAGCACCACCATCCCTGATCCTCTATCCTCGCAACACACCCTAGTAGAGCACCACCATCCCTGATCCTCTATCCTCGCAACACACCCCAGTAGAGTACCACCATCCCTGATCCTCTATCCTCGCAACACACCCTAGTAGAGTACCACCATCCCTGATCCTCTATCCTCGCAACACACCCATCCCATCACTCTAACTTTCTGCTAATAATGCTTCTAACTCTCCTCTGTTTTTTTTTTTCTTCCTCTTGTCTTCTCCACTCTTCTCTATTCTCTTTGTCTCTTTTCTCTTCATCTCACTTCTCTTTTTCTCTCTTCCCTTCTCCTCTCTTCTCTTCTACTGTCTTCTCTTCTTTTCTGGTCTCCTTTTTTCTTTCTTCATCTATTTTCTTATCTTCTCTTCTCCTCTCTTCTCATCTTTATTTTCTCTTCTCTTCTCGTGTCATATTTCTTTCTCCCCTTCATTAATTTCTTCCTATGTCGGATTATTTGGTTGATATTCTTCATTTCCAACTCTGTTTGTTTCTCATCTGTCTCATTCCATCCCTACCTTTGTCCAACTTTCTTTTCCTCTTCTGTCTTTCTCTTCTCTCTCATTTTGCTTTACCCATCAACCTTTTCTTCTTATATTCGCTTTATTTCTTCTCGCATCATGGTTCTGCTGCTCCTCCTATTCTTTAATATTTTCCCTCCTTTCTTCTTCCTCTCTCCCCCCCCTCCCTGATAGTGCTTCTCTTATTCTCCCTTCGTTGCCTTACACCCCCCTTGCATGTCCCATTTTCCTGTCCTCTCTCTCTCTCTCTCTCTCTCTCTCTCTCTCTCTCTCTCTCTCTCTCTCTCTCTCTCTCTCCTCCCTCTGCTCCTCCCACCCTGCCCCTCCCACCATGCTCCTCCCACCCAGCACCTCCCACCCTGCTCCTCCCACCCTGCTCCTCCCACCCTGCTCCTCTCACCCTGCTCCTCCCACCCTGCCAGTAAGGGCAGGGTCACCTCGCCAGCCTCGGTATCACTGACAGTTTAATAAGGCTAAAAGATGGTGCTATTGTCGGTTGATCCCTCCTTCCCTCCCTCCCTCCCTCCCTACCTCCCTCCCTCCCTCCCTCCCTCCCTCCCTCCCTCTCATCCTCCCTCCCTCTTCACTCCCTCCCTCACTCCTTTTCCCTCCCAAACTCCCTCTCTCCTTTTCTGCCCCTCCTTCCTCTCTTCCTCCCTCCTTCACTCCCTCCATCTCTCCTTTCCCCCTCCCTTCCTTCCTGCCTCCCTTATTTTCTCCAATCCTTCCTTCCTTCCTCCCTCCCTCCCTCCTCCGTCCTTCCCTCTCTCCCTCCCTCCTTCCTTCAATCTCTACCTCCCTCTCTTCCTTCCTTCCTCCCTTCCTTCTCCCCTACCTGCCTCTCTAACACCCTCTCTTCCTCCCTCCTTTCCTCCCTTCTTTCCTCCTTCCTTCCTTACCTCCCTCACTCCTCTCTCCCCCTCCATCCTCCCTGCGTCTTTCTTACCTCTTTCCTTAATACTTAATGAAGTAAAGGAGCAACATGGTTGAACATGTTCAATAAATAGAACATTGTAATAGCGGCCCCTTCTGCCCCCTTCTACTCTTTCTGCCCCCTTCTACCCCTTCTGCCCCCTTCTACCCCTTCTTCCCCCTTCTGCCTCTTCTGCTCCCTCCTAGCTCTTCTGCCCATACTGCTCCTTCTGCCCCTCCTGGCCCCTCCTGCCCCTTCTTCCCCTCCTGCCCCTTCTTCCCCCTTCTGCCTCTCCTGCCTCCTTCTTCCCCTTCTTCCCCTCCTGCCTCTTCTTCCCCCTCCTGCCCCTTCTTCCCCCTTCTGCCTCTCCTGCCTCTTCTTCCCCCCTTTTCATTTTCTTCCCCAATTTAAAATTCAACTTTTTTTTTATTTCGTTAACTGTTGTGCCTTCCTCTCCCTTTCTCCCCGCATTTAATTCCTCTCTCCGTCTCCCCACATTTCCTTCCTCTCCCCTTCTCTCCGCTTTCCCTTCTTCCTGTCTTCTCTTTTCCAAGCCCACTTTCCCTCACCGTCCCCTTCCCCTGTATGATATTATGTCCCCCTATCCCTCTTCCCTCAAACACGTCTTCCTTTCTCCTCCCCTTGCAACACCTCGGTTCTCCTATTAGCCATATCTTCCTCTTCCGCATCCCTCTTTCCCCTCCCCTGCCCTTCTCCCCTCCCCTGCTCTTTTATACTATTCTACCCTTCTCCCCTCTTCGCTTACCTCTTTTCTCTTCATCTGTCTTAATTTTTTATGGGAATGAATAGATGGGAAAATGGAAGGGGAGGGAAGGAGAGAGGAGGAGAGGGAAGGAGAGGGGAGGAGAGGGGAGGAGAGGGAAGGAGAGGTAAAGAGAGAGGAGAGGGAAGTAGGGGTGAAGGGTGAACCAGAAAGTCAGGAATACAAACACAAACAAGAGTTAAGATGAGAGGTGATAAGGAGGTGAGGAGACATGAGAGGTGATGAGTAGGTGAGGAGACATGAGAGGTAATGAGTAGGTGAGGAGACATGAGAGGTAATGAGTAGGTGAGGAGACATGAGAGGTAATGAGTAGGTGAGGAGGCATGAGAGGTGATGAGGTGAGGCGATATGAGAGGTGATGAGGAGGTGAGCAGGCATGAGAGGTGATGAGGTGATGAGGTGAGGAGATATGAGAGGTGGTGAGGAGGTGAGCAGGCATGAGAGGTGAGGAGATATGAGAGGTGATGAGGCGAGGGGACATGAGAGGTGATAGGAGGTGAGGGGTCATGAGGAAAGATGAGAAGGTAAGATTACATGAGATGAGGGGACATAAAGGTTGATGAGATGATGAGGGGATATGAGGGATGATGAGGTGAAGAAATATGAGGGATGTTGCGGAGGTGACAGGACATGAAGGGTGATAAGGAAGTGGGGGGGGGGGCGCAGCCATCTGCCTGGAGTCGACCTGGAGGGTGTTCCAGGGGTCAACGTTCCCACGGCTGGTTCATGACTAATCCTTACGGTGGATCAGGGACTGATCAACCAGGCTGTTACTGCTGGCTACACGTAGTCCAACGTAAGAACCACAGCCCGGCTGGTCAGGTACTGCCTTTAGGTATCTGTCCAGTTTTCTCTTGAAAACAGATAACGGTCTATTGGTAATACCCCTTATGTATGATGGGAGGCAGTTGAATAGTCTTGGGCCCTTGACACTTATTGCGTTTCGTCAGTATACTCACGGGAACCGTCTGCCGAGTCTTTTGCTTTCGTAGGCAGTGATTTCTGACCGCACATTTGGGACAAGTTCCTCTAGGATTTTCCAGGTGTTCTTAGATTTTTAGATTTTGTCACCGAAGTGGCTAGCTTATTGTGTGCCCATATTCATCCTGTGGACGGTAGAGTAAGAGCATATGGATACACAAAAGGCCCAGGAACTAGACCCTAAAAGGTTTATCAGGAGTACATCTGGATTTAGATCTATAGTTGACTTATCTGCTGCAAGTAAATTTAGGAAATTTGCTTAGTATGTCTGACATCTTATTTTCAATAATAAGATATCTTGATATGTCACATAGGTTATTATTTGGTCTATCTCTGTATTCCTCAATAAGTGGACAATAAAGCACATAGTATTCAAGATAGTGATTTTCATCTGTGTGTCTGCCAAAATGCCAGACGTATTTGTAACAGAGCCCAAGCCAGGTTACTGCAACATCAGTGAGTCTGTTCGTTGCTCCATAAGCGTACTTGCGTACGTTCATGCTTTCATAACAGTTGATAGATGTACTCAGGCTTCAAACTGCATTCCTATAACATCTAGCATTTGAAATAATATTAGGAGAGAAGTAAATAGTGACACTGAATATTATAAGTGTAAATTATGATGTACAGTTGGAGAAAAAACGTTTCTCAGCTCTCTTTGTGCTGAGCAGAAATAATATCTGGCAACGACACTGTAAACAGAGGAGTAAAGTTTGCTTTCATGAATGAATTAACACAATTTACAACGATGAGGCTGATTGGTTGACAAAATTAATTGTCAGTATGTTCTGTGTATCTATTTACATTATGTTCTCATGTATGTTAGGGGATTTAGATACTGATGGGAGTATTGTATCGGGAGTTTATTTTCCTGGTTCTGATTAATCATTTCTGTTTAAAAACCATGTCAACGTTGCAGTTTCTTAGTCATACAGATGTGCAACGTTGCAGTTTCTTAGTCATACAGATGTGCAACGTTGCAGTTTCTTAGTCATACAGATGTGCAACGTTGCAGTTTCTTAGTCATACAGATGTGCAACGTTTGTAGATATAGAGATGAAGGTGCAGACTGTTTCTGAACAACAATTCTCTAGCGAATCCAATTATGATTGCTTTATAAGACATTTAGTACTAAAACGTCATTATACCTCCGACCTGTTTGTATAGTGTGTGATATAAAGCAGTTAGGAAGAGCAAGACACCTGCCTCGGAGTGTAAAAGTTAATCACACTGGAAAGTGAACTCGAATGGTAATATCTGTGTAAGTGATGTCAGAGTGATGTACAGATGTACAGAGCGTAGCAGAAAACACCTGCCATGTCTATATTATGGATCGTAGGCAATCCAAAATTATCCAGCGTGGGTGAATTATCGGGACGAGGCAGAGTGGCCTCTCTCCTATAGAGATCGCTCGCCGTCTAGGCATATCACAGAACATCGTATATACATGGTTAACCACATGGTACGAAGAAGATAACTTTTATGGTCGACCCAGATCAGGAAGTTTCAAGAAAACGTCAGCATAACAAGATGAATCTATAATTAAAGCAGAGGAAGTGAATCCATTCACTAATGAAGTAAAGGTAAGGAATTAATTAAATCTGAATGTGATTCCAAGGACTATCAGAAATCGTCTTCACGCTGCTCAAATACAACACCGAACAGTCTGTCCCTCAGCGGTAAAAGAACAGCTGAGGGACAGAAACCGTCAGTCCCTCAGCTGTTTTCTACAACAAAACCTAAACAACGGAATGGACTTTTGCAGTCGTCTTATCTCGACTCTTGAAAAAAAATATTTTGTTGAACTTCCCTGGTTAAGAGGCACTGATCAAGAAGGAATAGTGGCAGGTGCTTAATTGGTGAGCTGCTCGTTCATTTCTGAAAAAAAATTATGAATTGTTAAATCATAAGGAATGTTTCATAAACACTTTTAATGGCTTAGAAAATCTTTCACATCATATCTGTCAGACACAGCAACATCTTGCAATCTTGATACAGGTAATTCTTCAACGCTTGAGTAACCTATAAGCACCACCAACTTACACTAATGGATTTTTCTACTGTTATCTCTGCCCTCTGCTGCTTCAGCTCACCTGAGAGCAGCATATAAGTAACTTGTCCACGCATTTACTCTACTTTTCTAAAGAATGATGGACTGAACACATCGACTCTACACTTAAGGATTGATTACCTCAAACTCCTCATCTTCCACCGTTCTTCTCTGTATTGGACTGAAGAAGCCACTGGTTGGCGAAACGTTTCCACAATAAAGATTCCCAAATGTTGCACAAGAGTCTCGTTCTTCAACTTGTCGACTTTCTAAATAATTTACATAATGTATTTTTTTTACCAGGATGTTTTCCAACATTCCCCATACTGTAGCACTGAAGACTTGACCAGCTGCGCTACTGACATTTTTACATATAGGATCCTACAGCAGTCCCACCCAGGGCAGAATCAAGCTATTGTCCTTATATATCATCCATGAGCTATGTAAAAGTAATAAATGCTTGTAACAATACAAAGGCCTTTCGAAGACTTGAACTGAAATCTTCTGAAATGAGCGTCCACTGTCCTTAGTATTGGGGCAGCACCACTACTGGTACCATACTTTCCAACCCAGCCGCGTACTGTAGCGTTAGAGAGTTGCATACACGGTGGACTATCATTTCACAGTTTCCAGTTCAAATCTCTGAAAATCCTGTGGATTGGTAAAATCGTTTGTTACGTTTTCATATATATGTGTGTGTGTGTGTGTGTGTGTATCTATTTATCTATCTATCTATCTATCTATTTATCTATCTATCTATCTATCTATCTATCTATCTATCTATCTATCTATCTATATATATATATATATATATATATATATATATATATATATATATATATATATATATATATATATGTGTGTGTGTGTACATCTCATTAATAACTATATTTCTTTTTTACCATGTATCATTGTACCATGTCTCAATAAAGTATTATATATATATATATATATATATATATATATATATATATATATATATATATATATATATATATATATATATATATATAGGAATACAGGAATACAGGAATACAGGACCCTAGCTACACCAGTGCCATCACTGAATGGGAGACTCTTGCTGCTCCAACACTAAAACCTAGTGAAGAACAGGCCTACAAACAGTCAAGCTGGGACAGCCCCATTGTTGAAAAGATACTTGCCAATATGCTCAGGGCCGTAACATCAGACAGGAGACTGCCCGTCTCCTAGCCGTGAGTGCACCTCACTCTGGGGACTTCCTCCAAACAGTTCCCATTTCGGCCATGGGAACACGCCTGGACCCTAAGACCCTTCGTATTGCAGTGGCTCTGCGCCTTGCTGCCCCCATTCACACGGAATATACGTGTATTTGCGGCGATGCGCAAGCCGACCAATATGGTCTACATGGTCTTAACTGTTCTAAAACCAAGGGTTGGCATGCAAGACACAATGAGGTCAACGACATCATAAAGAGAACCCTCGCTACAGCTGGATGCCCAGCCGAGAGAGAGCCTCGATCACTAGCAGCCAACAACGCCACAACCCAGCAAACCGCCCCGACGGGATCACCATCTATCCTTGGAAGAATGGCAAGCTCTTAGCATGGGATTATACCTGCGTGTCGACACTGGCTGACACCTACATCCATCACAGTGTTGGGCGACAGGGAGGAGCTGCTGACCACAGAGAGGAGTACAAGATCGGCAAGTACAGGGACATAAGCCAACAGTATAAATTTGTCCCAGTGGGATCGGAGACCTCGGGAGCGTGGGGAAAAATGCAACACGTTTCCTTAAAGAGCTGGGTTCCAGACTCATCGACACCACCAGGGACCCAAGGGCAGCCACGTTCATGTTCCAGCGTCTCAGCGTGGCCATCCAGAGGGAAACGCATGCTGCATACTCGGCTCGCGCCCGGCTTCGGAGGAGCTGGAGGAGATTCATAATCTTTGACATATTGTACCATTGTATTCATGTTCATGTTTGTGTGTTTTATAAATGTATTCTGTCTATTAATAAAGCATTTATATGTATGTATGTGTGTATATAGGATGGGGTGGTAGGAGAAGTGGAATATTCAAACGGCTTCAGGAAGAAATCCAAATATTCTTCCTTGATGCCTTTTTATCCACTTCTCCGAGGCTATGGGTCCCACAATTTGCACCAGAGGTGGACCCCATCCTATATATATATATATATATATATATTGACAGATAGATACACACACACACACATATATTACCTGGAGTTTACCTGGAGAGAGTTCCAGGGGTCAACGCCCCTGCGGCCCGGTCTGTGACCAGGCCTCATGTTGGATCAGAGCCTGATCAACCAAGCTGTTACTGCTGGCCGCACGCAGTCCAACGTACGAACCACAGCCTGGCTGGTCAGGCACCGACTTTAGGTGCCTGTCCAGTGCCTGCTTGAAGACAGCCAGGGGTCTATTGGTAATCCCCCTTATATATGCTGTGAGGCAGTTGAACAGTCTTGGGCCCCTGACACTTATTGTGTTGTCTCTCAACGTGCTAGTGGCACCCCTGCTCTTCATTGGGGGATGTTACATCGTCTGCCGAGTCTTTTGCTTTCGTAGGGAGTGACACTTGTGTGCAAGTTCGGTACTAATCCCTCTAGGATTTTCCAAGTGTATATAATAATGTATCTCTCCAGCCTGCGTTCCAGGGAGTACAGGTTTAGGAACTTCAAGCGTTCCCAGTAATTGAGGTGGTTTATCGCAGTTATGTGTGCCGTGAAGGTTCTCTGTACATTTTCTAGGTCAGCAATTTCACCTGTCTTGAAAGGTGCAGTTAGTGTGCAGCAATATTCCAGCCTAGATAGAACAAGCGACCTGAAAAGTGTCAACATGCGCTTGGCATCCCTGGTTTTAAAGGTTCTCATTATCCATCCCGTAACGAACAATTTTATCAATTCACAGGATTTTCAGAGATCTGAACTGGAATCTTTGAAATGATAGTCCACCGTCGTGCCGAATAGGTAAAACTTGCTATTTTGGCTTAAATAGCAACGCTCTTCTTGCCGAATAAGGCAAGCGAAAATTTGTGTATGCAATAATTTCGCAAAAATCATTCTGAACCTAACGAAAAAAAAAATATTTCATTGGGTTAGTTTATTATTATATTATTGTAAACTTATCTAAAATATATTTAGTTGAATTAGGCAAAATTAAATTGCGCTTGTTATAATAAGGTTAGAAAAGTTTTCTAAGTTTCATTTGGTACAAAATTATTAATTTTTTCATTAACATAAATGAAAAAATATACCTTTAAATGTGTAAGAGAAAATTTTAGAAAAGACTTAATTTTAAATGAGTTCTTGTTAATTGACCAGTTTAATCTAATATATATATATATATATATATATATATATATATATATATATATATATATATATATATATATATATATATATATATATATATATATATATTATATATATATAAATATATATATATATAAATATATATATATATATATATATATATATATATATATATATATATATATATATATATATATATAAATATATATATATATATATATATATATATATATATATATATATATATATATATATATATATATATATATATATATATCATATATATATATATATACATGTATTATTAACACATCGGCCGTTTCCCACCAAGGTAGGGTAGCCCAAAACAGGAAAACTTTCACCATCATTCACTCTATCACTGTCTTGCCAGAGGTGCGCTAACACTACAGTTATGAAACTGCAACATTATCACCTCTCCTTAAGAGTGCCAGCACTGTACTTTCCACCTCCAGGACTCAAGTCCGATCTGCCAGTTTCCCTGAATCCTTTCATAAATATTACCTTGCTCACACTCCAACAGCACATTAAGTTCTAAAAACCATTTGACTCCATTCTCTCCTATCTAACACGCTCACGCATGCTTGCTAGAAGGTCAAGCCCTCGAACACAAAATCTCCTTTACCCCCTCCTCCCAACCTTTCGTAAGCCGACCTCTACCCCGCCTTCCCTCCACTACAGATTAATACACTCTCGAAGTCATTCTATTTTGTTCCATCCTCTCTACATGTCCGAACCACCTCAACAACCCTTCCTCAACCCTCTGGATAATAGTTTTAGTAAGCCCGCACTTCCTCCTAATTTCCAAACTATGAGTTCTCTGCATTATATTCACACTACACATTGCCCTCAGACATGACATCTCCACTGCCTCCAGCCTTCTCCATGTTGCAACATTCACCACCCATGCTTCACACCCATATAAAAGTGTTGGTATAACTA
Organism: Cherax destructor; assembly: GCA_009830355.1. Taxonomy (NCBI): domain Eukaryota; kingdom Metazoa; phylum Arthropoda; class Malacostraca; order Decapoda; family Parastacidae; genus Cherax; species Cherax destructor. The sequence goes on from WNWK01002805.1 coordinate 109,457, forward strand.
TACTCTCATACATTTCCCTCTTTGCTTCCATGGACAAAGTTCTTTGTGTCCACAGACTTCTCAGTGCAAAATTCACCTTTTACCCCTCGTCAATTCTATGATTCACCTCATCTTTCATAGACCCATCTGCTGACAAGTCCACTCCTAAATATCTGAATACATTCACCTCCTCCTTACTCTCTTCCTGCAATCTGATATCCAATCTTTCGTTACCTATTTTTTTGTTATCCTCATTACCTTACTTTTTCCTATATTCACTCTTAATTTTATTCTTTTACAAACCCTACCAAACTCATCCTCCAACCACTGCAACTTCTCTTCAGAATCCCACAAAAGCACAGTGTCATCAGCAAAGAGCAACTGTGGCAACTCCCACTTTGTGTTAGATTCTTTATCTTTTAACCCCACACCTCTTGCCAACACCCGAATATTCACTTTTCTTACAACTCCATCTATAAATATATTGAACATCCATGGTGACATCACACATCCTTGTCTAAGGCCTACTTATACTGGGAAATAATCTCACTCTCTCCTACATACTCTAACCTGGGCCTCTCTATCCTCGTAAAAACTTTTCACCGCTTTCAATAACCTACCTACTATTCTATACATTTGCAACATCTGCCACATTGCTTCCCTATCCACCCTGTCATACGCCTTTTCCAAATCCTTAAATGCCACAAAAACCTCTTTACCCTTATCTAAATACTGTTCAGCTCTATGTTTCACTGCAAACACTTGGCCTACACACCCCCTACCTTTCCTAAAGCCTGTTTGTTCATCTGCTATCCTATTCTCCGTCTTTCTTTTAATTCTTTCAATATTAGCTCTACCATGAGGTATACTTAACAGGCTTCTTCTCTTTCAACGCACCGAGGCAGGGTGGCCCAAAAGGAAAAACGAGTTTCTCCTAGGAGAAGAGGTTATTAGTGATCTGATATATCTGTAGCCCCTCTACAAACATGTACATCTTGAAGGCTACTCAACAGTCTTTTATCTACTAATACGTAGTCCAACAAACTTCTGTCATTTTGCCCTACATCATATCTTGTATATACTTATTTATCCTCTTTTTCTTAAAATATGTGTTACCTATAACCAAACTCTTTTCTCTACAAAGTTCAGTCAAAGGGCTCCCATTATCATTTACACCTGGCACCCTAAATTTAACTACCACACCCTCTTTAAATGTTTCTCCTACTTTAGCATTTTGGTCCCCTACCACAATTACTCTCTCACTTGGTTCAAAAGTTCCTACACACTCGCTTAACTTCTCCTAAAATCTCTCTCCTAAAATCTTTCTCTCGCTCCTCTACACTCCTCTCTTCTCCAGGTGCATACACACTTATTATGACCCACTTTTCTCATCCGACCCTTATTTTAATCCAAATAATCATTGAATTTATACATTTATATTCCCTCTTCTCCTTCCATATCTGATCCATCAACATTATTGCTACCCCTTCCTTAGCTCTAACTCTCTTAGATACTCCTGACTTTATCTCATTTATTTCTCCCCACTGAAATTCCCCCACCCCCTTCAGCTTTGGACATCCAACTTCTTTTCATTTATAACATTACCAATCATCTCTTTCTTATCATCCGCAATATATCCACGCACATTCAAGCATCCCAGTTTTATAAAGTTGTTTTTTCCTTTTTTTAGTATTTTCTACAGGAGAAGGGGTTACTAAGATAGTATGTATCTTGTATATCTGTAGATCTCGTTTTTTTGTCTTCTGTGTATTAATTTCCAGTGTATCGCACTGTGTTTGTCGAGTGTAGCCCATTGCTCCAGGCATTATAGTCGCCTCATACGACATCCATGGCTTACGGAGGAAAGATTGTTTTCCACTTTCCCATGGAGAATAGAGGAAATAAAGAAGAACAAGAACTATTTAGAAAAAAAGAAGAAAAACCTAGATGTGCATATATACATATACACATGTGCATGCCTGTGTAGTGTGACCTAAATGTAAGTAAAAGTAACAAGATATAACTTATCCAGCGTGTTTATGAGAGAGAAACAGAACACCATCATTTCTACCGTTATGTAGAACAGTTACAGGTTTCTGTTTCACACTCACTTGGCAGGACGGTAATGCCTCCCTGGGTGGCTGCTGTCTACCAGCCTACTATCTATATATTTATATAGGTAGTAGGTATATTACCTATATTATATATATATATATATATATATATATATATATATATATATATATATATATATATATATATATATATATATATATATATATAAAGAACACAAACACCCATATTTATGTGCTCAGTAATAGCATAAAACTAAGATGATACATAAGACACATGTGCAATAGTATTTTTATTCCGAGACGTTTCACCTACACAGTAGGCTTCTTCAGTCGAGTAATGAGGAGGCAGCACGAGCAATAGAGATGTAAGGACGATGTAATCAGTCCATCACCCTGGAAGACGTAGTTTTGAGGTGGTCAGTCCCTCACTCTGGAGTTTTGCTCCATAGTGTGTGTAGGCTTGACGTTTCTGAGTAAAGATACCTAACTGTTGCACATGATGTGTCTTCCTTATCAACTAGTCGGTATTATATACCATTATCGTATTCATAAAACTATATTTTACAACACAATTATATATTTTATAACACAATTATATGTTCATATATTGAACAAATTACAAATATTGTTAAAAATATGATTATATATATTGAGTATTACAGAGTTATTCACCCAAAGTTATGGTTCTGGTGAAGTGTTTGTGGCTGATGTATGACAATTACTGTCTTGCTCACCTTTTGAAATGATTTCTATCGTTTTTTGATTTGGGATGTAATATCTGAAAGGTAATAAATTTATGTCGGCATTCATAAATATACTTTTATATAGATACACAGAAAGTACTGGTAAATCATTTTGTCAGCCAGTCACAATCGTCGTTACAAGCTGCGTTAATTCAGCGATGAAAGTAGTTGCCAGATATCATTTCTGCCCAGTAGAGAGAGTTGATATTTTTTTTCCTCAAACTGTACCTTTCTCGCCTGTGTTCCAGGGAGTACAGGTCTAGGGCCTTCAAACGGTCCCAGTAATTGAGGTGCTTTTCTGAACTTATACTTGCAGTTAAGGTCCTCTGTACATTCTCCAGTTTCTTTAATTCATGTTAAGCGCTAAACCTATGTGGGTCATTCAGCGCAAGACATCTTGGAGGCTTGATCCTCCGTCTGCTGAGTGCCAGACAGACGAGCTTCTTATCTGTAATCGCTTATTTCTGTACATTCTCCAGATCTGCAATTTCGCCTGCCTTGAAAGGGGCTGTTAGTGTATAACAACATTCCAGCCTAGATAGAACAAGTGACTTAAAGAGGATCACCATCGGCTTGGCATCCCTTGTTTTGAAGGATCTCATTATCCATCCAATCATTTTCCTCGCAGCTGTGACAGTGACTGCTGTGATCCTTGAAGGTGAGATCCTCCGACATCATCACTCCTGTGAGGAAGTGAAGGATCATGGTGGGTGATGTGGTGAGAGAGTATGAGGGGTGATGAAGTGATAGGACATGAAGTGGATGATGAGGTTAGGAGACATGAATGGTGATGAGGTGAGGGGACATAAGGAGTGATCGATTCCAGGAGGTGATAAAGAGGTGATAGAACATTAAGAGTGATAAGGAAGTGAGGGGACATTAGGGTAGATAAGGTGGTGAGGGGACTTAAACGCTGAGCAAATGAGTGGACATGATGGATGATGAGGGCGGTGAAGAGGTGAGGAGACATGATAGGTGTTAAGGAGGTGAGAGAACATGAGAAGTGATGGGGAGCTGAGGGAACATAAGAGGATATGAGGTGTCTCTTCACCTCCTCATCACCCTTTAGTGTTGTAAAGTGTAGGAACACGAGGGCTTATGAAGAGCTGAGAAGATATGAGGAGTGATAAGGAGGTGAGGAAACATGAAGAGTGATAAGGAGGTGAGGGAACATGAGGAGTGATAAGGAGGTGAGGGAACATGAGGAGTGATAAGGAGGTGAGGGAACATGAAGAGTGATAAGGAGGTGAGGGAACATGAGGAGTGATAAGGAGGTGAGGGAACATGAAGAGTGATAAGGAGGTGAGGGAACATGAGGGGTGATAAGGAGGTGAGGGAACATGAAGAGTGATAAGGAGGTGAGGGAACATGAAGAGTGATAAGGAGGTGAGGGAACATGAGGAGTGATAAGGAGGTGAGGGAACATGAAGAGTGATAAGGAGGTGAGGGAACATGAGGAGTGATAAGGAGGTGAGGGAACATGAGGAGTAATAAGGAGGTGAGGGAACATGAAGAGTGATAAGGAGGTGAGGGAACATGAAGAGTGATAAGGAGGTGAGGGAACATGAAGAGTGATAAGGAGGTGAGGGAACATGAAGAGGATAAGGAGGTGAGGGAACATGAGGAGTGATAAGGAGGTGAGGGAACATGAAGAGTGATAAGGAGGTGAGGGAACATGAAGAGTGATAAGGAGGTGAGGGAACATGAGGAGTGATAAGGAGGTGAGGGAACATGAGGAGTAATAGGAGGTGAGGGAACATGAAGAGTGATAAGGAGGTGAGGGAACATGAAGAGTGATAAGGAGGTGAGGGAACATGAAGAGTGATAAGGAGGTGAGGGAACATGAAGAGTGATAAGGAGGTGAGGGAACATGAAGAGTGATAAGGAGGTGAGGGAACATGAAGAGTGATAAGGAGGTGAGGGAACATGAGGAGTGATAAGGAGGTGAGGGAACATGAAGAGTGATAAGGAGGTGAGGGAACATGAGGAGTGATAAGGAGGTGAGGGAACATGAGGAGTGATAAGGAGGTGAGGGAACATGAAGAGTGATAAGGAGGTGAGGGAACATGATGAGTGATAAGGAGGTGAGGGAACATGAGGAGTAATAAGGAGGTGAGGGAACATGAAGAGTGATAAGGAGGTGAGGGAACATGAAGAGTGATAAGGAGGTGAGGGAACATGAAGAGTGATAAGGAGGTGAGGGAACATGAAGAGTGATAAGGAGGTGAGGGAACATGAGGAGTGATAAGGAGGTGAGGGAACATGAAGAGTGATAAGGAGGTGAGGGAACATGAAGAGTGATAAGGAGGTGAGGGAACATGAGGAGTGATAAGGAGGTGAGGGAACATGAGGAGTAATAAGGAGGTGAGGGAACATGAAGAGTGATAAGGAGGTGAGGGAACATGAAGAGTGATAAGGAGGTGAGGGAACATGAAGAGTGATAAGGAGGTGAGGGAACATGAAGAGTGATAAGGAGGTGAGGGAACATGAGGAGTGATAAGGAGGTGAGGGAACATGAAGAGTGATAAGGAGGTGAGGGAACATGAGGAGTGATAAGGAGGTGAGGGAACATGAGGAGTGATAAGGAGGTGAGGGAACATGAAGAGTGATAAGGAGGTGAGGGAACATGAGGAGTGATAAGGAGGTGAGGGAACATGAGGAGTGATAAGGAGGTGAGGGAACATGAGGAGTGATAAGGAGATGAGGGGACATAAGTGATAGGGAGAGGAGAGGACATGAGGAGTGAAAAGGAGGTGAGGGGACATGAGAAGCGATAAGCAGATAAGGGGACATGAGGGGTTACACTGATCTAAGATACAGCTGTGAGAATTAAACTCACTGTTGTAAAGAAATGACGTTGATCCACCTTAATGGTCCCCACATCTCGTGGTCTGTGTCACAAATCTTTCCCACTAGATGAAACAAATTGATTTATTTCCGTGGAACTTTTCTCAAATCATTGTGTAAATGAGAATTTTATTTACGTGTGTTTGCCCAGAATCGACAAGATTCTCCGGGAATATGATTAGTTTTCAATGCTTCAACCGAGGCGCCTTTCAACCGTCGTTTTGCAAGGCGGAATAAATTCAACTTTTTTCAACTTGTTGCTACGCCAGTTAAAGGATCAATAGAGTGAGCACTTTAGTTGCAACCCAGCCAATAAAACACTTGACGATGTGTGTTGCAACTAGCGACTCAGTATTACATTTACCATGAAAAATGAACATTTGTTCTTCTCTCTGTAACAATCTGCATTCATCATTTTTTCCTGTTCTAATCATCGTTGTGTTCTGGTCTACGATGCAAGAGATTTTATTATATATATTTTTTTTTTTCAGCTGAGGCAACTTTTGTATTCATTGTTGCGCCATTTTGGTTGGTTATATAAAATTGATCTTGTGTTACGAGGCGCCTCGTCCAAAACTCTCTCATCATTTATTTAAAAACCAGCAGTGTCTCTCTTACATCAGAGTCTTTCTTACATCAGTGTCTCTCTTACATCAGTATCTCTCTTACATCAGAGTCTCTCTTACATCAGTGTCTCTCTTACATCAGTATCTCTCTTACATCAGAGTCTCTCTTACATCAGTGTCTCTCTTACATCAGAGTCTCTCTTACATCAGTGTCTATCTTACATCAGAGTCTCTCTTACATCAGTGTCTCTCTTACATCAGTATCTCTCTTACATCAGAGTCTCTCTTACATCAGAGTCTCTCTTACATCAGTGTCTATCTTACATCAGAGTCTCTCTTACATCAGTGTCTCTCTTACATCAGTATCTCTCTTACATCAGAGTCTCTCTTACATCAGAGTCTCTCTTACATCAGAGTCTCTCTTACATCAGAGTCTCTCTTACATCAGAGTCTAGCTTACATCAGTGTCTCTCTTATATCAGAGTCTCTCTTACATCAGAGTCTAGCTTACATCAGTGTCTCTCTTACATCAGTGGCTCTCTTATATCAGAGTCTCTCTTACATCAGAGTCTAGCTTACATCAGTGTCTCTCTTACATCAGAGTCTCTCTTACATCAGAGTCTAGCTTACATCAGTGTCTCTCTTACATCAGTGTCTCTCTTACAACAGTATCTCTCTTACAACAGTGTCTCTCTTACATCATAGTCTCTCTTACATCAGAGTCTCTCTTACAACAGTATATCTCTTACAACAGTGTCTCTCTTACATCAGTGTCTCTCTTACATCAGAGTCTAGCTTACATCAGTGTCTCTCTTACATCAGTGTCTCTTTTACAACAGTATCTCTCTTACAACAGTATCTTTCTTACAACAGTGTCTCTCTTACAACAGTGTCTCTCTTACATCAGAGTCTCTCTTACATCAGAGTCTCTCTTACATCAGTGTCTCTCTTACATCAGTGTCTCTCTTACAACAGTGTCTCTCTTACATCAGTGTCTCTCTTACATCAGTGTCTCCCTTACAACAGTGTCTCTCTTACATCAGTGTCTATCCTACAACAGTGTCTCTCTTACATCAGTGTCTCTCTTACAACAGTGTCTCTCTTACATCAGTGTCTCTCTTACATCAGTGTCTCTCTTACATCAGTTTCTCTTACATCAGTGTCTCTCTTACATCAGTGTCTCTCTTACATCAGTGTCTCTCTTACAACAGTGTCTCTCTTACATCAGTGTCTCTCTTACATCAGTGTCTCTCTTACATCAGTGTCTCTCTTACATCAGTGTCTCTCTTACATCAGTGTCTCTTTACATCAGTGTCTCTCTTACATCAGTGTCTCTCTTACATCAGTGTCTCTCTTACAACAGTGTCTCTCTTACATCAGTGTCTCTCTTACAACAGTGTCTCTCTTACAACAGTGTCTCTCTTACACAGTGTCTCTCTTACAACAGTGTCTCTTACACAGTGTCTCTCTTACATCAGGTCTCTCTTACAAGGTGTCTCTCTTACAACGTGTTCTCTTACATCAGTGTCTCTCTTACATCAGTGTCTCTTCATCAGTGTCTCTCTTACAACAGTGTTCTCTTACATCAGTGTCTCTCTTACATCAGTGTCTCTCTTACATCAGTGTCTCTTACACAGTGTCTCTTACAAGTTCTCTTACAAGGTGTCTCTTCTTACATCAGTGTCTCTCTTAACACAGTGTCTCTCTTACATCAGTTCTCTCTTACAACAGTGTCTCTTACACGTCTCTCTTACATCAGTGTCTCTCTTACATCAGTGTCTTCCTTCTCTCAACATGTTCTCTTAAAGTGTCTCTCTACACGTCTCTTCATCAGTGTCTCTTACATCAGTGTCTCTCTTACATCAGTTCTCTCTTCACAGTGTCTTCTTACAACAGTGTTCTCTCTTACATCAGTGTCTCTCTTACATCAGTGTCTCTCTTACATCAGTGTCTTCTTACAACAGTCTCTCTACAACAGTGTCTCTCTTACAAGTGTCTCTCTTACATCAGTTCTCCTTACATCAGAGTCTCTTACATCATGTTCTCTTACATCAGTCTCTCTTACATCAGTGTCTCTCTCTCTCAGTGTCTCTCTTACATCAGTTCTCTCTTACACAGTAGTCTCTCTTACATCAGTGTCTCTCTTACAATCAGGTCTCTACATCAGTCTCTCTTACATCAGGTCTCTTACATCAGTTCTCTTACATCAGTGTCTCTCTTACATCAGATGTCTCCTTACATCAGTGTCTCTTACATCAGTGTCTCTCTTACATCAGAGTCTCTCTTACATCAGAGTCTCTTACATCAGTGTCTCTCTTACATCAGTGTCTCTCTTACATCAGGTCTCTTACATCAGTGTCTCTCTTACACAGTGTCTCTCTTACAACAGTGTCTCTCTTACACAGTGTCTCTCTTACATCAGTGTCTCTCTTACACAGTGTCTCTTACAACAGTATTCTCTTACATCAGTGTCTCTCTACATCAGTGTCTCTCTTACATCAGGTCTCTTACATCAGTGTCTCTCTTACATCAGTGTCTCTTTACAATCAGTGTCTCTCTTACAACAGTGTCTCTTACATACAATCAGTGTCTCTCTTACAACAGTGTCTCTCTTACATCAGTGTCTCTCTTACATCAGTGTCTCTCTTACATCAGTGTCTCTCTTACATCAATGTGTCTCTTACATCAGTGTCTCTTACATCAGTGTCTCTCTTACATCAGTGTCTCTCTTACATCAGTGTCTCTCTTACATCAGTGTCTCTTACATCAGTGTCTCTCTTACATCAGTGTCTCTCTTACAACAGTGTCTCTCTTACATCAGTGTCTCTCTTACAACAGTGTCTCTCGTACAACGGTGTCTCTCTTACAGCGGTGTCTCTCTTACAACGGTGTCTCTCCTACAACAGTGTCTCTCTGACAATGGTCTCTCTTACAAAGGTGTCTCTCTTACAACGGTGTATCTCTTACATCAGTGTCTCTCTTACATCAGTGTCTCTCTTACATCAGTGTCTCTCTTACAACAGTGTCTCTCTTACAACGGTGTCTCTCTTACAGCGGTGTCTCTCTTACAACGGTGTCTCTCTTACAACAGTGTCTCTCTGACAATGGTCTCTCTTACAAAGGTGTCTCTCTTACAACGGTGTATCTCTTACATCAGTGTCTCTCTCTAACATCAGTGTCTCTCTTACATCAGTGTCTCTCTTACAACAGTGTCTCTCTTACAACGGTGTCTCTCTTACAGCGGTGTCTCTCTTACAACGGTGTCTCTCTTACAACAGTGTCTCTCTGACAATGGTCTCTCTTACAAAGGTGTCTCTCTTACAACGGTGTATCTCTTACATCAGTGTCTCTCTTACAACAGTGTCTCTCTTACATCAGTGTCTCTCTTACATCAGTGTCTCTCTTACAACGGTGTATCTCTTACATCAGTGTCTCTCTTACATCAGTGTCTCTTACATCAGTGTCTCTCTTACAACAGTGTCTCTCTTACAACGGTGTCTCTCTGACAATGGTGTCTCTCCTCTTCTCCCTCCTCCTCCTCGAACTCTTTCTTCTCCTCCTTCTCTTCTTCCTCCTTCTCTTCCTCCTCCTTCTCTTCCTCCTCCTTCTCTTCCTCCTCACCAGCAGTGGCCGGACATATAATTATTGTTCATTTTAAACTCAGCTTAAAAAATCTTCAGTTTATGATAAAAACAACAAAGAAACATTCTGGGTTATGTTTATGTCAGGGAATATTTAAAAATGTACTGACGATGGATAACACAACGGAGGAGGTTGTGGAGGAGGTTGTGGAGGAGGTTGTGGAGGAGGTTGTGGAGGAGGTTGTGGAGGAGGTTGTGGAGGAGGTTGTGGAGGAGGTTGTGGAGGAGGTGGTTGAGGAGAGCTTGTGGAGGAGGAGGAGGTGGTGGTGGAGGTGGAGGAGATTGTGGAGGAGGTTGTGGAGGAAGAGGTTGTGGAGGAGGAGGAGGTGGTGGTGGAGGAGGTGGAGGAGATTGTGGAGGAGGTTGTGGAGGAGGTGGTGCTGGAGGAGATTGTTAAGGAAGTTGTAGTGGAGGAAGTTATGGAGGGAGAGGGGGAGGAGGTGATGGAGGAGGTTGTGGAGGAGGTTTTGTAGTAGGTTGTGGAGGAGGTTTTGTAGGAGGTTGTTGAGGAGGTTGTGGAGGAAGTTGTTGTGCTGGAGGTTGTGGAGGAAATGGTGGTGGAAGAGGTTGTGGAGGAGCAGGTGGTGGAGGAGGAGGTGATGGAGACGGAGGTGGTGGAGGATTTGTGGAGGAGGAGGTGGAGGAGGTTGTGGAGGATGAGGTGGTGGAGGAGGTGGTGGAGGAAGAGGTGGTGGAGGAGGAGAGGGTGGAGGAGGAGGTGGTTCAGGAGGAGGTGGAGGAAGAGGTGGAGTAGGAGGTTGTGAAGGAGGAGGAGGTGGTGGAGGAGGTTGTGATGGAGGTTGAGGAGGAGGAGGAGGTTGTGGACTAGGACAAGGAGGAGGAGGTGATGGAGGCGAAGATGGTGGAGGAGGAGATGGTGGAGGAGGTGGTAGTGGAGGAGGTTGTGGGAGAGGTTGTAGAGGAGGAGGTTGTGGTGGAGGAGGTGGTGGATCAGGAGGTTGTGAAAAAGGAGGGAGGAGGTGGTGGAGGAGGAGGTGGTGGAGGAGGAGGTGGTGGAGGAGGTTGTGGACGAGGAGGAGGTGGTGCAGAAGGAGGTTGTGGAGGAGGTGGTGGAAAAGGAGGTGGTGGAGGAGAAGGAGGAAGTGGAGGTTGAGTTGGAGGTTGTGCAGGAAGTTGTGAAGGAGGAGGTGGTGAAGAAGGAGGTGGATGAGAAGAGGAGGTGGTGGAGGACGTTGTGGAGGAGGAGGAGGAGGTGGTGGGGGATGAGGTGGAGGAGGTGGTGGAGGAGGTTGTGAAGGAGGTGGTGGAGGAGGAGAAGGTGGAGAAGGTTGTGTAGGATGAGGTGAAGGAGAAGGTGGAGAAGAAAGAGGAGGAGGTAATGGAGGAGGAGGAGGTGGTGGAGAAGGAGGTGGAGTTGAAGGTTGTGGAGGAGGAGGTGGAGTTGAAGGTTGTGGAGGAGGAGGTTGTGGAGGAGAAAGAGGAGGAGATGGTGGAGGAAGTGGCGATGAAGGTGGAGGAGGTGGAGGATGAGGTGGAGGGGGTGGTGGAAGAGGGTGTGGAGGAGGTGGTGGAGGAGGAGGTGGTAGAGAAAGAGGTGGTGGAGGAGGAGGTGGAGGAGATAGAGGAGTAGGTGGTGGAGGAGGAAGAGGAGTAGGTGGTGGAGGAGAAAGAGGAGTAGGTGGTGGAGGAGGAGGTTGTGGAGGAGGAGGTGGTGGAGGAGGAGGTGGTGGAGGAGGAGATGATGGAGGAGAAAAAGAAGAGAGAAGAAAAAGAAGAAATCGAAGAGGAGGAGGAGGAAGGAGAGCAGGAGGATGATGAGGTGGAGGAGGAGGAGGACCAGCAGCAAAAAACAGGAGGAGGAGCAGAATGAGGGGTAGGAGGATTAGAAGGAGCAGGAGGAGGAAGAGGAGGAGGAAGAAGGAGAAAAAGAAAGGGGATGGCAGGAAGAAGAGAATATAAATACAAAATACTTACTAAAACTTATTCACATGAAGATGAGGAACTGGAAGAGGGGAGAGAGGAGTAAGGGAGAAGGGAGGGGAGGAAATGGGGAGAAATGAAAGGGAGTAAGAGCGAATGGGGAAGAAAGTTGGGAGAAGGGAAAGGGAGAGTTAGGAGGGATAAAAATGGGGGAGGGGCGGGTTTTGGTAGAGGACAGCAATAGGGATTGGTGGGGATGGATAGGTTTTAAGGGGATGGGAAGGATCAAATGGTGAGATGAAAAACTGAAGGGAGGGGAATGATTGAAGGGCGAGCGAAAGAATTAAAGAGAAGGGGAAGGACTGAAAAGGGAGAGAAAGCTGAGCCATTCGTGGAGAGCGATAATCGTGGGTTCGAATCCTGCTACTGCGATCTTTCTCTGTAAAAACCCACCTGTTTCTGTGCACTGGACCTCCTTCTCTTTTCTACAACATTGCAAGCTCCTGATGATCTGTTGATTACAACACAAGACGCCGAGAGCTATCATTCAACTTCCCCCGTATATATCAATGCACCAGTCAGCAGGACTCGATACTGCTTCTGAGAAGGACAAGATTCCCAGGCAGCGCTCTAGACCACTCGGCCACACAAATGCCACATAGACTGGACAGCCTGGTTCACAAGCCACGTCTAGAGCGCTGCCAGGGGATCTTGTCCGTCTCAGTAGCAGTATCGAGTCCTGCTGACTGCGATCTTTCTCTGTATATTCCCGCTTGTTTCTGCGTGGTGCATTGATATAAAAATCGCTTGAGAGATAAAGACATACATATTTTGGGCACGCTCCCCAGCTCTGAGGAGCTGGATGAGATTTTCGCATTATAATCAGTGACAAACATGTAACAATATGTACTAAACATGTATCTCTCACACCTCATGTACTGTATATGCCATCTTTATATCAGCAATGTATCTCTTATATATTTTGTGCCATATTATGTAATAAAATATACCTATTGGTAAAAAAGAATAAAAAGATGGGGTGGTAGGGGAAGTGGAATATTCAAATGGTTTCAGGAAGAAATCCAAATATTCTTCCTTGAAGCCATTTTATCCACTTCTCCGAGGCTATGGGTCCCACAATATACACCAGAGGTGGACCCCAATTATATATATATATATATATCATATATTTCCAAGGTATGTTAGTTTTCCTCTGCAATTGTTGAAGAGAAGAGCTCTGTTATACTGCTGACTTACTCTGAATTTAGGTCTTAGTTAACATTATCCGCTTATTTGTTATTGTTGTTATTAA
>WNWK01002805.1:125000-193297 GCA_009830355.1 Cherax destructor
AAAATATATCTTTAAACGTATAAGAGAAAATTTTAGAAAGGACTTAATTTTAGATGAGTTCTTGCTAATTGACAAGTTTTACCTAATCGGCACGACATATATATATATATATATATATATATATATATATATTAGACCACGAACAAGTGGTATTGATCAATACAACACTGCGACTAGCCAAGGATTCGAACCCATGCTGCTTTGGCCCGCCTCATGGTGAGCGAAAACCCATGAGGCTCTAACCCACAGGACCACGCAATCCTACAAGAATGATGCACCCATCAAAGCTAGGAGTTTTACCGTCATCCGATGACATACGGTGGTGTGGGTGCCTCTGAGCTTGTAGGATTGCTTGGTCCTTTGGGTTAGAGCGTCATAGGTTTTCGCTCACCATGAAGCGGGCCAAAGGTGCATGGGTTCGAATCCTTGGCTAGTCTCAGTGTTGTTATTGATCAACATCACTTGTTCGTGGTAACAATAATGTAAAATACCGCTCGATGAGCTAGTACACCAACCTGGAAGGAGAATGAAATTAGCTCAGAGGCACCCACACCACCGTATGTCCTCAGATGACGGTAAAACACCTAGCTTGGCTGGGTGCGTTATTCTTGAAGGATTGCGTGGTCCTGTGAGTTAGAGCATCATGGGTTTTCGCTTAACATGAGTCGGGCCAAAGCTGCATGGGTTTGAATCCTTGGCTAGTCGCAATGTTGTTATTGAACAATACCACTCGTTCGAGAGTGTAAAAATTATAGAGGAAGAAGTCTGTTGAGTATACCTGGTAAAGTGTATGGTAGAGTTATTATTGAAAGAATTAAGAGTAAGACGGAGAGCAGGTAGCAGATGAACAAGGAGGCTTTAGGAAGGGTAGGGGGTGTGTAGACCAAGTGTTTGCAGTGAAACATATAGGTGAACAATATTTAGATAAGAGTAAAGAGGTGTTTGTGGCATTAATGGATTTGGAAAAGGCATATGATAGGGTGGATAGGAGGGCAATGTGGCAGATGTTGCAAACGTATGGAATAGGAGATAGGTTATTGAAAGCGGTGAAAAGTTTTTACGAGGATAGTGAGGCTCAAGTTATAGTATGTAGGCGAGAGGTAAATTATTTTCCAATAAAAGTAGGCCTTAGACAGGGATGTGTGAGTGTCACCGTAGTTGTTTAATATATTTATAGATGGAGTTGTAAGAGAAGTGAATGTTCGGATGTTGGCAAGAGGTGTGAGGTTAAAAGATAAAGAATCTAACACAAAGTATGAGTTTTCACAGTTGCTCTTTGCTGATGACACTGTGCTTTTAGGAGATTCTGAAGAGAAGTTACAGAGGTTGGCGGATAAGTTTGGTAGGGTATGCAAAAGAAGGAAATTAAAAGGTGATGAGGATAACAAAAAAAATAGATAACGGAAAATTGGATATCAGATTGGAGGGAGAGAGTATGGAGGAGGTGAATGTGTTCAGATATTTGGGAGTGGATGTGTCAGCAGAAGGGTATATGAAGGATGAGGTGAATCATAGAATTAACGAGGGGAAAAAGGTGAGTGGTGCACTGAGTAGCTTGTGGAGACAGGTAAGTTTATCCATGAAAACAAAGAGGGGAATGTATGAGAGTATAGTTATACCAACACTCTTGTATGGGTGTGAGACATGGGTTGTGAATGTTGCAACAAGGAGAAGGCTGGAGGCAGTGGAGATGTCATGTCTGAGGGCAATGTGTGGTGTGAATATAATGCAGAGAATCCGTAGTTTGGAGATTAGGAGGAGGTGTGGGATTACCAAAACTATTATCCAGAGAGCTGAGGAGGGGTTATTGAGATGGTTTGGACATATAGAGAGGATGGAACAAAATAGAATGACTTCGAGAGTGTATAAATCTGTAGTGGAGGGAAGGCGGGGTAGGGGTCCGCCTTGAAAAGGTTGGTGGGAGGGAGTAAAGGAGGTTTTGTGCGCGAGGGGTTTGGACTTCCAGCAAGCGTGCGTGAGCGTGTTAGATAGGAGCGAATGGAGACAAATGGTTTTTAGGACTTGACGTGCTGTTGGAGTGTAGGCAAGGTAACATTTATGAAGGGTTTCAGGGAAACAGGCAGGCCGGACTTGATTCCTGGAGATGGGAATTACAGTGCCGGCACTCTGAAGGAGGGGTGTTAATGTTGCAGTTTTGTAGCTGTAGTGTAAGCACGCCTCTGGCAAGACAGTGATGGAGTGAATGATGATGAAAGTTTTTCTTTGTCAGGCCACCCTGCCTTGGTGGAAACAGCCTATGTGTTAATAAATATATATATATATATATATATATATATATATATATATATATATATATATATATATAACTACACTTCACTAGCCAGGGTTCGAGCCTATGATGCTTTGCGCCTCATGGTGAGCGAAACACATAACGCCTTAAACCACTGAACCACACAATCCTTAGAGTCTCGCATTCAGTAGGACTGAATGTTGTATTCGCTACCCAAGGACATACGGTGGTGTGGACGTCTCTGAGCTAATTTCATTCTCCTCCTGTTTGGTGTACTGTAGAAGTACAACATTCAGTTCTACTGAATGCGCTACTCTTAAGGACTGTGTGGTTCAGTGGTCTAAGGCGTCATATGTTTTCGCTCACCATGAGGCAGGCCAAAGCTTCATAGGTTCGAACCTTGGCTAGTGCAGTGTAGTTATTGATCAATACCGCTCGTTCGTGGTTAAAATAATATATATATATATATATATATATATATATATATATATATATATATATATATATATATATATATATATATATATATATATATGAATGGAAGTTTTTAAAACCTTTATTTGAATAATGTCATAGAATAAATGGTTACATGTTGATGAATACCGTAGTTTGGAAAATGCATGCGTGCAGAATTGTAAAAAGTATGGAAATTCTTTGATGAAGTTGTGGAGCTGCTAGCGTTCCTCAGACGCCTGTCAGGAACCAAATATGCAGCAGGCGTTCCCTCTCTGGAGGGATTGCTATACTGAGGCGCTGGAAGAGAAAGATGGCAGCCCTCAGGTCTCTGGTGGTTTCGATATGCCTTTCAACCCAGCTCTTTCAGAAAACCTATTGCATGCTTTTCCCATGAACCAAAGGGTCTCCGATTCTATATGAGAAACCCTGTTCCTGTTGAGCTGTGATCTTCCCTGTAATCAACAGACTCACCGTACTGACCAACGCTAAATGAAAGGTGGGTATCAGCCAGGGTGTACGTAGGTGTACATGATTAGTCTTCCATTCTTTCTTGGATATATTGTGTTCGTATGAGGGATGCAAGCAGGCACGTCTGGGGTGTCAGGTAGTAAAGATTGAGTTTCTCTGTCGGCTGGACATAGGGCTGTAGAAAGGGTTTTCTTGAAGATCGCATTGACGCCATTCTGTCTAGTAAGCTAACCTTTGGAAATTTAACAGTTAAGGTCATTCTTATCAAGATTGATGTATTAATTACATCGACTCCAGGCTGAGGGACTAATTGCCTCAAACTCCTTCTGATCTTCACTATTCTTCTTTGTATTGCACTGATGAAGCCACTGTGTAGCGAAACGTTTCCTCAATAAAGATATCAAAGTATTACACATGTGTTTAATTTATCCTATTGATAATTCTCTGAACCATTTACCTGCAGTTCAGATAATGTAGACCGTCCTAGTCGACTTTGCTGCAAATGCACTTGAACACAGTGTGTACAGAGGCAGCAGAATGGAATGCCACTGCCGTACGAAGGGTCTGCGGGTGTTGACGTGTGCCAGTCAAAGAGATGTGAGCTGGTGGGTAATAATTCGCACTAGTGATGCTGACCTTTAGCTATAAGATTAACTCGTTTGTTTACAGAGTTTGCACCCTCTAACATCGCTGCAGCAGTGATTTATATGATTGAACTGTCCCAGCCGGATTGTTTGGTCTCGTCTGCGCAGAAAGGGTATTTCATGCTAATGTAGCACTAGCTACATATATGCATACATATATATTCTGGTAGAGTTTCCTTCACCAGCTCTTTGGAGGAAGATAAAAAAGCTGTAAGCATGGCCAATCCGGCTAATCTAACTGGAAGTGTGGTTTGCTCTCACTGCGATTTATGCAGGAAAAGGTTTGGGGCTCCTTTCTAGCAGGGACTTCAGGATGGAGTTGTATTCTCCCAGTTTGGGGATGACGAAGGATGGAGTGCATCGTAAAACGTAAATGGCTTAGGGAGTAATATTCACATACTGAGGAAACAGACGGCATTGAGGTCAGATATTTTTTTTGTCAAGATTTCACCTATAGAATTTGACCCAAGTGGGGCACCAAGAAGAGTGCAATCATTGGGATCAACGGCTGCAACTCCTTGCAGGGCAGCTGAGACCTGTTTAATAGTGTGTTTACCAGAAGACTCCAGTTCACATTTCTATGGGTTTAGGGAGAGGTCAATATTTTCTCCTCCTTGCTCTATGATAATTCTGATGTCTTTGACAATAGATTCTGTGGTACCCGCTCGTGTGCCATCATCCAAAAACTAAATATTGAGCTAACTTGCCAGGTCCTAAGTGACCGTTTGATTGCCAAATAGAAAAAAAGAGGCGAGAGGGGTATCCCTGCTGGACACCTTCACGTAAGTCAGTTTCGTAAGTTTCTGAAGAGAAATTTTGAGTCACTGTTGTAACAAGAGTGGATTAATGGATTAACTACAGGAATATAGTCATGAACAGCTCTGGAGTAAAGGCATTTGCAAAATCCAATTTGATCAGGGAATTCTAGTAAGTGAGGTTAGAGATGCATGCACGTGTTGCATACGTTGCTGCTTCGTAACCTTGCAGGATCCCGTACCTCAGCGGCCTTGGTCTCAGCATTAAGGCTGCATCATGGCTCACTGTTCTCACGGCAGCCCTGTTTATACATTTTTTCATGGAAAGTAGACTGCATATTATAAAAAAAAATTTGCATTGCATTATATATACCGACCGTACCACACTGGACAGTGTGGTACGGTCGGTAAAGCACTGCGTACTTTGTTGCAAGGTTCGTAGGTTCGAGTCTCCATCGGCCAGAGATCAGTGTTATATATATATATATATATATATATATATATATATATATATATATATATATATATATATATATATATATATATATGTCGTGCCGATTAGGTAAAACTGGTTTATTAGCAAGAACTCATCTAAAATTAAGTCCCTTCTAAAATTTTCTCTTATACGTTTAAAGATATATTTTTTTCATTTACGTTAATGTAAGAATTTATAATTTTGTACCAAGAGAAACTTTGAAAACCTACCTAACCTTATTATAACAAGCGCAATTTAATTTAGCCTAATCCAACTAAATATATTTTAGATACGTTAACATTAATTTAATAATAAACAAACACAATGAAATATATTTTTTTTCGTTATGTTCAGAATGATTTTGGCGAAATTATTGCATACACAAATTTTCGCTTGTCTTATATGGCAAGAAGAGCGTTGCTATTTAAGCCAAAATCTCAAGTTTTACCTAATCGGCACGACATATATATATATATATATATATATATATATATATATATATATATATATATATATATATATATATATATATATATATATATATATATATATATATATATATATGTCGTGCCGATTAGGTAAAACTTCAATTAAAAGAACTCATCTAAAATTAAGTCTTTTAAAATTTTCTATTATACGTTTAAAGATAATTTTTTCATTTATGTTAATGTAAAATTTATAATTTTGTACCAAGAAAACTTTGAAAACCTACCTAACCTTATTAAAATAGCTGAATTTAATTTACCTAACACTAAATATATTTTAGATACGTTAACATTAATTTAATAATAAACAAACATAATGAAATATATTTTTCGTTAGTTCAGAATGATTTGAAATTATTGCATAACAAATTTTACTTGTCTTTATAAGGTGAGCGTTCATTTGCCAATGCAGTTTTACCTAATCGGCACGACATATATATATATATATATATATATATATATATATATATATATATATATATATATATATATATATATATATATATATATATATATATATATATATATGATATATATATATGTATATATATATATATATATATATATATATATATATATATATATATATATAATATATATATATATATATATATATATATATACACCTGTTTGTATATACACTGAGAACTTACTTTAATCCTTACTTTAAGGATATGTGGCGAGGCGGATATCGTCTCACCCAGTAGTACAAATTGATTAATATTGGTGCACTATCACGGTCCTTCGTTGCACTTTACACTCTTGGTCCAAGGAATTGGAGCAACCCTCTTTTACTTCGAATCAAGGTTTAGCGCTTCTCGGGGAATACAGTAATACTAATAATACTTATATGAGAGAGAGGATGGGTCTGGTCATCACCGCAGGGCCCAGAATAATAATTGCTAGGTGTTTTACACATTGTTGTGGTGTCAGGTTCGGTGTAGTGGGTCGCCCACAACTTCTATTATGCACAACTAGTGGTCACGATGGTCATCAATTGTGGCATAGATTCTCTTCCTTTCATCTGAGTGAAGCAAAGAGGAAAAACAAAAGAAGTTACTGTGCGGAAAAACAGTGGCAGAGAAAAATGTCTTCAACACAAACGCTGAAATAAATGAACTTGTGTGAACAATTATGAATTAGTTAACTGCTGTGTTCAGGTCAATGGTCTTGTTTTGTTTTTTTCTGTGTTTTTATTTTCAATTCTTGTAATGACTAACGTGTGTGTGTACTCATCGAGTGTTTGCTAGAGTCGATTCTCAGCTCCTGGTCCCGCCTTAAACTACAATCCCCGGGATTAAAGGTTCCTAGCCTCGTGGGCCCTATCATACCTGTTGTTGAAACTGTGTATTGAGTTTGCCTCTACTACTTTCTCAGCTAGTTTTCTTTCTGTTTATTTTACCACCGTTAAATTCCTTACATCTCTGTGGTTCATCTGTATCCTTAGTTTCCATCTTTGACCTGTCGCCTCTATGCCTCTCATTTCAAAATGGCTGTCTGTCAAAGCCACTGAGTATGTTGTATGTCGTAATCATGTCTCCCCTAATCATTCTTTCTTCTAAAGTAATAAGGTTCTGTTCCTTTAGTCTACTTAACTCATTTTCTTTTTCACTGAAATTAGTCTTATTGTAAACCTCTGGACGTTTTTTAGTTATCGTACATGCTTGAGGGCTTCATGTTGGTGCTGCATGATGGACCTATATCGTGTAGAGTCCTAAAGAGTTTTTATTGAAATTTCTGAAAGCAATTTAGGGATAAACTATCCTAGCATATGCTACAGATGATGTTCTATTTATTTGCACCTCTGGCGATATATTGGGTGTGATGTCCACTACAAGATTTTTCTCCTGTAGTTTCTAGCTTCTAAAGCTGTATTCCGTTTCTGGTAGTCTTCCTCCATCCCTGATTATCATGACCTTGTGCTTTTAATAGTTAAACTCCAGTAACCACTTGTTTGACTTGTAGATCATTGTTATAGGGTCACACAGTTCTTTTACTCCTTCATCCAGAATGGGGACGTCAGGCGCCATAACTTTTGGTATGTCTACCTGTATTAGAAGAATCATTACTTCCTCCTTTGATACATGAATTCTATCCAACATATGCTGGTTAACCCTTTCAATCATGCATTCTAACACCAACCTTGTTTCCTACCTTACCTTACCTTTGATGTACCATTGAAGAGTTTCGAGATTTTCACTACTTTCGGAGCCCGGCCATGGGCCAGGCTAGTCTGGTGCTTGCCTGGTCAACCAGGCTGTTGCTGCTGGAGGCCCTCTGCCCATAGCCTGGTTGATCTAGCACCTGGTGAAGATACTTGTCCAGTTTCCTCTTTAAGGATTCTACACTTGTTCCAGCCGTGTTTCTGATATTTTCTTGTAAGGTGTTGAATAGTCTGGGACCCCGGATGTTGATACAATGTTTCCTTATTGTCCCCACCGCACCCCTGCTCCTCACTGGGTTTATTTTACACTTCCTCCCATATCTCTCACTCCAGTATGTTGTTATGGCAGTGTGCAGATTTGGGACCAGGCTCTTGAGTACTTTCCAGGTATATTATCATGTATCATTCTCTCATCCGCTCCAATGAGTACATGTTCAGGACTTGAAGGCGTTCCCAGTAATTTAGGTGCTTTACTGGCTCAATGTGAGCCGTAAACGATCTCTGTATTTGTTCCAGCTCTGATATTTCTCTTGCTTTGAACGGGGCCGTCAGCACTGAGCAACATTCTAAATGAGGGAGAACTAGCAATTTGAAGAGTGTCACCAATGGCATTATTTCTCCTGTTTTGAAAGTTCTCAATACCCACCCCGTCATCTTCCGGCTGTCGTGATCTTTGTTTTGTTATGGTCTTTAAAAGAAAGGTTAGCTGACATAATTATTCCCAGGTCTTTTACGTTGTTCTTTTGTTCTATTTGGTGACGCTCTTGAGTTTTGTATGTAGTGTTCCTTTTGAGTTCTCCATTATTTCCATACCTAAGCAGCTGAAACTTATTACCATTGATCGTCATGTTGTTCTCCACTGCCCACTGGAAAACCCTGCTTATGTCTTCCTGTAATTTTCAGTGTCCTCTACCGTAGTGACTTTCATCTGCAAATGATGATACAAAAGTGTGCTGGTTTTTTTTATCTATGTCTGCTATGAAGATGAGAAACAGTAGAGGTGCCAGGACAATGCCTTGGGGCACTGAGCTTTTTACCTTGCTGATGCTCGTTTTCGCTCTGTTTACTACTTTTTGTGTTCTGTGTGTTACGAGCCCGAAAGTCCATCTGCCTACCTTCCCCGTAATGCCCATGGCCCTTATTGTGTGCGCTATCACTCCATGATCGCATTTGTCAAACGCCTTTGCAAAATGAATGTAAATCACATCTGCGTTTTGGTCGTCTTCCAACGCCTCCGTAATTGTCATAACGGTTCAGCAGCTGTGACAGACATGATCGTCCTGCTCTAAAACCATGCTGGTTCGGGTTATGCTGGTTGTGCTGGTCCATGAAATTTGTAATCTGCCGTCTCATCACTCTTTCAAAGATTTTTATGATGTGAGAAGTGAGGGCTACTGGTCTGTAATTTTTAGCTAGTGCTCTACTACCTTCCTTATGCAAAGGAGCTCTGTCTGCACTCTTTAAGACCTCCGGTATTTCACCTAGATCTAAGCTCTTTCTCCAAAGAATACTGAGGGCTCGTGCTAGTGGTACTTTGCACTTCTTTATAAATAGGGCATTCCACGAATCTGGTCCAGGTGCTGAGTGAGTGGGCAAGTTATCCATTTCTTTTTTGAAATTTATGGGATTTGTACTAATGTCAGTTAGTTGGTCTGCGCGGCCTTCTGCTGGAGTGAAAAATGTTTCTGCATTTTCTACCTTGCTGTTCTTTTAAGATTTCACTCATTTCCTGTTCGTCGTCATAAGTCAATTCCTCCTTCAATCATTTACTTAATTCCTCACAAACTTCTCCGTAACCTGTGTCAACTCTCACTCTCCCCGTAACCTGTGTCACAACTCTCACCCTCTCCGTAACCTGTGTCACAACTCTCACTCTCCCCGTAACCTGTGTCACAACTCTCACCCTCTCCGTAACCTGTGTCACAACTCTCACCCTCTCCGTAACCTGTGTCATAACTCTCACTCTCCCGGTAACCTGTGTCAACTCTCACTCTCCCCGTAACCTGTGTCACAACTCTCACCCTCTCCGTAACCTGTGTCACAACTCTCACTCTCCCCGTAACCTGTGTCACAACTCTCACCCTCCCCGTAACCTGTGTCACAACTCTCACTCACTTGCCGTAACCTGTGTCACAACTCTCACCCTCCCCGTAACCTGTGTCACAACTCTCACCCTCCCCGTAACCTGTGTCACAACTCTCACTCTCCCCGTAACCTGTGTCACAACTCTCACCCTCCCCGTAACCTGTGTCACAACTCTCACCCTCCCCGTAACCTGTGTCACAACTCTCACCCTCCCGTAACCTGTGTCACAACTCTCACTCTCCCGTAACCTGTGTCACAACTCTCACCCTCCCGTAACCTGTGTCACAACTCTCACCCTCCCCGTAACCTGTGTCACAACTCTCACCCTCCCCGTAACCTGTGTCACAACTCTCACTTTCCCCTTAACTTCTCCTTTTACCTCTCCTATAATTTTTCACGAATCTTTTTTGACTTCATATTCAACAATATGAATGATGTTAAGTGATTTACGAAACTCCCATTATCATCATCATTATCATAATTATCAACAGTGGGCTCCTAATTAATGTTAAAATTTACGATTATCACTTTCATTATCATTATTTTGGAATGGTTAACAATGTTATTATAAAATCATCGACATATTTTATTTTACCGTTTTCATTAAGATTTTGCATGATAATTTATATTGTTAACTTTATATGGGTATTATTAACCTGAATATTACTAACTTGGAAATGGTCTATATCAGTGTCATTGTCACCATTGGTCTATCCCAAATCCTTTGTCACCACTGGTCTACCTCATTGCCTGCTTCACCACTGGTTTACCTCAGTGTCATTGGTTACCACTGGTCTACCTCAGTGACATCGTCACCATTGGTCTACTCCAGTGTCTTTGTCACCACTGGTCTACCTCAGTGCTAGCGTCACCAATTGTCTACCTTAGTGCCAGCGGCACCACTGGTCTACCTCAGTGCCTGCGTCACCACTGGTCTACCTCAGTGTCAGCGTCACCACTGATCTACCTCAGTGCCAGCGTCACCACTGGTCTACCTCAGTGTCAGCTTCACCTCTGATCTACCTCAGTATCATCGTCACCATTGGTCTACTCCAGTGCCTTTGTCACCACTGGTCTACCTCAGTGCCAGCGCCACCACTGGTCTACCTGAGTGCCAGCGTCACCACTGTTCTACCTCAGTGCCATTGTCAACACTGATGTACCTCAGTGCTACTGTCACTACTAATGTACGTCAGTGCCAGTGTCACCACTGATGTACCTCAGTGCCAGTGTCACTACTAATGTACGTCAGTGCCAGTGTCACCACTTATGTACCTCAGTGCCACTGTCACTACTAATGTACGTCAGTGCCAGTGTCACCACTGATGTACCTCAGTGCCACTGTCACTACTAACGTACGTCAGTGCCAGTGTCACCACTGATCTCATATAACTTTAATTATTATCATTATTACACGTATTATTTTAATATATTATGTTAATTATCATTATTATTAGTATAAGTATTTTCATATTAATTTAGGAGCTGGCAACCCGTAAGTGTCATATAGTTCCTGGGAAATGGGAGGTAATCGAACTTGAGCCGATGAGGATAGTGGCTCTAATTCCCTGAATCAAGAGCTCTTCCCCAGCATCCTAATCCCCCTAGCTCCCCCCATCATCCTTGAAGGGCTTCGTGTCAGAATTAATATGAATATTCCATATACAAATTTAAATAAATGGTTTTAAAAAAAAGTATATTTACCCGATGAATATATATGAACACTTGGTATATTCTGTTAATAATAATAATAATAATAATGCGACGCAATGTGTCAATGGAGATAATAAAGTTAATGGAAGTAATTACCGGTAATATTAAACAAAGAGCGATGGTAGTGGTCAGTACATGGAGGTTTTCTTCTCTTGTGGGTCAACGTTTGAACGAGACCCGCCTCAAATCATTTTTATTTTCCGACAAATTGACAATGTGTGGCTCCCTCAAAATTAACATTCCATTAACAAAAAAATATTTTACTGTTAACATACTAAACAGTCCTTCCCGTTAATGAGGATTCTTGCATTTCGCTCACATAGAAATTATACGAAAAACATCGCATCAAAATGCATTATTTTATTAGTGCTGGCATTTTCTTTTCCACTAAAATGTGAATGGTAAATGAAACACAGATTTAGAATACAGTATTGTATTTAGGGGGAGGGTATGATACAACAGGGAGGATACACTATTCGCGTCCCTGACGCAAAAATAAAAAGAAATACGCAAGTTAACACTACGCTGTTTAGAAATCAGTAACATTTGAATCTGATTCAGGAAATATATATCACCACACTGGATCAAGAATCAACGTAACAAGTTCATTTTTAGCTGTAGTGCACGACCTTCCTCAAGTGTGTCACAGTGCCAGACAGGTGGTAGGCAGACACACTCGGTAAATGAAGGTCAAATAGACGCAACACCTTTGTTTTCGAATCTAAGTTATGTCTCACCAGGAACAATGACAGTGACACACACAGCGGCAGTAACTGTACAGAAGGAATTTTTTCCCCAAGGCGAAAATGTTGACTATTCAAAGTATTAAAATAATGCTCCTAGTGACTTTATGATATACTGGTCGCTGGTATTCCCATATTATAGTGTTACAGAAGAGATAAACCTCTCACTGGGTGAAACGTCTCTTTAGTAAAAATATGTTTGGTCTAGGTGTCTCTGATTTATACTGCCAAAGAGATTCTTTGCACCTGCCTTTTTTGGAAATACTTGTTCAACCATAGTGCTAATGAACCATGTTATTGGTCAGAGCTGAAGTCGCAACTACAGGCTTCAGCTAATCATAAATAGTCTTAGCGCTACTGAACTCTGTGACTGACCAGCCCTGAGGTAACACCTTCAGGCTGCAGCCTCCATCTATGAAACAAATTTGCGTCAGGTTCGGAAGATTGTTCCTTATTCTTATTTTGTATACATGTCTGATACAGAGGTTAGTAAAGGTAGGTGTTGGGGAGACACTAAAGTTCCTCTACCTTTTAATCTTCTAATTAAAAAAAGAAAAAGAAAAATATATTTGTATCAGTAACCCTAATACATACACAAATATTATATTATATATATATATATATATATATATATATATATATATATATATATATATATATATATATATATATATATATATATTTTATATATATATATATATATATATATATATATATATATATATATATATATATATATATATATATATATATATATATATATATATATATACAAAAACACACACCATAAGAGAGCTACTGAGGGCTGTTACATTATTAACGTTGTTAATTATCTAAGGATGTATTATTGGGATCTTACTATTCATATTTTTGTTTCAGTTTTATCATTCGGTGTGTGAACGTTTTATATTAATATTACACTGCTCATCATTCCTACATTTAATATTTACACAATATGCATTATATAATTTTACTGTTAACAAATATATATATATATTATATATATATATATATATATATAATATATATATATATATATATATATATATTAGAATAAACGGAAGGCTGAAATGTGTGTTAAATTTTACAAAATACTGCTGCATTTGTATCTGCTTAATTGTATACACATAAATCTTAATAAAACTCCCCCCACAATTTTCAGGTGATCTTGGAGAAGGAAGTACACTAAGTCATTAGTAAGTTCTGCCCAATATTTCCTGGTTAGCCAATCGGATGAGGAGGCTTTGTTAACCCACTAAGAAGACTCCGTCCACTTTATGATATTTAACAAATGAGAAAGTCAGTGTGAGGCACCAAGAAGACTCCGCCCATTTTATGTCTAACAAATGAGAAACAGAAAGTATCGTTTCTCGCTAAATAGATCATAGCATCTATCGCCTTCAGCTATATTCTAGTTCACAAAACACACACACACACACACACACACACACACACACACACAGTAGCCATCAGATAGTGTGCTCACTCACTTCTGATTTTACACTAAATCAGGAATGTATACAAAATACAAAAGGAAAGAAAAAAATCAGAGACCTGTGTGCAGAAAATTGGAATGTGTCGGAATGAGTAGATTCCTAAATCAGACAAGACTGGAAAAAAGAATTCGCTGGAAAAAAAAATCACTGGAAATGATGGAATCTCTCCAAGGTGCTGGGAAGCAACAGAAAGATTCATCCCGGTCCAGGAGAACACCAGCAAGATTTATCCCGGTCCAGGAGAACACCAGCAAGATTTATCCCGGTCCAGAGGGACTTAAGCAAGAAACAAAAAGAGAGAGACACTGATTCACCAGACACAACAAAGAGGTAACTAATAAATGTGAGGAAAATTTAAAAAAAATATATATATATATAAAGGAAGGCCTGCAAGATATGAGATATGTAATCAAGATGGTAATAACTGAATACATCAGCATTACCAGGGAAGCAGAGAGACAATTTGCTGATGAAGCTACATAAGCAAAGTCCAAACCAGAGCTACTTGTTAGCACATCTGTAGTGAAAGTTAGCACATCTGTACGGAAAGTTAGCACATCTGTACGGAAAGTTAGCACATCTGTACGGAAAGTTAGCACATCTGTAGGGAAAGTTAGCACAACTGTAAGGAAAGTTATTACAACTGTAGGGAAAGTTAGTACATCTGTAGGAAAAGTTAGTACATCTGTAGGGAAAGTTAGTACATCTGTAGGGAAAGAACAGCAAAAGATCAAGTGATAAAACTGAATAAGAGAGGTAACCAACTAAAAGAAAAATGGCATGAAAGTATGAGAACTTGATAGGAATTTCCAGATTGTGAACAAATAAGAACAATGTTCAATACGAGTCTGAGAAAAGGCAAGCGGGACAGTCCTACAAAGTATAGAAATAAAGAACTTAGGAAATAGAGATATTCCAAGCTGTTCTAAACCCAAAAGAGGCGAGGTGCAAAGACAACATGTCGTTAAGGATAATAAGAGGAAGAACACTCGTGTGTGGAATACTGGGGAGTCGATCTGCTTACTACCCAGACGTGGGGAACCGTCGCTACTGACACCTTATAAATAACAAAAGTCTTACCAAACAGAAGTAGCAGAAGACATTTAATCTCTGGATTTACATTTAATCTCTGGATATATATTTATATTTGTTTCTTCCGGCTAAAAAAGAGAGAACATAACTTGAACTCATGATAATAGAAGAATGAAGAAATGAGGGGACACGATCACAACATACAGAATACTTAGAAAAATATAATAGGCAGACAAAGAGAGAGCGTTCAGAGCGAGGGAAAACAAAACGAAGAGACAAGGATGGAAGTTGAATACATGGATACCCCGTAGTATCAGAGTAATGGAGGGGAGGAACACGTTAGAATTTAGAGACAGAAACAAAACAAAAAAATGCAGTACCCTCTCCCCCCCCCAAAAAAAAAAGGATAATTCAATATAAAGCCAACCAATAGGAGGTTAAGAGGTAAGACCACGAGCTGGTGTTCAAAACCTTAAACTCAGGTAATTACACACACACACACACACACACACACAAACACACACACACACACACACACACACACACACACACACACACACACACACACACACATAGTTTTAAGACAAGGTATGATAAAGCTCATGGAGCAGGGAGAGCAGAGACCCAGTAGCAGACAGCGAAGAGGCGGGGCCAGGAGCTGAGTCTCGACCCCTGCAACCACAATTAGGTGAGTACAATTAGGTGAGTGCACACACACACACTCACACACACACACACACACAAATACACACACACGGTTTCAGGGACAGGAAATCCTGTGTCACAAACTTACTAGAGTTCTACGACAGGGTGACAGCAATAAGACAAGAGAGAGAGGGGTGGGTAGATTGCATATTCTTGGACTGTAACAAGGCGTTTGACACAGTTCCACACAAGAGATTAGTGCAGAAGCTGGAGGACCAGGCAGGGGTGACAGGGAAGGCACTACAATAGATCAGGGAATACCTGTCAGGAAGACAGCAGCGAGTCATGGTACGTGGCGAGGTGTCAAAGTGGGCGCCGGTGACGAGAGGGGTTCCACAGGGGTCAGTCCTGGGACCAGTGCTGTTTCTGGTATTTGTGAACGACATGACGGAAGGAATAGACTCCGAAGTGTCCCTGTTTGCAGATGATGTGAAGTTGATGAGAAGAATTCAGTCGGACGAGGACCAGGCAGAACTGCAAAGGGATCTGAACAGGCTCCAAGCCTGGTCCAGCAATTGGCTCCTGGAGTTCAACCCCACCAAGTGCAAAGTCATGAAGATTGGGGAAGGGCAAAGAAGACCGCAGACGGAGTACAGCCTAGGGGGCCAGAGACGGCAAACCTCAATCAAGATAAAAGACCTTGGGGTGAGTATAACACCAGGAACATCTCCTGAGGCGCACATCAACCAAATAACTGCTGCAGCATATGGGAGCCTAGCAAACCTAAGAACAGCATTCCGACATCTTAATAAAGAATCGTTCAGGACCCTGTACACTGTGTACGTTAGCCCCATACTGGAGTATGCAGCACCAGTTTGGAACCCACACCTAGCCAAGCACGTGAAGAAGCTCAAGAAAGTGCAAAGGTTTGCAACAAGACTAGTCCCGGAGCTAAGGGGTATGTCCTACGATTAGAGGTTAAGGGAAATCGACCTGACGACACTGGAGGACAGGAGAGATAGGGGATACATGATAACAACATATAAGATACTGAGAGGAATTGACAAAGTGGACAGAGACAGAATGTTCCAGAGATGGGACACAGCAACAAGGGGACACAGTTGGAAGTTGAAGACTCAGATGAATCACAGAGATGTTAGGAAGTATTTCTTCAGTCACAGAGTTGTCGGGAAGTGGAATAGTTTAGGAAGTGATGTAGTGGAGGCAGGCTCCATACATAGCTTTAAGAAGAGGTATGATAAAGCTCATGGCGCAGGGAGAGTGACCCAGTAGCGGCCAGTAAGGGGCAAGGCCAGGAGCTATGAATCGACCCCTGCAACCACAACTAGGTGAGCACAACTATGTGAGCACACACAAACACACACACAAACACACACACACACACACACAAACACACACACACACACACACACAAACACACACACTTACACACACAAACACACACACACACGATTTTGGCATATATACCAACGCGCTTCTTGCCGAATAAGGCAAGCAAAAATTTGTGTATGCAATAATTTCCCAAAAATCGTTCTGAACCTAACGAATAAAATATATTTCATTGTATTTGTTTATTATTAAATTATTGTAAACTTATCTAAAATATATATAATGGGATTAGGCTAAATTTAAATTGTGCTTGTTATAATAAGGTTAAGTAAGTTTTCTAAGGTACTTTTGGTACAAAATTATTAATTTTTACATTAACATAAATTAATATATATATCTTTGGACGCATAAGAGAAAATTTTAGCAAGGACTTAATTCTAAACAAGTTCTTGCTAATAAACCAATTTTACCTATTCGGCACGACATATATATATATATATATATATTATATATATATATATATAGGATGGAATCCACCTCTGGTGCAAATTGTGGGACCCATAGCCTCGGAGAAGTGGATAAAAAGGCTTCAGGGAAGAATATTTGGATTTCTTCCTGAAGCCATTTAAATATTCCACTTCTCCTACCACCCCATCCTTTTTTTTTTTTTACCAAAGGTATATTTTATTACATAATATGGTACAAAAGATTTAAGAGATACATTGTTGATATAAAGATAGCCTATACAGTACACGAGGTGTGAGAGTTACATGTCTAGTACATATTGGTACATGTTTGTCACTGATTATAATGCGAAAATCTCATCCAGCTCTTCCGAGCTGGGGCGCGTGCCCAGAATACAGCATGCATTACCCCTCTGAACATCAGCGCTGAGTCGCTGGAACAGAAAACTAGCTGCCCTGGGATCCCTAGTTACCCTGTTGAGTCTTTTGCCAGCTCCTTGAGGAACATAGATGCACTCTTTCCCCATGAGCCAAAGGTCTCTGAGCCTATGGGAATAAACATATAATGATGGGCAAGTTCTCCATATTTTCTCGACTTTTGGGACTCCCTGAAGGTGGCAGCTGCCCCTCCTTCCTCCCTGGTGTATTGGAGATAGGTATCAGCCAAGGTAGATGCACATG
Organism: Cherax destructor; assembly: GCA_009830355.1. Taxonomy (NCBI): domain Eukaryota; kingdom Metazoa; phylum Arthropoda; class Malacostraca; order Decapoda; family Parastacidae; genus Cherax; species Cherax destructor. The sequence continues at coordinate 142,908 of WNWK01002805.1, forward strand.
TGTAGTCCCACACCACCTGCTTGCCGTCTGTCCAGGCTTGAAGGGTGATACCATCTGGACGCTTTTGGCTGCCATCAGATCTGCATAGTTGGGGTGTCTCCCTTACTGCTGGGCATCCGGCTGTTGTGAGGCTCCTCTTGATAATGTTATTAACCTCTTCGTGTCTTGCAATCTTTCCCTCGGATTTACGACACACAAGACCATGGTACCCGAATCGGTCTGCTTCTTCACTGCCACAAATACACCTGTGTTCGGCGAGAATAGTATATATATATATATATATATATATATATATATATATATATATATATATATATATATATATATATATATATATATATATATATATATATCATGATATATATATATATATATATATATATATATATATATATATATATATATATATATATATATATATATATATATATATATATATGTCGTGCCGAAAAGATAAAACTTGTCATTTAGCAAGAACTCATTTAAAATTAAGTCCTTTCTAAAAAAATATTATACGTTTAAAGATATATATTTTCCATTTGTGTTAATGTAAAAATTAATAATTTTTGCACCAAAAGGACCTTAGAAAACTTACCTAACCTTATTATAACAAGCACAATTTCATTTAACTTAATCCAACTAAATATATTATAGATAAGTTTACAATAATTTAATAATTAACAAACACTATGAAATATATTTTTCGTTAGGTTCGGAATGAATTTTGCGAAATTATTGCATACATAAAATTTCGCTTGCTTTATTCGGCAATAAAAGCGTTTCTATTTAAGCCAATATCGCTAGTTTTATATATTCGGCACGACACACATACACACACACACATACATTATATATATATGTATATATATATATATATATATATATATATATATATATATATATATATATATATATATATATATATATATATATATATATATATAATATAATAATTTTGGCAATAACACAAGACTGATGACTTATAGTTATTGACTTATAAGACCAGAACATTTTTGTTACGTCAAGTAACTGTCAACAAGGTTGTGTAGAGTGACCCGATCGCGGCTTTAATGTGACCTGAGCATTTTTGACGAAACTCTTAGTGACCTCGGCGATAATTATCATGTTAAAATAAAATGCTCTTTGAACAAAGTGAAGGTTTGAGGTGATGCACTTAGGTCAGATTCCACAATTCGTCTTCTATAATCTTGAAATTTATTGATTAGTTTTCAACTGTCAAAGTTTACAATGTGACTCCATTTCACGTACATGACCTAACAGCACTGCTGTCAGTGTGTGGGGGAAAGATAAGAAATTTGCATCCAACCACTTTACATTAGTTATTGTAACGAGTCATTTGTGTTCGCATGCACAATTTTACAAATCCCATCTGTTTTTACATGTGCCAAAAAAATGATCAAGACATTTGCAAGGAAGATAATAAACACATTTGATTTGTCTACCTTTATTATTAATAATTTAATATTGTTACTCTCTAATACATTTATGAGAACTTTTTGACAAAGTGAATATTTTTTCTGGCAAGTTATGTACTAATAATAATCAAACAGATGGAGGTATTAATAAGCGTCAATATAAACACAAAAGGACATAGCATCGCTGTGTTCTGTCTTGTACATGATTACGGCCACAATATTAATTTTGATAATTACAAAGTAATCTTCAAATTTGACCATAATTTAATATAGCGAATTAATGAGACAATTCTCACTACACAAACCTTAAACATCACTTTATTTCAAGGGCAATTTAACTTCAAGTCGATAACTTAAGTCTAAGTTAACATAAATTCCATTAATGCTCAATGAGGTCAGGTCACTTGATGTAGCCATGACGTCAATTTCTGCCCAGTAGTCTTATTGACGAAACTTCACCATGTAACGAAAAAAATTCTGGTCTCCTAAGCATCCGTTAATGTTTTTTTCAACAATATATTTCTATTATATACATAAACAGAGACTTCACTGAGGCTGCTCCAAAGAGCTGTGACTTTTCAGTGAAATGGAGACTGGGTTTTTTGGAAGCCACAATGGTAACAGTGACCGTGGGTGTATGGGAGAGTCCCATACCTCCGCACGGAAAGTAAACACCAACTGGTTTCTTACACCTCCAAACACGACTGGGAACTCCAACGAGAAAGTCATTTTCAAGCTGGACTGGAAGAATTATAGGACTATCTACACGTTCCTGTGTTATGAAAACACCTCAACTATGACACCAGTAGATCGGGACAAAAAACAAACATTGTGTTTCACAAGTAAAATAACCTACAGGACTCTTAAGCTCGATTGTGACGTCATGAAGGACATGGCGACCAGAAACAGCAGACGACAGACAAACGCAGCGCTTAGATGATCTCCCACGGGAGGCCACTGAAGCTTTTTGCTGAGATTGCGAACGACGGGAGACAGAAGCGGCCACTATAGGAAGTCAATGAACTGTAAGAGGGAGGACCTTTGTCATCTCACACAGACGGCGCCCAACGCAACATATCGACCGACAACGAAACCTCCATTCATCCCCCCCTCCATCTTCTTTAAACCACTCTCCTTTTGACGAGAGGACAAACAAAAAAAATGATAGAAGAAAGCTGTTTGGTATTTATACATTGTATATTAACTTAAAATATCTCGGAGGAAAAATCTCAGAAGATACTTCAGCAGGTTGAACGAAATGGAGGATTCTTAAGTTTGATTGACTTGAGCCTTGAACCCAGGTGTTGCTGTAGCAAGATGCGAGACACATGAGCAACCAATGAGACATTTATTGTAGCTGCGTTTCTCCCCTAGAGAACGAAACGTAGCCACAATAAATCTCTTATTATTTGTTCACGTATTATTGTTGGTAATTGTACCAATGTTTATATAAGGAAGATGCAAATATCAGTTACACGAAGTTTACCTTGAATAAAGGAAAATGTCCCAGTAAGTGAGGGAGTGTGATCATAACATATAGAGACGATACCTTGTATAAGGAGTCAACGTCCAGTAACTAAACAAAACATAAGCAAATAAAATAAGGAAAGTGTAGTCTAGACGACCATATAGAATCATTATCATCACCATCATCTTCATTAACAGTACCACCATCACTATCACCAACAACATGACCACCTTGATCGCTACCGTCACCACTTATCACCACCATTACTAACATCACCTGCATCATAATCGCTATCACCATCATCACCAATTCAGCTGTTATCACAGCATCACCATCATCATCATCATCACGTGCACTACCACAATTGCCATCATCATTACCATTACCTTTACCACCAACACTAAAATCATCATCATAACCATAACTACTATGACCACCACCACTATTACTTTCACTACCAACATCACCACCAATATCATCATCACCTACATGACTGGAAAGGTATAGAGATACCGACAGTATGTAGATAAAGACGCATGCACAGTTCAAGACATTTTTAAAGAAAACGTTTCACCACAAGTGATTTCTTCAGTCTTAATAGAAACAACTAAGAGACGACTATATATAGTAGCGGGAGTCAACCTGTGAGTGGGCAGAGGTAGCAGAGGTAGCAGAGGGAGTAGTAGTACAGCTGAAGTCTGATGGGTAGGGTTTGAGGACCTGTCAGCAGTGGAGTAACATTAAAGAGTTACCTGGTGTAGACGAGACGTTGATGGCCGGTGTCATCCAATGGCAGTGTCCAGGTTGGGTAGTGAGCGGTTTGCTAAAACTGGTAATGCTTATAGAAACCAGATTTTTGTGGGATGGTGCTGGTTACTGCTAGCATAGCGGCCTCTAAGCAACGTCGACGGCGTAGGTCATGTTCACGTAGAATAATCTAAGACTTTCTTCTCCGAATTTCATGAGGTGACCTTGCTGTCTTGATCACACACATTTTTTGGTCGTCGCGGATATACTCATTTTTATGCTCACGTATTCTTACTTGCAGGGATCTCGCTGTTTAGTTTCGCTCACATATATATTATCACTCCCTTCACAAGGTTTGACGTAGACTCCCGCAGTGGTGGGTGTGTTGTCAGTAGTCGAAGAGTTAGTAGGTATTTTAACCTGACTCCCTCTCATTGTCAGCGATACGTTTAACGCTGCCTTGCTAACAGAAAAAACAATATATTGGGCAAGTGTTTCCTCTGTAGTGTAAACGTTGTTCCTGATTAGAATGCGTGATACACGTTTTCTGCAGTCGGCAATGAAGTCAAGAGGGAAGTTCAGTAGTTTGAAAGCTTGTGCAATGAATTGATATTCATCTTCGAGTAACTTTGGAGTGCATATCTTGTACACCGTTGGAGAGAATTCTATCATGACACTTCTTTTAGTTCTATTATTGTGATGGGAGTAAAAATGAAGTAAGTCATTCTTCTAAGTTTTCTGTATAATTTAATATAAGAGTCCAGTCCAACGTAGAAAGCATCACCACCCCATCAGATCCTCCAACCACAGCCGCCCAATCCACTTCTGATTTACTAGCCGCTAAATCCACTCCTGATTAACCAGCCGCCCAAGCCACTCCGCCTGCCCAGACTGCAACCACCTCCACATCCACTGCAACTCCACCAGAAGATCAGACCCCCGGCCTCATCTGGAAAATCTTACGATTTTTCACTACACCTTCGAACAAGAATATCTTGTTCGCCAGAGAACTCCAGCCTCGACTCAGCAATGGCAGTCAAATACACCTCCGTTGCCCCATACAACTTCTCATCACGACAAGTCCAAGATTTTGTGCAACAATTCATCGATGACTTCGACAACTATGCACAACTCACGTACCTAATTAAAAAAGTGTTTAAAAGTTTTAAGAATGGGTCGTTCCAAATATGACAGTAAACTCATAAACTTCTGCGCCTACCAGCTGTCTCCTGAATGTTTATACTTCCCACATTCCAGCGTTCATCTGCTGGATTAAGCCCTGGCTCTGTTTCAACGATTGAAGACACTTCCCCACTCTCCTCTTACCTGAGAGTTCCTTCGTTCGTTCTCTGTATTAGGACTTAAGAAACCACTTGTGGCGAAACGTTTCCTCAACGAATGCCTTGAACTGTACATATGTTTCTTCATCTACATCAGCCATCACTACTCTTACCGCCACCACCTTTACAAACGTTGCCACAGCCGCCACCATTATTATCGCTATCGATACCATGATCAACACAGCAAACATGTCCACCACCATTACCCTATCGCCATGATCATTGCCTTTAACATCACAAAAACACCGCCACAGCTACCACTATCCCTACCACCATTAACAACACAACCGCCATCACTACCACCACAGCTACCATCACCACTACCACCATCACAAAACGACCACATCTACTACCAGTGGATCAAGTTAAGGAACCCTCCCCAAGCAATGCCGCATACTATTGACCACTCATTACACACAAACGTCTAAAAACCATCTTGCTTGACTCTTCTCGAACTCTATATTAATCAGGCATTTATGAAACTTATGTAAAGAGTCTTCCACTTATTCAGTTCCTTTGGGAGATTTCGAAGCAGAAGACCAGAAGCCGTTGAGGATCGCGGGACAGAGTACTCTACTTCCTTCTGGGGTTTCAAAAGCCGAAAGACTGAGGCTGTTGAAGTCCGCGGGACAGAGTACACCTCTTTGCAGACTCCAAGAGAGGAGAGCGATTGGAAGGAGGAACGAGATGGGATGAGAAGGATGAAGAAGGCGAAGCAGGAACCGGCGACGATGGCTGGAGAGGGTAGGTGGTGGTGCCGCATCAGAGCACAAGCAGTAGCAGCAGCAGAGTGTGGGCCGCCACCAACACCGTCATCTGTCTGACTGAGCTTCCTGCTGCCACACCTGCCACACAAAATATGAAACGTGAGCTGGAGCCAGGAAAAAGAGGAGGTACAGTGGTAATACAGTGGCAGAGTAAACAGACAAAATGTAAATAAGACAGAAAGTGGGATATCACATTTTATTGTGAAGATGTTTCGCCCACAAGGGACTTCAGTTCAGTAGCGATTTGATAAAATCCATGATAAACAAAACGTTTTCACAATAAAACGCCATAACCAACATTGCTTATTTCATTTACACTCACCTAAATTCACCTCTAATAAAAAAAAATAGCTCATAAATTCACCTCTAATTAAAAAAATACATTAACTCACTTCATAGGCAAAATGTAGCACCTCTAACGCTATAATAGTACTTACGTAGCTCACATCTGTTGAGAATATTACACATTAACTCGACGCCAGGGAAAAAAATAGTGCCCAGTGACTCGTCTTCAGTGTAGGGAAAATATAAATAAGCTCATCTGAATGTATTGTCTCAGCAGGCTTATAGGGAGGAAATACAGAATCTATGTTAACTTTGAAGACGAACGAGCACCTTCGTGCGGTCGGGTCCTCAAGACCTACAGTACCTGAGCTCGGGTCCTCAAGACCTACCTGGGGTCTGGTTCTTTTGACCTACATGCGGTCTTGATCCTCAAGATCTACCTGTGGTTTGGTTCTCAAGACCTACCTGCGGTCTGGTTCTAAAGACACACCTGTGGTCTGTTTCTAAAGACACACCTTCGGCTTGGTCCTCACTTGCGGTTTGGTCTTCAAGACCCACCTGTGGTCTGGTCCTCACTATCTAATTGTGGTCTGGTCTTCAAGGAACACCCTCCTGGGGTATGGTCTTCAACACCCACCTACAGTCTGGTCCTCAAGTAGCACCCACCTGCGGTCTGGTCCTCAAGTAACACCCACCTACGGTCTGATCCTCGAGTAACACCCACCTGCGGTCTGATCCTCAACACCCACCTGCGGTCTGATCTTCAAGTAACACCCACCTGCGGTCTGGTCCTCGAGAAGAGCGGGTACTAGCGGATGGACGACAACGCCGCTGTGGTGGACCTCCTCCAGGTAGAGGGGATGGATGGAGGCGGTACAGCGAAGCCTGACGTGATCTTCCACGAAGTGCCACCGCTCCGCCCGAAATTGCAGCCCCAGGCGGGACTCGAACCTGCCAGAGTTGTCGGAGGTGGCCGGGTACTGCGCCAGGTAGTCCTGCGGAGCCTGCAGCAGGAGCCACCAAGAACATAAGAACATAAGAAAGAAGGAACACTGCAGCAGGCATGCGAGGCAGGTCCAAGTCTTCCACCGGCTTAAGCCAATGCCCCGACCCATCCAGGTCAGGTTACATTCACTTAAGAAAGGAGCACGGCATCTGACCTAGTTGCACAAGCTAGTCAGAACCAACTCACACCCACCCGCACCCACTCATATATTTATCTAGCCTATTTTTAAAACTACACAACGTTTTAGCCTCTATAACTGTACTCGGGAGTTTGTTCCACTCATCCACAACTCTATTACCAAACCAATGCCTTCCTATATCCTTCCTGAATCTGAATTTATCCAACTTAAAGCCATTTCTGCGAGTCCTGTCAATACTAGATATTTTTAGCATGCTATTTACATCCCCTCTATTTATTCCTGTTTTCCATTTATACACCTCAATCATATCCCCCCTAATTCTACGCCTTTCTAGAGAGTGCAGATTCAGGGCCCTCAGTCTATCCTCATGGGCAAGATTTCTGATACATGGGATCAACTTAGTCATCCTCCTTTGTACGTTTTCCAGAGCATTTATATCCATTCTGTAACACGGTGACCAAAACTGTGCAGCATAATCTAGATGAGGCCTAACCAAGGATATATAGAGTTGAAGAACAACCTGAGGACTCCTATTATTTATGCTTCTTGATATGAAGCCAAGGATTCTGTTCGCTTTATTGCGAACACTTATGCACTGCTGTCTTGGTTTTAGATTACTGCTAACCAGAACTCCTAAATCCTTTTCGCAATCAGTAGTATTAAGATCTACATTATTTATTTTATATGTGGCATGGTTATTGTCCTGTCCAATATTTAGAACTTTGCATTTATCTATATTAAACTGCATCTGCCACTTCTCCGACCACTGCATCAGTCTATTCAAATCTTCCTGGAGTGCTCTAATGTCCTCATTTGAATGAATTAGACGGCCTATTTTGGTGTCATCGGCAAACTTGCTTATGTCGCTATTTATTCCCTTATATATGTCGTTTATGTAGATTGTGAACAAGGGGCCCAATACTGACCCCTGTGGAACACCACTTGTGACGCTTCCCCACTCTGATTTCTCCCCATTTATGCAAACTCTCTGCTGCCTATTTGTCAACCATGCCTCTATCCAGGAAAAAATTTCTCCTCCTATTCCGTGTGCCTTAATTTTCCTCAATAGTCTCTGATGTGGGACTCTATCAAAAGCCTTACTGAAGTCCATATACGAAGACAAAAAGAAATTTCAGGGAGCTCATTCCATCGAAAAGGTGGATATTTGCATTACTTCTATTACATCTTAGCCACTTAAACTAGAACTAGGGTGAGTGGAGTATTATATTCATGGGAAAGTGCTAAACTTTAGTGGTCATACAGCGCATGACTAATATCAGCCACCTTTTCTAGTACTATAGTGACCTAATGTCAGTCACTTCACCCCAGGCAGATCATCTTTACCACGTAACCTACAGTAAGATGACCTGTGTAGGTAGTGGTAAAAATCAGTGTGTGCAGAACCAATCGTCACTTACAGACGATGCTTCGCTCTAAGTAAAGCCTTATAAAATAAATGACTTCAAGAACTTTGACAAATCACTGACTTCAAAAACTTTATCAAGTGAATGACTAAATAATGTTCTCGTTAAGGAGTAATCAGCAGTGTTTGCTCGGGAAAGTTTAGCTAAAATATCTCTTGTAGTATGATTCTAGTAAGTTGTAATTGTATTATATTTAAGAGTTAGTACAGTATACGCTAGAGAATCACACTGCTGAATTACGGTAGAGTATAGTGACGTAAGAGGTGATGCTTCAGGCTTGATCAGTCTGAATCTGACGGGCCATTGTCATTAATTCCTTAATCTGACTAAACATTGTGATTAAATGGTGATTACTCAAGAGTTTTAAGCCTTTATTAGATATTACCATCAAGTAAATTTGTATTATTTCCACTATTATTATCACCATTTCAAATGCGCAAGTCGATTCCTCATCTATTCGTTGACGCATGAGGTATGGAGGTGTACATCCACGCTCTGCGCTCTCCCTCCCTCTCTCTCTCTCTCTCTCTCTCTCTCTCTCTCTCTCTCTCTCTCTCTCTCTCTCTCTCTCTCTCTCTCCCTCTCACTCTCACTGGCGTTGTGAAAGAAGACGGTCGTTGAAATATGCTGTCCTTTAAATGCCAGTATTTTGTTGAAAGGAGATAATTTTTATTATTATTATTTTTATATTAAAGTGTATGTGTAATTGTGCGTGAAAGGTGAGAAGCTGGAACCTTCGTTAGGGACTTGTGTCTCTGACCTCTGAGACTAGACAGGTGGCAGCAGCAGGTGATAAGGGAAAGTCATTATGAAATGATCTAAGGCAGAAACCATAGTTGCAACTTTTGGGTTGTGATCTTTAGATTTTTTTCAGTATTTTTTTTAAAAGTTAACCTGGCAGAGTGTGGCGAGCCTAGTATAGGTCATGTACCAGGTTTTACTCTCCCCCAGAAGATGCTCAAATCTTTCATCTTGTGTCAGGACAGAGTTTTTGGTCCTGTGAGGGATGGTGTGTCTTTTAACAAGTGAGTATTCTCTTTGTATCATGAATATCGAAATGTGACCATCCATCAGTTCCTTGAAGCCGTATATATGAATAAAGCTTCGCAAGTCGTATTCTCGTAATCGCATTGTCTGACCATACATACAGATTATATCAGTATATTTTTGAACCCATTTATTTGTATTGTAATCTACACTTCATCCTCTATTTTTTTAAGTGGAATCATGGAGGCTCGATCCTCCGTAAGGGAGTTAACCCTCTAACCTCTCAGACGAAACCGGAGAATATAGAGAACCGTCCGTAGTTTAGTGGGGAGAATCGCGGCTCTCATGACGGAAGATCAGGAATCAATTACCCGGACGGGGAAAAAAAACAGAATTGCCTGCCAATCAGCCGAGTCTTATTTCCAAGATGTGTCAACAACGCTGCCGTCATGAGTAATAACAGATGCCTTGCCATCTTTTATTGCATCTTTGCGTTACTACAATTATTTCTTTCGTCAGGCTAGCAGCTATACTTAGTACATAACAGCCAAGATAGCACCAGATAACGTAACAACTCTACTTAGAGCGACTCGTTGCCTGTCAACAACTTTGCACGTCAAGTCATTTATTTTAGTGTATGTGCGGGCAGGTGTTGCCATGTGAATCTTGTATAAATGTTGGTAGAATTACCGACAATATGTTAAGTAAAAGGACACAAGTGCAACTAATGTGACATTTTATTATGGAAACGTTTCACTCTCCAGGAGCTTTATCAATCCGTTACGTAACGGCTTGATAAAGCTCCTGGAGAGCGAAACGTTGCCACAATAAAATGTCACATTAGTTGCACTTGTGTCCTTTTACCTAACATGTGAATCTTGTTGTTATTGCCAATGATTATTATATCATTGTGATTTGAGAAAAATAATAATAATATTAACTTTTAACCTAATAATGTGAATTATTATTACTATTAACCTGATTTATTTAATTTTATTGCTATATTCTAGGAAAGCGCTAAACCTGTAAAGGTCATTTAGGGATATAAGCATGTATTGGGATTGTATTACTTACCTAGTTACACTTTATTTTCTGTGTTTACGAGACTTTAGTCCCAGCTCCTGGCCCCACCACTTAGCATCTCGTAGCTGTGTTTACAAAGCTAGTTTTAGCTCTTGGCCCCACTACTTAACATTCAATCATCTTAGTTACTCGTCAGTTGGGTAATATAGCTCCACGAAAGGATGTGAGAGGAAGTAACTTTATGCTGGTGAAAGCTCTTGGTCCAAGGAGTTAGAAGGACTACCTTCCCCTTCCATAGATCCTCAGGCACTGCATGAACCCTTTTTCAATAAAATTCAATGCTAACTAGACGTGTTTCGGTCGCTGCGCATTCCGAAATACATCTAGTTGGCATTGAATTTTATTAGTCCAGTCCCCTCTGCCTCAATGCACGCGATTGGAATAGTGCAGAGTGCGACTTACATAATACTGCGCTTAAATATTAGCGCTGACGATTTGAAAGCAATCAGCAGAGGCATTCACAAATCATCATAATCGCAAATCGGGACATACACAGCCCAGATCTAATTCAAACCTTTCAAGAAGATCATTGACACCAATCCCCTAAAATACACAAGCACATTAAGCTTGAAGCAGCTCTGAAGCTGCTTTATCAAGTCATCAGCTTGGAAGGTTTGAAGGTAATTAGAGGCGACATCCAGAAATTATCGGAAGAAAAAATTGTCTTTTAAAAGACCGACATAAATACAGACATTTCTCTAAGTAACATCTATCAGCTTTTAAGAAAGAAAGTACAGCGAGCAAAGGGTAAGTAGGTTTTATGTAGACTTAGTGTACATAACACACATATATTATAGGCTAATAAAAGTATATTATGCTGATTTAACTTAGAATGACCAAATAAAGTCAAACACTGTGTCTTATTTCTGACCAGAAGAAACATTCTCTGACTATTTCAGAAAAAAAACCAATTTGATTAATAAAATCGTCACAAAATAACTTACACAACCTAACATCAGAACTAAAAGTTTAAAGTTGATTAGAAGATGAATTTTCTAGTTATTGCACAAAATCCAACAAAATTTGTGCCTACGCGGCCTAAACCCATGAAAACGTTCCATCCATTTCATACGATGCTTCAACCATTGAAGATTGACACCGTTCAAAATTGTTCAATTATATTGTGATTATATAGTGGATATGGAATGGGAGGCCTTCATATTCGATCCAAGAAAGAAGATCATTCCAGTTCCTTGGATCAAGAGCCCTTCACCAGCATCAATGCAACAGTGCAATATGGTAAAATAATACTATACCATTTCTAGATCAAAAGTTTCAAAATGGCATCTATTCACTCCATTAATTATACCAACCTTCTTCTAAGTAAGACACAACAACGATGATATTTTGACACCGAACAGAGCAGCTTATCTTTATATCACAGGGGAACTTAAGAAGGTAATGACCTATGTATGTAATAGATTTTTTTTCTTAAGCAAAGAAAAATGTTTGTGAGAATATTCGGATAACAGGAAAGTCTTCTCTCCCTTAACTTATAAACGACATACAAACGCGATTTTTTTTATTTTTCCCAGTTTTCTTTGCTCATTTACATTCTTTTTAAAATTCTTTATACTCCTTCAATAATATTTTGAAGTCAATTAGAAGAAACATTCTTTAATTACTGAATGAAACTAAATGCCAAATACTTACTCAATAAAACTGGCAAACTCGGACACACGCCAGCCAGTAGCAGCGCCAGCCTTGTGTTCACCACACCACATCAGTTATGAAAATTTGAAACCGATCAGACGAGTCATTCTTCAGTTATGGCACAAATTCCAACGATTACAAGTTTTTTTTTTTTTACCACTTTATTGCATAACAAAAATCCAGCAGGCAAACAAAACTTAATGGTAACTATCCTGGCCCTAAGATGCACCACCTATTATATATTGAAATCGTTCAGAAGTAAACTAAAATTTGTTTAACGTGATTGAGCGGAAATAAAAAATTCATACCAGTTTATAGATAAAATTATAATAATATATATATGTTGGTAAACAAAAAAGATGGGGTGGTAAGGGAAGTGGAATATTCAAATGGCTTCTGGAAGAAATCCAGATATTTTTCCTCGAAGCTTTTCTATCTACTTTTCAGAGGCTATGGGACCCACAATGTGCACAATAGGTGGACCCCATCCTATATATGTGATAGTTAAATCTGCTCCTACACACTTGAATTACGCTCTCAGTTGTCGAGAATTACGAGGCATCATTTTCGAACGTTCCAAGCTGCACCACTGAGGGTTTGGATGTTATCCCAGCTATTCCAGGATGCTGGAAATCGATTCAACAACTTCGGTTATAAGACACATGAACATGCCAGTTGTCCCGAGGAAATCGTTATTATTATGGTTGTAGGGGATAAGGAAAGCCAGAGTAACACTAACAACAATAACAACATAACATAGGATTTAATTCTCTCACTGCTCACAACATCGTACAGTTATCGTACACAAGCCTTAAAAATTTGAAGCCGATTGCACAAGGCGTTCTTGAGTTATGTGCGCAATGATACTCAAAAGTTGGAAGAAGAGAAGAAAAAATCAGGCGACTTCTTGATGTCTCTTTTCGGGGATACTTAATAATAATCCTTTCTTCGGTTCCCTGGTTCTTCAGCTGTCCTACCATCTTTCTTCGGTTCCCTGGTTCTTCAGCTGTCCTACCATCTTTCTTCGGTTCCCTGGTTCTTCAGCTGTCCTACCATCTTTCTTCGGTTCCATGGTTCTTCAGCTGTCCTACCATCTTTCTTGAACCAGAGGGTTCGCTGATTTTTGGCACCTAGTGAACATTTGTACTTTATATCCTTGATGTCTTATACTCTTTTGGTCCTTGTCTGCTGCCTTCTTGGTCCTTGATGTGCTCCCATCATTCCTCAGTGTGCTCCCATCATTCCTCAGTGTGCTCCTTCATTCCTCAGTGTGCTCCTTCATTCCTCAGTGTACTCCCATCATTCCTCAGTGTGCTCCTTCATTCCTCAGTGTGCTCCTTCATTCCTCAGTGTGCTCCTTCATTCCTCAGTGTGCTCCCATCATTCCTCAGTGTGCTCCTTCATTCCTCAGTGTGCTCCTTCATTCCTCAGTGTGCTCCCATCATTCCTCAGTGTGCTCCTTCATTTCTCAGTGTACTCCCATCATTAATCAGTGTGCTCCCATCATCCCTCAGTGTGTTCTTTCATTCCTCAGTGTGCTCCTTCATTCCTCAGTGTGCTCCTTCATTTCTCAGTGTACTCCCATCATTCCTCAGTGTTCTCCTTCATTCATCAGTGTGCTCCTTCATTCCTCAGTGTGCTCCTTCATTCCTCAGTGTGCTCCTTCATTCCTCAATGTGCTCCCATCATTCCTCAGTGTGCTCCTTCATTCCTCAGTGTACTCCCATCATTCCTCAGTGTGCTCCTTCATTCCTCAGTGTGCTCCTTCATTCCTCAGTGTGCTCCTTCATTCCTCAGTGTGCTCCTTCATTCCTCAGTGTGCTCCTTCATTCCTCAGTGTGCTCCTTCATTCCTCAGTGTGCTCCTTCATTCCTCAGTGTGCTCCTTCATTCCTCAGTGTCTCCTTCATTCCTCAGTGTGCCCATTCATTCCTCAGTGTCTCCTTCATTCTCAATGTGCTCCTTCATTCCTCAATGTGCTCCCATCATTCTCAGTGTGCTCCTTCATTCCTCAGTGTGCTCCTTCATTCCTCAGTGTGCTCCTTCATTCCTCAGTGTGCTCCTTCATTCCTCAGTGTGCTCCTTCATTCCTCAGTGTGCTTCTTCTTTCCTCAGTGTGCTCCTTCATTCATCAGTGTGCTCCTTCATTCCTCAGTGTGCCCCCATCATTCCTTAGTGTGCTCCTTCATTCCTCAGTGTGCCCCTTTCATTCCTCACTGTCCTCACAGTGCCCCCTTCATTCCTCAGTGTGCCCCTTCATTCCTCATGTGCTCCTTCATTCCTCAATGTGCTCCTTCATTCCTCATTGTGCTCCTTCATTCCTCACTGTGCCCTTCATTCCTCACTGTGCCCCTTCATTCCTCACTGTGCCACTTCATTCCTCATTGTGCCTCCTTCATTCCTCACTGTGCCCCTTTCATTCCTCACTGTGCCCCTTCATTCCTCAGTGTGCTCCCTTCATTCCTCAGTGTGCTCCCTTCATTCTCAGTGTGCTCCTTCATTCCTCAGTGTGCCCCTTCATTCTCAGTGTGCCCCTTCATTCCTCATGTGCCCTTCATTCTCAGAGTACTCCTTTCATTCCTCAGTGTGCCCCTTCATTCCTCAGTGTGTCCCCTTCATTCCTCAGTGTGCCCCCTTCATTCCTCAGTGTGTCCCCTTCATTCCTCATTGTGCTCCCTTTATTCCTCAGTGTGCCCATCATTCCTCAGTGTGCTCACTTCATTCTTCATGTGCCCCTTCATTCCTCAGTGTGCCCCTTCATTCCTCAGTGTGATCCTTTCATTCTTCAGTGTGCCCCATTCATTCTTCAGTGTGCCCCCTGCATTCCTCAGTGTGCCCCTTCATTCCTCAGTGTGCTCCTTCATTCCTCAGTGTGCCCCCATCATTCCTTAGTGTGCTCCTTCATTCCTCAGTGTGCCCCTTTCATTCCTCACTGTCCTCACCGTGCCCCCTTCATTCCTCACTGTGCCCCTTCATTCCTCACTGTGCCCCTTTCATTCCTTACTGTGCCCCCTTCATTCCTCGCTGTGCCCCCTTCATTCCTCACTGTGCTCCCATCATTCCTCACTGTGCCCCTTCATTCCTCACTGTGCCACTTCATTCTCTTTGCCCTTCATTCCTCACTGTGCCCCTTTCATTCCTCACTGTGCCCCTTCATTCCTCAGTGTGCTCCCTTCATTCCTCAGTGTGCTCCCTTCATTCGTCAGTGTGCCCCATTCATTCTTCAGTGTGCCCCATTCATTCATCAGAGTGCCCCATTCATTCCTCACTGTGCCCTTTCATTCTTCAGAGTACTCCCTTCATTCCTCAGTGTGCCCCTTCATTCCTCAGTGTGTCCCCTTCATTCCTCAGTGTGCCCCTTCATTCCTCAGTGTGCCCCTTCATTCCTCAGTGTGCCTCCTTCATTCCTCAGTGTGCCCCATTCTCATTCCTTTATTAGTGTGCTCCCTTCATTCTCAGGTGTCCTCACCGTGCCCTCATTCCTCAGTGTGCCCCTTCATTCCTCATGTGCCCCTTCATTCCTCATGTGCCCCTTCATTCCTCAGTGTGCCCCATTCCACTTTCATTCCTCAGTGTGCCCCTTCATTCTCATGTGCCCTTCATTCCTCCCCTCTTCCTCATCTTCATTCCTCTGTGCCTCTTCTGCTCCCTTCATTCTTCAGTGTTCTCCCTTCATTCTCTTTCTCTCTGCCCATTCATTCCCTGCCCCTTATCATGTGCCCTTCATTCTTGAGCCCCCTTCCTCAGGTGCTTTTAGGGCCATATCTCTGTCCCTATTCCTCAGTGTCCTACATTCCTAGTCCCTTCATTCTAGTGTTGCCCCTTCTATTCTCTCATTATCCCTTCACTCATGTGCCCATTCATTCTTCATGTCCCCCTGCATTCCTGCATGCTTGCTATTCTCGCCTCTCTTCTAGTATCCCTTCATTCCTCAGTTGCCTTCATTCGTCATGCTCATTCCTAGTGTGCTGACGAAATAATCTTCTTACCAGTGTCTCCGTGTCCTCTACCTCCTGGCTCGTTTCGAGTGTTTTTAACTTCCGGAGAACTCTTCTCTATCACTTTATGTTGCACTTTTCTTTCTTTATTATTCACACTTCCTACACTACATTCACTGAAGCTAACCGTCTCTATATTTGCATTAGACTTCTGTAGCATGAAAATACTTTGGTACTATGTTTTCTACCGTGCTCTGGTGGGTTTCTCTTTCACTTAACTTTATTACTTTCTTTCTAATTCAACTTCACTTTCACTCAGCAAAACGTCTCTTGTTGCAAGACTTGAGCATGAGTAGTTTCAGCTGCTCTCTATAATTCTCCTTCACTTTTCACTCAGTCTGCCTTGAGTACACTTCAACATCGCTATAACTTTGTTCTTTCCGTTATGAAAATCGAGAACCACGACAAACAACTCGTTGTGTCGCGCACATCACCCGCGTCAGGTTTCTTCAAGGTCTTTTTCGTAGTTACCTTAATGTTTATGTTTGTAGTGTGTACCGCAGTAACTTCTGTATTTATCAATTTTTTTTTTTTTTTTTGAGGTCTCGGTGGTTTTGACAAGTTATCATTATTTTTATTTTTATTTCAGTACAGCCATCTAGCACTCGACGTGTGAAGGAATATATTCCAATATATTTTGGTTACATTACTTCTTGAATGAAAATCACAATACCGTAGTTGGATTATTATTATTATAATCAATACTAAGAGCTAAACCCTGGTGGGTTTAGCGCTGACGGTAGTTGGAACAATTCATAACTAATCGACAATTTGAAGTGGAAACTTTAGACAACGTTTCGATCAGCAATGATCACAGTCCAGGAGGGACTTAAACGTGTCGTCTCTACACTGTGGGTTGGTCGTGGTGTTGAGTCTTGCCTTACATAATACATATTATGCCATTTTTTCGCCCAGTTTCTTTCCCTAAAAAAAATCATCCTTATCTATTTTCCGCATGCAATCTTTGTATTTAACTGATAAAGCCGCCGGTTGGAGAAAACTCTTGTAAAAAAAAAAAAAAGATACCCAGGTGCTGTACATATGTCTCTTCCACCAGAGAGACTATTATAGTTATCTCTGCTGTCGGTCTGTCTTCCTAAGGAGAGGCATTTCCTGTCTCTTTAGTCTTTCTTGCATAGGATTTCTCATTTATATTTTCAAGAACAAAACTATAAACATGTAGAGGAGTAATACTTGCTTAATGCTGGGACCTACGCTGTTCATGTACCAAGGTAGTTCGTGTGTGTGGTAACCTGTTTGTAGCTACAGTAGTAACAGCTGTACTCGTATTGTAGCTACAGTAACAGCTGTATTCGTAGTGTAGCTACAGTAACAGGTGTGCTCGTAGTGTAGCTACAGTAACAGGTGTTCTCGTAGTGTAGCTACAGTAACAGGTGTGCTCGTAGTGTAGCTACAGTAACAGGTGTGCTCGTAGTGTAGCTACAGTAACAGGTGTACTCGTAGTGTAGCTACAGTAACAGGTGTGCTCGTAGTGTAGCTATAGTAACAGGTGTGCTCGTAGTGTAGCTACAGTAACAGGTGTGCTCGTAGTGTAGCTACAGTAACAGCTGTACTCGTAGTGTAGCTACAGTAACAGGTGTGCTCGTAGTGTAGCTACAGTAACAGGTGTACTCGTAGTGTAGCTACAGTAACAGGTGTGCTCGTAGTGTAGCTACAGTAACAGCTGTGCTCGTAGTGTAGCTACAGTAACAGCTGTGCTCGTAGTGTAGCTACAGTAACAGCTGTGCTCGTAGTGTAGCTACAGTAACAGCTGTACTCGTAGTGTAGCTACAGTAACAGCTGTGCTCGTAGTGTAGCTACAGTAACAGGTGTACTCGTAGTGTAGCTACAGTAACAGCTGTACTCGTAGTGTAGCTACAGTAACAGCTGTACTCGTAGTGTAGCTACAGTAACAGCTGTGCTCGTAGTGTAGCTACAGTAACAGGTGTGCTCGTAGTGTAGCTACAGTAACAGGTGTACTCGTAGTGTAGCTACAGTAACAGCTGTACTCGTAGTGTAGCTACAGTAACAGGTGTGCTCGTAGTGTGGCTACAGTAACAGGTGTGCTCGTAGTGTAGCTACAGTAACAGGTGTGCTCGTAGTGTAGCTACAGTAACAGCTGTACTCGTAGTGTAGCTACAGTAACAGCTGTACTCGTAGTGTAGCTACAGCAACAGGTGTGCTCGTAGTGTAGCTACAGTAACAGGTGTGCTCGTAGTGTAGCTACAGTAACAGCAGTGCTCGTAGTGTAGCTACAGTAACAGGTGTGCTCGTAGTGTAGCTACAGTAACAGCTGTACTCGTAGTGTAGCTACAGTAACAGCTGTACTCGTAGTGTAGCTACAGTAACAGGTGTGCTCGTAGTGTAGCTACAGTAACAGGTGTACTCGTAGTGTAGCTACAGTAACAGGTGTGCTCGTAGTGTAGCTACTGTAACAGGTGTGCTCGTAGTGTAGCTACAGTAACAGCTGTGCTCGTAGTGTAGCTACAGTAACAGGTGTGTTCGTAGTGTAGCTACAGTAACAGGTGTGCTCGTAGTGTAGCTACAGTAACAGGTGTGCTCGTAGTGTAGCTACAGTAACAGGTGTACTCGTAGTGTAGCTACAGTAACAGGTGTGCTCGTAGTGTAGCTACAGTAACAGTGCTGATCAGTGTGTCTCCGTAGTGTAGCTACAGTAACAGCTGTGCTCGTAGTGTAGCTACAGTAACAGGTGATGCTACGTAGTGTAGCTACAGTAACAGGTGTGCTCGTAGTGTAGCTACAGTAACAGCTGTGCTCGTAGTGTAGCTACAGTAACAGGTGTGCTCGTAGTGTAGCTACAGTAACAGGTGTGCTCGTAGTGTAGCTACAGTAACAGGTGTGCTCGTAGTGTAGCTACAGTAACAGCTGTCTCGTATGTAGCTACAGTAACAGGTGTGCTCGTAGTGTAGCTACAGTAACAGTGTCTCGTAGTGTAGCTACAGTAACAGTGTCTCGTAGTGTAGCTACAGTAACAGCTGTACTCGTAGTGTAGCTACAGTAACAGTGTGCTATTCTGTAAGTGTATGCTACAGTAACAGCTGTGCTCAGTGTAGCTACAGTAACAGGTGTCTCGTAGTGTAGCTACAGTAACAGTGTACTCAGTGTAGCTACAGTAACAGGTGTGCTGTAGTGTAGCTACAGTAACAGGTGTGCTCGTAGTGTAGCTACAGTAACAGGTGTGCTCGTAGTGTAGCTACAGTAACAGTGTCTCGTAGTGTAGCTACAGTAACAGGTGTACTGTGAGTCGTACTCGAACAGAGTGTGCTCGTAGTGTAGCTACAGTAACAGGTGTGCTCGTAGTGTGCTCAGTAACAGTGTGCTCGAGTGTAGCTACAGTAACAGGTGTGCTCGTAGTGTAGCTACAGTAACAGTGTCTCGTAGTGTAGCTACAGTAACAGCTGTCTCGTAGTGTAGCTACAGTAACAGGTGTGTCGTAGTGTAGCTACAGTAACAGGTGTACTGTAGTGTAGCTACGTAACAGGTGTCTCGTAGTGTAGCACAGTAACAGGTGTGCTCGTAGTGTAGCTACAGTAACAGTGTGCTCGTAGTGAGCTCAGTAACAGTGCTCGTAGTGTACTACAGTAACAGTGTGCTCGTAGTGTAGCTACAGTAACAGGTCTGTAGTGTAGCTACAGTAACAGTGTCTCTATGTCTACAGTAACAGTTGCTCGAGTGTAGCTACAGAACAGGTGTGCTGTAGTGTAGCTACAGTACAGTGTGCTCGTAGTGTAGCTACAGTAACAGGTGTGCTCGTAGTGTAGCTACAGTAACAGGTGTACTCGTAGTGTAGCTACAGTAACAGTGTCTGAGTGTAGCTACGAACAGTGTCTCGAGTGACACAGAACGTGTCGTGTTACTGAAACTTTTAGTACTACAGTAACAGTGTGTTATGTACTCAGTAACAGTGCTTAGTGTAGCTACAGAACAGTGAGTTAGCTAGTACTTGCCAGTGTAGCTA
Organism: Cherax destructor; assembly: GCA_009830355.1. Lineage (NCBI taxonomy): Eukaryota > Metazoa > Arthropoda > Malacostraca > Decapoda > Parastacidae > Cherax > Cherax destructor. Next base: position 163,219 of record WNWK01002805.1, read on the forward strand.
CAGTAACGAGTTGCCTATGTAGCTAGTGCTGTAAGGTGCCACCTAGACGGTAGCTCGAAGGTGGTAGTGTCACAGACAGTGTCTAGTAGTACACAGCGTGCCGAGTGTCCAGTAAGTGCCATGCACAGTAGGTACCGAGTGTGCTAGTACAGTGACGTGAGCTCACAGTAACGAGTGTGTCACAGACGCTACGGTGTAGCCACAGTAACTAGTTTCTTGTGTTCTTGTCTTGTAGCTACACTAAGGTTGTAATTCTTGCTAGTAGCCCGAGTCTTATACAGTAACAGGTTGCTCATGTAGCTACAGTAACGCTAACGTAGAGCAGGTGTACTCAGTCAGTACTCTCAGTTACTGTAAAGGTGTCTCGTGTGTAGCTACAGTAACAGGTGTTGCTCGTTTGTAGCTACAGTAACAGTTGCTCGTAGTGTAGCTACAGTAACAGTGATCTCACTCGTAGTGTAGCTTCCAGTAACAGGTGTGCTCGTTGTGAGCTATCATTCGTAACAGGTGCCTCTAGTGTAGCTACAGTAACAGGTGTGCTCTAGTGTAGCTACAGTAAACTAGGCTAGTAACTCGAGGTAGCTACAGTAACAGTGTTTATGTGCTAAGTAACATTTTAGTTAGCATCGTAATCTAATCAACGAGTGTAGCTACAGTAACAGGTGTGCTCGTGAGTGAGCTACAGTTGACGAGTGGTACGTCTTGCCTAGTGTAGCTACAGTAACAGGTGTGCTCGTAGGGGCTAGCGGTGTACTGTAGTGTACAGTAACGTGTGCTCGTAGTGTAGCTACAGTAACGAGCTCGTAGTTAGCGGATGTCAGCCAAACTTCGGCATATTTTACGCTGTTCATATCATCCGAACATTAAAAATTATAATAATTTTCATTTAGGTTCACATGTTTATTTAACCCAAAAAAGCAAAGTAGAGTGAACTGGTTCTGCACGTCTGGCAGCGGAGTGTCTGAATAAACGTACTTAAACGTCAAAATGTGCACTTTTTTTCACTGGTAGTGTGAGGAGGGGTTGCCACTCTAGTGAGAGTCGTCACAGAGGAGTGAGAGTCGTCACAGAGGAGTGAGAGTCGTCACAGACGAGTGAGAGTCGTCATAGACGAGTGAAAGTAGTCACAGACGAGTGAGAGTCGTCACAGACGAGTGAGAGTAGTCACAGACGAGTGAGAGTCGTCACAGACGAGTGAGAGTAGTCACAGACGAGTGAGAGTCGTCACAGACGAGTGAGAGTCGTCACAGACGAGTGAGAGTCGTCACAGACGAGTGAGAGCGGCGAACTAAAAATCTACACTACGATTTCTTTTTTTTTTTTTTGTATTTTCTACAAACTTGTTATGAATTTAATTTTTTCCTCTTGACATTATGTTTATCACCAGAGTCTCTTATATTTCATTACCAGTTTCTTTCTCAGTACACACAAATAACCGGCAAACAGGAGAGAGGAGCTTACGACGACCTTCCAGTACGACTCTCACCATTTACTTGTAAATGGTCTCTCTTTGTGTGTTGTTGCAGTCAAGCTGTTTTGCATTTTTTTGTTCTTTCTTAATGTATTAAAAAAAATCCTCATCTGGTTCTTCTTCCTTGCATTTTTTTTTTCGTTTAAAGGCTCATCATTCGCTATTTCATCCTTTTTATTAATTTATTGTACACTTACGCATATTTCAGCTAATTATTATTATATTCAAAACTAAGCGCTAAACCACAAGGGTCATACAGCGCTGTTTATATTTTGACTAGAGTTAACATTATTATTATTAATATAATCAAAAGGAGCGCTAAACCACAGGGGTCGTACAGAGGTTGAGGTTGAGAGATGGATAGCTTTAGCCCTGTGGTTACTCGTTAAGAATATCACCTAAACATTGGCTTCTCTGGCATGAGGACTCGCTTAGTACCTCCTTAAAGTGTTTAAAAGTTTCGTGGCCTTGATATCACAAGATCACTCCAGACAGAACCAGGAGCTATCCTCACTGCTATAAGTTAACATGGTTGGATAAATACTGTTGTGGGAGTGGGTGAGTGGGAGTACGGTGGGAGACTAGGTATTCGGGTGACCTACCTGTTGGTCATTAATGTACCAGGTGAGGGTGGCCGGAGGTATGGACCTTGGGGCTGTGCAGGTGAGGTTGACAAGGTCACCCAGCCTGTACTCTGTCTCTCCTCCAGTGACCTGGGGTGACCCGCGGGGAAGCTCTGAAAGTTAAGCAAGAAGTATATTACCTTGACGTGCTGTTGGAGTGTGAGCAAGGTAACATTTATGAAAGGATTCAGGGAAAACGGCAGGTCGGACTTGAGTCCTGGAGGTAGAAAGTACAGTGCCTATAATATGAAGGAGGGGTGTTGATAAGTTGCAGTTTTATAACTGTAGTGTAAACATGCCTCTGGCAATACAGTCATGGAGTGAATGATGATAAAAATGTTTCTTCTTTTCCGGGTCACCCTGCCTTGGTAGGAAACGGCCGATGTGTTAATAAAAAATAAAAAATTATATTACCAATGTTATCGGAATTATTACACAAACACACATACACACACACACACACACACACACACACACACACACACACACACAACTACCTGAGGTGTGGAAGATGGCAAATGTAGTCCCAATTTTTAAGAAAGGAGACAGACACGAGGCATTAAACTACAGACCTGTGTCACTGACGTGTATAGTATGCAAAGTCATGGAGAAGATCATCAGGAGGAGAGTGGTGGAGCACCTAGAAAGACACAAGCTTATAAACGACAACCAGCACGGTTTCAGGGAAGGAAAATCCTGTGTCACAAACCTACTGGAGTTTTATGACAAGGTAACAGAAGTAAGACACGAGAGAGAGGGGTGGATAGATTGCATTTTTATGGACTGCAAGAAGGCGTTCGACACAGTTCCTCACAAGAGGTTAATGCAAAAGCTAGAGGATCAGGCACACGTAACAGGAAAAGCACTGCAATGGATCAGAGAATATCTGACAGGGAGGCAACAACGAGTCATGGTACGTGACGAGATGTCAGAGTGGGCACCTGTGACGAGTGGAGTTCCACAAGGGTCAGTCCTAGGACCTGTACTGTTTTTGGTATATGTGAATGACATAACGGAAGGGATAGACTCAGAAGTGTCCCTGTTTGCAGATGATGTGAAGTTAATGAGAAGAATCAAATCAGTCGAGGATCAGGCAGGACTACAAAGAGACCTGGACAGGCTGCAAGCCTGGTCCAGTAACTGGCTCCTTGAATTTAACCCTGCCAAATGTAAAGTCATGAATATCGGGGAAGGGCAAAGAAGACCGCAGACAGAGTATAGTCTAGGTGGCCAAAGACTGCAAACCTCACTCAAAGAAAAGATCTTGGGGTGAGTATAATACCGAGCACATCTCCTGAGGCACACATCAATCAGATAACTGCTGCAGCATACGGGCGGCTGGCAAACCTAAGAATAGCGTTCCAATACCTCACTAAGGAATCATTCAAGACTCTGTATACCATATACGTCAGGCCCATACTGGAGTATGCAGCACCAGTTTGGAACCCACACCTGGTCAAGCACGTCAAGAAATTAGAGAAAGTGCAAAGGTTTGCAACAAGACTAGTCCCAGAGCTAAGGGGATTGTCCTACGAAGAAAGGTTAAGGGAAATCGGCCTGACGACACTAGAGGACAGGAGGGTTAGGGGAGACATGATAACGACATATAAAATACTGCGAGGAATAGATAAGGTGGACAGAGACAAGATGTTCCAGAGAGGGGACACAGAAACAAGGGGTCACAATTGGAAGTTGAAGACTCCTATGAGTCAAAGGGATGTTAGGAAGTATTTCTTCAGTCATAGAGTTGTCAGGAAGTGGAATAGCTTAGAAAGCGACATAGTGGAGGCAGGAACCATACATAGTTTTAAGACTAGGTTTGATAAAGCTCATGGAGCAGGGAGAGAGAGGACCTAGTAGCAATCAGTGAAGAGGCGGGGCCAGGAGCTATGACTCGACCCCTGCAACCAAAAATAGGTGAGTACAAATAGGTGAGTACACACACACGGGCGCCTAGCAAACCTAAGAACAGCATTTCGACATCTTAATAAGGAATCGTTCAGAACCCTGTACACTGTGTACGTTAGGCCCATACTGGAGTATGCAGCACCAGTTTGAAACCCACACCTAGCCAAGCACATAACATAAAGAAAATAGAGAAAGTGCAAAGGTTTGCAACACGACTAGTCCCGGAGCTAAGGGGTATGTCCTACGAGGAGAAGTTAAGGGAAATCGACCTGACGACAATGGAGGACAGGAGAGGAATGGGGGACATGATAACGACATATAAAATACTGAGAGGAATTGACAAGGTTGACAGAGACAGAATGTTCCAGAGATTGGACACAGCAACAAGGGGGCACAGCTGGAAGTTGAAGACTCAGACGAATCACAGGAATGTTAGGAAGTATTTCTTAAGTCACAGAGTGGTCAGGAAGTGGAATAGCTTGGGAAGTGATGTAGTGGAGGCAGGATCCATTCATAGCTTTAAGAAGAGGTATGATAAGGCTCATGACGAAGGGAGAGAGACCCAGTAGCGGCCAGTGAAGAGGCGGGGCCAGAAGCTATGACTCGACCCCTGCAACCACAACTAGGTGAGTGCAACTAGGTGAGTACACACACGCACACACACACACACACGCACACACGTGTGGGGTGAGTATAACACCGAGCACGTCTCCGGAAGCACACATTAACCAGATAACTGGTGCAGCATATGGGCGCCTGGCAAACCTGAGAATAGCGTTCCGATACCTCAGTAAGGAATCGTTCAAGACACTGTACACCGTGTACGTCAGGCCCATACTGGAGTATGCAGCACCAATTTGGAACCCACACCTGGTCAAGCACGTCAAGAAATTAGAGAAAGTGCAAAGGTTTACAACAAGGCTAGTTACAGAGCTAAGGGGAATGTCCTAAGAACATAAGAAAGAAGGAACACTGCAGCAGGCCTACTAGCCCATGCGAGGCAAGTCCAAGTCTCCTACCGGCTTAACCCAATGCATCAATCTTAAGGAAGGAGCACGGCATCTGACCTAGTAGCACAAGCTAGTGAGGTCCAACTCACACCCACTCATGCATCTATCTAAAACTATACAATGTTTTAGCTTCTATAACTGTACTCGAGAGTTTGTTCCACTCATCCACAACTCTATTATCAAACCAGTGCTTTCCTATATCCTTCCTGAATCTGAATTTTTCCAACTTAAAGCCATTGTTGCGAGTCCTGCTAGGCTAGATATTTTTAGCACGCTATTTACTTTTACTTTATTCCTGTTTTCCATTTATACACCTCAATCACATCCCCCCTAATTCTACGCCTTTTTAGAGAGTGCAGATTCAGGGCCCTCAGTCTATCCGGCCTGACGACACTGGAGGACAGGAGGGTTAGGGGAGACATGATAACGACATTCAAAATACTGCGAGGAATAGATAAGGTGGACAGAGACAGGATGTTCCAGAGATGGGACACAGAAACAAGGGGTCACAATTAGTAGTTGAAGACTCAGATGAGTCAAAGGGATGTTAGGAAGTATTTCTTCAGTTACAGAGTTGTCAGGAAGTGGAATAGTCTGGAAAGTGAGATAGTGGAGGCAGGAACCATACATAGCTTTAAAACGAGGTATGATAAAGCTCATGGAGCGGGGAGAGAGTGGACCTACTGGCGACCAGTGAAGAGGCAGAGCCAAGAGCAATGAATCGACCCCTACAACCACAATTATTTGAGTACACACACACCTAACTGGAATATGCGTGTATTTGCGGCGATACGCAAGCCGACCAATATGGTCTACATGGTCTTAACTGCTCCAAAACCAAGGGCTGACACGCAAGACACAAAGTCAACGACATCATAAAAAGAAGCCTTGCTACGGTTGGATGCCCAGCCGAGAGAGAGAGAGAGAGCCCCGATCATTAGCATCCAACAATACTCACGTCCCCGCAAACCATCCCGACGAGATCACCATCTATCCTTGGAAGAATGGCAAGCTCTTTGCATGGGACTATACCTATGTGTCGACACTGGCTGACACCTACATCCATCACAGTGTCGGGCGACAGGGAGGAGCTGCTGACCACAAGGAGGAGTACAAGATCGGCAAGTACAGGGACATAAGTCAACAGTATCAATTTGTCAAAGTGGGGTCAGAGATCTTGGGATCATGGGGAAAAAATGCCACGTTTCCTTAAAGAACTGGGTTCCAGACTCATCGACACCACCAGGGACTCAAGGGCAGCCACTTTCATGTTCCAGCGCCTCAGCGTGGCCATCCAGAGGGAAAATACTTGCTGCATATTTGGCTCGCATACAGCTTCGGAGGACCTGGAGGAGATTCAAAATCTTTGATAAATTGTACCAATGTTTTCATATTTGTGCTTTCTTTGTCAATGCATTCTGTCTATAAATGAAGTTCACATAGAATATACGGGGTGGTAGGAGAGAAAATATTCGAACAGCTCCAGGGAGAACCTTGAGTTTTCCCTGAAGTATGTTTATTCTCTTTTCTGAGGATGAGGGTCCCCAGTCCAGTTCTAGAGGTGGTACCTCCCTATATTTTAATATATATATATATATATATATATATATATAAATATATATATATATATATAATATATATATATATATATATATATATATATAAATATATATTTCCATGGGGAAGTGGAACAGATTTCTTCCTCCTTAAGCCATGCGTGTCGTAAGAGACGACTAAAATGCCGGGAGCAAAGGGCTAGTAACCCGTTCTCTTGTAAAAATTACTAATTATATATATATATATATATATATATATATATATATACGTGTGAGTGTGTGTGTGTGTGTGTGTGTGTGTGTGTGTGTGTGTGTGTGTGTGTGTGTGTATTTGAATAATTTTCAGCTGTCATATAATTATATACATGTATATCAATAAATGAATAATATGCATCACTCGTATATTTATAAGTTCTAATACTTTATTTAACGCCTCATTGACACTCTAAAATGAGATTGCATAATTACTAATTATAAAAACATTAAAGTGATTTTGAACAAATCGTGAGTAGAGTGGTTGAGTGAGTCACCCTAGTGTGGGTGGTCACCCTAGTGTGGGTGGTCACCCTAGTGTGGGTGGTCACCCTAGTGTGGGTGGTCACCCTAGTGAGGATGGTCACTCTAGTGTGGGCGGTCACCCTAGTGTGGGTGGTCAGTGGGTGGTCACTCTAGCGTGGGCGGTCACCCTAGTGTAGGTGGTCACTCTAGTGTGGGTGGTCAGCCTAGTGTGGGTGGTCAGTGGGTGGTCACTCTAGTGTCTGTGGTCAGCCTAGTGTGGGTGGTCAGTGGGTGGTCACTCTGGTGTGGGTGGTCAGCCTAGTGTGGGTGGTCAGCCTAGTGTGTGTGGTCAGCCTAGTGTGGGTGGTTACCCTAGTGTGGGTGGTCACCCTAGTGTGGGTGGTCAGCCTAGTGTGGGTGGTCACCGTTGGGAGTGTAGAAGATAAGCGAGGGAGTGTAAAAGATAAGCGAGGGAGTGTAGAAGATAAGCGAGGGAGTGTAGAAGATAAGCGAGGGAGTGTAGAAGATAAGCGAGGGAGTGTAGAAGATAAGCGAGGGAGTGTAGAAGATAAGCGAGGGAGTGTAGAAGATAAGCGAGGGAGTGTAGAAGATAAGCGAGGGAGTGTAGAAGATAAGCGAGGGAGTGTAGAAGATAAGCGAGGGAGTGTAAAAGATAAGCGAGGGAGTGTAGAAGATAAGCGAGGGAGTGTAGAAGATAAGCGAGGGAGTGTAGAATATAAAGGAGGGAGTGCGAGAGGGAAGTCAGAGAGTGTAGAAGAGAAGCGAGAGTGTAGAAGGCGGGAGAGTGTAGAGAGGGCGACATAGTGTAGCACAGAAAAGAGTAGTAGAAAGGAGAGTGGAAAGTATATTGAAGCGAGAGTGCAGAAGAGAGGAGAGTACACTGAAGCGAGAGTGCAGAAGAGAGGAGAGTACACTGAAGCGAGAGTGCAGAAGAGAGGAGAGTACACTGAAGCAAGAGTGCAGAAGAGAGGAGAGTACACTGAAGCGAGAGTGCAGAAGAGAGGAGAGTACACTGAAGCGAGAGTGCAGAAGAGAGGAGAGTACACTGAAGCGAGAGTGCAGAAGAGAGGAGAGTACACTGAAGCGAGAGTGCAGAAGAGAGGAGAGTACACTGAAGCAAGAGTGCAGAAGAGAGGAGAGTACACTGAAGCGACAGTGCAGAAGAGAGGAGAGTACACTGAAGCGAGAGTGCAGAAGAGAAGTTACTCACCAACAACGTTCATGGCGGCAGACTTCACAAGAGTGCGGAAGAGCGGCGCCTCCGTCAGCACCTCACACTTGTAGCGACCACCTGCCTCCAGGGACACTCTTTGCAGCCTCACCGTCTGGTGGTCACTCTGGGACACCTGTAGAGGACACACCAACACCTGTTAGTGCACACATGTTCACCACGACTACCTGCGCACACCTGTACACTCCATTATTACCCAAGGGGCAGATGAACCTACTGGTAGTCCGTTTTTGGAGACCTGTACGAACACCGTCACATAGGTGATGGTGTACACTTGCTCAGTATCACACCTCTTGGTGTACGCCTGTTCGCCACTACCATGCCCGCCCCCCCCCCCATTTCTTCTGCGACTGCTTGACAGAGTAGAGAACAGAGCAAGATGTCTCATCTCTCGCCTGGACCCATCCTGGATAGATCCGACATTTCAGGAGAACCTTCAACACAGAAGGGATGTGGGCGGCCTTACTGTTATGTACAAGGCCAACACTGTCAAAGTACCACACTTGGCTCCACTTCGAAGACAGTGAGAAACAAGCTTCTATACCACAAGACGGGCAGAAAGCAGCAACTTCACTCTGGCTGTAACCTTCTCCAGAACATCACTTCATCTGAGATCATTTATCCCCAGGATGACTCGAGTCTGGAACACATTCGAACATCATTATGATATCTATGAGATAAAGTCAGTTGATCAAATGAAAATGCTGGCCCACAGATGGCTCCAACTTCATCCTGTTCCCTATGTGTATGTTTTATAACAATAAAAATGCTTTCAAATGAGCTGATGTAGGTAACAGTTCTTAGCTTGTCATTAAAGTTAGGAATCTTTAACTTGTCAATAGCTTGTCAATAAAGTTAGGGATCCTTAACCTAACCTTGTCAAACCCTGTGTAAAAAAGAGAGCCCATGGTATACAAAGAGATGCAATAAGGCAAAAAACAAAGAGTAAAAGGCGTGGAAAATGCACAGAAAAAAATGGTGGCTATGATCTGCCATGCAAGGATCAGAAGGAAAGGGTAAAAAGATTTCGCAAATGCAGCAATGAAAGTCAAAGCATAACCGAAACTGATACATGTCCTCGTAAAACCGAAGATGACAGCCTGGAACCAGGTCATATGACTCAAGGCAGGGAGCGAGATGACAAATTATTACAAGGCGGTAAGTTCAGAAGTGAATTGATGATTCAAGATTTTGTGAGGAGGGAAAGGACGAGCAACAAAGATTAGAGTACAATAAAATAAAATAGAAAGAAATAAAATAATTTCTTATAAAATGGATAAAACGAAAGCAATGGGAATAATGAGGATATGATTTTGGGTAATGAGAGAAAGGCAAAAGAATTTACAAGTCATTAGAAACTGGGTAATTACCACGCAGCTGGGAAAAAAATAACAGAGATACAAGCCCAAAATTAAAAAAAAAAATGGAAAGCAGACCAATATTGCTGACTATCAAACGAAAAATAAGAGATAATAGATGATCACCAGGAAACCATGAAACACACAAGAGACAAGTAGCATGGTCACAGAGCCTTCACATCCTGTCGTGCCTATCACCTGGAGTTTCATAAGAAGATAATATATAAAAAAAAACACATTCAGAACAGTATTATACCAGAGACTTATATACAAACCCGAAAGGCAGACAGGAGTGACAAGTTGCTCAAGTGGCTACAGAATTGCGCTGCGAAACAAAGGCAGAGATATTAATTTGGAAATAACAGAACAACATGAGTGCTAAGTGGCCTCACTTGCAACGACTGACTCCTCAGTATTTCATAGAGCCAGTGACATTTCTTAGTAAAAGAAAATATAGACAAAACATACGAGTAACAGGTAAATATAAACAATGCGAAGAAATTAATGATGATGCAAAATTCTAATAATTTTCTTAACAATAGACACAAAAACATACAGTAATTCTTGGCTTATTGAAAACAATGAAAATGTGAAACAAATTACGAAGGTGAATCAAAGCTAAGATAGGTAAATATACAAGAGCAGTGTTGCATGCAAAGAGTATGTCATCTTATTCGGAGCATGTTAAATACGCCCATATAAGCTGCCTCACCAACCAGCGAACCATCTTGTTAAGGATCTGGTGATCGGGGCCTCATCATCAGATCAACACCTTGGTTCAGCCAATCATAATGTGGGTCTGGCAATGGTAAAGGTGACGTTGATTCCACTCACATGTTTACCATTGTCATTCCCACCCTGAGCTGGTTGTTGTACGGTCTCTTGGCTGCTGTTTTTGCCTTGACTACCGTGGCGTGCACTAATACTATATTGTATAAAGTGTATATAGTTGTTCAAAACTGTAAATACTTGGTGAAGGAAAATACAAATTCATAATTGCTTGGTGAAGGAAAATACAATTTAAAGCATTTTCTATTGTGTTTTTCTGCTCCAAGCTCCCTTTTACACTCAGGATAACAGGCCTTGATACCTGAGGTTGTAATAAGCAGCAATAGGTATGACTCGGCTCGTGACTTTGCAGACAGGTTCTGATTCACAGTAATCAAAGGTTACGTGAATAACTCTTCCATAGATGTAGCAAATGGTCACCACTAGACACATAAAGAGACACCAGTGGTATGAAAGGCAAGAGAAGTGCACAACAGTCAAGACGGTGTAGAGTAGTTGAGCAATCAGACTAGAGTGAACCACGATATGAAGCAGTGAACATTAAGCTGGTGGGTTGTCTGGGGAGGTGACGAGAGAAACAGCTGACAGAGTAACTCAGGTCCACACATACATAGTAGTCTTTCGACAGAAAATGAAGGTGAAGGTAGGCTGGATTAAATCCACGACTTTTTTTATATAAAATCTGCAGTCCATGTGATTCCTCGTAGTCCTGTTGGCCCAGTCATAACACAGGAATCACCAGAGAGCAGGGTATTATTATTATTGTTAATATTGTTATGGGGGAATGTCAAACCCGTAGGGATTATACAGCGCCAATGAAAGGGGTATGGATGGCTAAATTCAGGGAACTGGAGCACAGATCCAGTTTCCTAGATTAGGAGCCCCTTACCAGCATTAAGGAACCTCCCTTGAGGGAAGAGAACTGAGTGGCTAAGTGACTTTCTGGCGATGTCCAGTTCCCTAAATCACCTACCCCCCCCCCTCCCATAATAGTGTGGAAAGAGGCAGGTAACTGACTTGGCGTCTGCATTTCTCTGTAACAATTGTTTCACGCAAACGACTCTCACCACAGTTATACATTCATTATCAGACAAATATGTACAACACATTTGACTTTTTCCCCTCAGAGGAGCTCTTCAAGGACCAGTACTGGAACCCTTGTTGCTTCTTATGTACGTAAATTATCTGGAGCAAAATTAATTCTGCATATCAATGTTTGCTGATGAGAAACTAATGAGAACGATAGCAAGCGAAGAGGAATGAGAAAAGCTCCATGATAACTTGAACTAGCTATAAACGTGGTAATAAAAGTGGCTTCTAGATATAATACCTGAGAGGTGCGACAATTATGTCAGTGGAAAGGAAGGGACGGACAAGACATGGAATACAACACTTAGATATCTTTATTGCGGAAATGTGTCGCCTCCACAGCAGACGAGACTTACAGCAATAAAGACCCAAGTGTTGCACATGAGTCTTATCAATTTAATGGTGCTGTATACCATATAATACACGTTACACTCTACAAGAAGAGACCTGACTACGAGGAAAAACTTTATGAACCCAAAGTAGCAACACTAAAAGAGGTGGAAAAATACGAAAAAATAGAAAATAGATGTGGAAAAAGTTAGCTAGGAAATATAGATGAGAACTACTGAGACAGATGAGCCAAAGGTGGTGGAGGTATATGCATAACACGATACACAGAATTAAGAGTAGGTATGACAGGACGGAGGAAGCAAGGAATCATTTAACTAAGCTGGTTGTTAGTAACTATTTAGAGGGGACAGAAACTACTAATAGAGGTGACAGAAACTACTAATAGAGGTGACAGAAACTACTAATAGAGGGGACAGAAACTGCTAATAGAGGGGACAGAAACTACTAATAGAGGGGACAGAAACTACTAATAGATAGGACAGAAACTACTAATAGAGGGGAAGGAAACTACTAATAGAGGGGACAGAAACTACTAATAGAGGGGACAGAAACTACTAATAGAGGGGACAGAAACTACTAATAGAGGGGACAGAAAGTACTAATAGAGGGGACAGAAACTACTAATAGAGGAAACAGAAACTACTAATAGAGGGGACAGAAAGTACTAATAGAGGGGACAGAAACTACTAATAGAGGAAACAGAAACTACTAATAGAGGGGACAGAAAGTACTAATAGAGGGGACAGAAACTACTAATAGAGGGGACAGAAACTACTAATAGAGGGGACAGAAACTACTAATAGAGGAAACAGAAACTACTAATAGAGGGGACAGAAACTACTAATAGACTCCTGCGCGTGCGCCTCAAGAACTCGCGAACACCCACACACACACACACACACACACACACACACACACACACACACACTGGCAGAGATGCATTACAAAATTTGTTACGCCAAATAAATGGTGATACAGTTGAAACTTCAGAGTGGCACTGAGACTCGAGATGGCACTCTTCAGCCCATGCACGACCCCACGCCCACCTACATCCCCACACCCGCACCCTAAATCCAATACCAGCCTTACATCCATTCCGTCACCCATACCCAGGCCTACAATTGTTCCCAACCCCATCACTCATTTAATACTGGAATCATAATAATAGTTTGTATTTACTGTTAAAAAGTTTTTATTAAACTTTCTCTTAGAAATTAAATACAGCGACGGAATTCAAGCCCGCAGTCTAGATTACCAGCCTGGAGCCTTAACAGACTGGTGACTGCCACATCCGAGGTGCCATCACAGGATTTTATGAAGACTTCCATCCTCACTAAGTCACTTGTCCAAGAGGAGAAAAATTTATGATAAACGAACACAAGAATTCAATTTAATTGTTGCAGTAGTTTATTTCGGTTTTTTTTTTAGCACATTTCTCTTAAAATATTAACCAAGATTAAAAATAATAGAAGCAACAATAGTCAAGGTATTGAACTGGATGAAAGAATATGTTCATCGATGACACAATATTCTTAACTAAATACAATACTGTATAGAACTTGCCGTAAAGGTTGGTATAAGAAGACTCGGACAGAGTCAACTAGTAACGTCAATACTGAACGATGGATTTCTCTGTGGAGTAGATGTCCTGTGATTGAATGGAGAATGGTAACAACAAAAATACATTCTCTATCAAAAACATTTTTAGGTTTTAGAGAGTTAACGACAACCCAGAGGAGACTGCATACACACCATCTCTTTCAGTAGTTCTAATAAAGCAATCGTAGGTGTGACACCTAGGGTTTTATCCACATGTGACTATGAACAAAGATATACTTGACTCAACCAATAACATGAGAAACGCTCATGTTTTACGGCGGGCAAAAGCAAGGAAAATTAGGAAAAGCCTGGAATCAGCACTCATTCATACCACAGACACCAGTACCCATACCAGAGAATTTTCCGGAAGTTGGACCCCAGACTCACGCACCTCGGCACACATCACTCACGCACCTCGGCACACATCACTCACGCACCTCGGCACACATCGCTCACGCACCTCGGCACACAGCGCTCACGGTCCTCGGCACACAGTGCTCACGGTCCTCGGCACACAGTGCCCTCCTTTCCAGACACAGTCAGGGTCTCTCCTCATGACTCCCTCGACCATACAAACTAATGCTTGCCATGTACTCTCAGTAAGCTTGAAAAAGCTTGGGCACTAAGCGAAACGTTGTCTCATTAAAGGTGACTATTCGGCCATAATGTCTTTCATATCGTGAGTGCATGTAAATTCAGGCCTCAGAACGGATGAAAGCACACACAGTCCCATGATGGATGAAAGCACACACAGTCCCATGATGGATGAAAGCACACACAGTCCCATGATGGATGAAAGCACACACAGTTCCCATGATGGATGAAAGCACACACAATCCCATGATGGATGAAAGCACACACAATCCCATGATGGATGAAAGCACACACAGTCCCATGATGGATGAAAGCACACACAGTCCCATGATGGATGAAAGCACACACAGTCCCATGATGGATGAAAGAACACAGTCCATGATGGAAAAGCACACCATGATGGATGAAAGCACACACAGTCCCATGATGGATGAAAGCACACACAGTCCCATGATGGATGAAAGCACACACAGTCTCATGATGGATGAAAGAACACACAGTCCCATGATGGATGAAAGCACACACAGTCCCATGATGGATGAAAGCACACACAGTCCCATGATGGATGAAAGAACACACAGTCCCATGATGTATGAAAGCACACACAGTCCCATGATGGATGAAAGCACACACAGTCCCATGATGGATGAAAGCACACACAGTCCCATGATGGATGAAAGCACACACAGTCCCATGATGGATGTAAGAACACACAGTCCCATGATGGATGAAAGCACACACAGTCCCATGATGGATGAAAGCACACACAGTCCCATGATGGATGAAAGCACACACAGTCCCATGATGGATGTAAGAACACACAGTCCCATGATGGATGAAAGCACACACAGTCCCATGATGGATGAAAGCACACACAGTCCCATGATGGATGTAAGAACACACAGTCCCATGATGGATGAAAGCACACACAGTCCCATGATGGATGAAAGCACACACAGTCCCATGATGGATGAAAGCACACACAGTCCCATGATGGATGTAAGAACACACAATCCCATGATGGATGAAAGCACACACAATCCCATGATGGATGAAAGCACACACAGTCCCATGATGGATGAAAGCACACACAGTCCCATGATGGATGTAAGAACACACAGTCCCATGATGGATGAAAGCACACACAATCCCATGATGGATGAAAGCACACAAAATCCCATGATGGATGAAAGCACACACAACCCCATGATGGATGAAAGCACACACAACCCCATGATGGATGAAAGCACACACAATCCCATGATGGATGAAAGCACACACAGTGCCATGATGGATGAAAGCACACACAGTGCCATGATGGATATTACAAAAAAAAATATTTGTGATAAACGACTGTTCGGGATAACATATAATCTCTCAGATTTCAGATATTTAATATATTATATTATTAATAGAAAAACATATAATCTGAATAAAAACAATCTTGTAATTTGTGTAAAAACATATTTATATACACAAAATCATAATACAATAAAATATCACAAGTAAATCATATACTGAGTGCTTATCAAGTCGCTGCCGTCTTCAAGTGTCACGCATGACACTACCATACCTCGTCATCATACGCCTTCTCCACCGTGTCCTCAGACACCCTTATCTCTGTCTTATGGCACGCTTACAGGGTTCCACGACACCCGTTCTCCTTGTGCCATAAGACACCTTCACTGTGTCACACGACACCATCTCTGTGCCACATGGCACGCCCCCTGCATCATGAACCCATTCTCTAGTGAAACCTGTGCACCTCGTCTTGACACACACCAAATACACAACTCTTAACTTGTGTCGTGCCACCAGATGTCACTACACCCTGAACATTAGTGAGTTACCCGGAGTAGTACCTACTCCGGGTAACACAATCTTACCAGTGTCACACAAGACACCACATCTTACCAGTGTCACACAAGACACCACATCTTACCAGTGTCACACAAGACACCACATCTTACCAGTGTCACACAAGACACCACATCTTACCAGTGTCACACAAGACACATCTTACCAGTGTCACACAAGACACCACATCTTACCAGTGTCACACAAGACACATCTTACCAGTGTCACACAAGACACCACATTTCAGGTACATATTTTCAGGTACAACAGTCCAGGTGCAACATTCTCAGGTACAACAGTCTATTTTGAGGTACATAGTCTCAGGTACAACAGTTGGTACGGTGAATCAGCCAGTAGATAGTCTAAGGCCGTTACCAGCACGAAGAATCACTCTCAAGGTCTCTCGAACGTAGCACTCTCCAGCAGTGTATGGGAGAGTCTACTCTCCAGTAGTGTATGGGAGAGTCTACTCTCCAGTAGTGTATGGGAGAGTCTACTCTCCAGTGGGAGAGACTGATGAACACTCTCCATAGGAGAGTCTGGGTAGCACTCTCCATGAGTGTATATGGGAGAGTCTGGTACACTCTCCATGGGAGAGTCTAGCACTCTCCAGTAGTGAATATGGGAGAGTCTGGTACACTCTCCATTGGAGAGTCTGGTTGACACTCTCCATGGGAGAGTCTGGTTAGCACTGTCGGTCCAGCCGGCTCAGCAGTCCAACATTACATTTGATGACGTCACCAGTGACTGCCGGCCGGCAGGCAAACTACCTAACTGCCGTGTTAGGTAGGGGGCCGTAACAATGGATGAAAGCACACACAGTGCCATGATTGATGAAAGCACACATAGTGCCATGATGGATGAAAGCACACACATTGCCATGATGGATGAAAGTGCACACAGTCCCATGATGGATGAAAGTACACACAGTCCCATGATGGATGAGAGCACACACAGACCCATGATGGATGAAAGCAGACTCAGACTCATGATGGATGAAAGCACACACAGACTCATGATGGATGAAAGCACTCACTAGCCCCATAATTAATAAAAAAAATACAATAGCTCCATGATCAATTAAAATACACACTCCGGTCCCAGAGTTTGTTGGTGTCACATGATGGCAGTGTTTTGGTTGGTGTCACATGATGGCAGTGTCTTGGTTGGTTGGTTCACATGATGGCAGTGTCTTGGTTGGTTGGTGTCACATGATGGCAGTGTCTTGGTTGGTTGGTGTCACATGATGGCAGTTGGTTTTTTCACATGAAGGCAGCTGGATGGTGCCACATAATGACAGTTAGTTGGTGTCACATGATGGCAGTGTCTTGGTTGGTAGGTGTCACATGATGGCAGTGTCTTGGTTGGTAGGTGTCACATGATGGCAGTTGGATGGTGCCACATGATGGCAGTTAGTTGGTGTCACATGATGGCAGTTAGTTGGTGTCACATGATGGCAGTTGGTTGGTGTCACATGATAGCATTGTCCAGGCTATCACCTCTCGAGTGTGAAGAGAACCGCTCATTTCCCTCAATATGGGAAAATAAAATGATTTGAGATAATGAGTGAGGTCACAATCCCACCTCACTACTCAGTCTTGCTGACTTTTACTCAGTTCCACTCAACGTTTACCTTACCACTCAGTCTTATACAAAACAAATGTAAAATGGGAAAAGAGTTTACTACATTTCAAGTTATTAATACGTACTTATCAATTACAGCAATATTCTTGGTCAAAGAGGAATGGCTCTGATACTGAGATAACCAGGGGAAAATATATCGAAGTGAGGTACTTGGGAATAGGGAATATAATTAGCTGATAAAAGTAAATATCCACTTACTACACCTATAATAGAGTCCACCTTCCATGTGGATTAAAATCCAAACGGAAGGTGCCACAGAAACTTCCACCTATCTATGATATATATATATATATATATATATATATATATATATATATATATATATATATATATATATATATAAATATATATATATATATATATATATATATATATATATATATATATATATGTCGTGCCGATTAGGTAAAACTGGTCAATTAGCAAGAACTCATCTAAAATTAAGTCCTTTCTAAAATTTTCTCTTATACGTTTAAAGATATATTTTTTCATTTATGTTAATGTAAGAATTTATAATTTTGTACCAAGAGAAACTTTGAAAACCTACCTAACCTTATTACAACAAGCGCAATTTAATTTAGCCTAACCCAACTAAATATATTTTAGATACGTTAACATTAATTTAATAATAAACAAACACAATGAAATATATTTTTTCGTTATGTTCAGAATGATTTTTGCGAAATTATTGCATACACAAATTTTCACTTGTCTTATATGGCAAGAAGAGCGTTGCTATTTAAGCCAAAATCCAAGTTTTACCTAATCGGCACGACATATATATATATATATATATATATATATATATATATATATATATATATATATATATATATATATATATATATATATAGTGTGTGTGTGTGTGTGTGTGTGTGTGTGTGTGTGTGTGGTGTGTGTGTGTGTGTGTGTGTGTGTGTGTGTGTGTGTGTGTGTGTGTGTGTGTGAGTGTGTGTGTGTGTGTGTGTGTGTGTGTGTAGTGTGTGTGTGTGTGTATGTGTGTGTGTGTGTGCGTGTGTGTCCTGCATGACGAGTGGAAGAGAATTCGTGAAAGGTTTGTGAGTGCAATTAACATTAAAGCAGAAAATTTAGTGATGATGGATAAACACGAGGGAATGAATTAAGGTGTAGTCTCGCAACTATCAGTGGTAACTGCAAACTGTTAATTACATACCGACAACACCTCAAGACGCTGCAGGACTCCTCGGAAGTTGAAGCAGAGACTGGCAGAGTGGAAGACGTGAATTGGAACACAGTTGGAAAGTGACGAGGTCACAGGTTCTTGATTGGCTTACTCCAGTTGATCAATGAACTTCCCCTCACACCTTCTATCACGCTCTCCTACTCATACAAGCAACACAACGTGGGACGAAGTGTCACAAGCAAAACAATGTGGGGGTTACAGAAGCAAGACAGTGTGGGGTCTCATAAAGAACACAGTAATATGGGAGTAAATGACACACGAAACAACGAAGTGGGATGACCCCATTTCGTGGGGTCACTCAAGCAACACAATGTGGCGATCTCACAAGAAACACTGCAAGCTCATTCATCACACATCAGCAGGTGAAGCTTCGCATTCTTCCTCCAGGAAGATGAGGGAGGAAGTCAGGGAGGAGAAAAAGTGAAAGGAAGAGGAGGGGGAAGGGAAGCAGCAGTGGAGGAGTAGGAGAGGGTGACTTGATAGGGGACATGATACCATAGACTGGTTCAGCTAAGTAAGTCTCATTTCATTTGTTCTCGCGATCTCCCAGCCAATCAGAGCGCAGGACGGTGACATTACGTGGTAGTCACGATGCACAGCTGAGACTTCCTCAGTCAGTGACATCACATGACATCTTCTCCATTAGACAGTCACCGCTGGTTTTAGAAGCTAACTACAACGTAATTATTATTATTATTATTATTATTATTATTATTATTATTATTATTATTATTATTATTATTATTATTATTATTATTATTATTATTATTATTATTATTATTATTATTGAATAAGAGGGGAATGTATGAGAGTATAGTTATACCAACGCTCTTGTATGGGTTTGAGGCATGGGTTGTGAATGTTGCAACAAGGAGAAGGCTGGAGGCAGTGGAGATGTCATGTCTGAGGTCAATGTGTGGTGTGAATATAATGCAGAGAATCCATAGTTTGGAGATTAGGAGGAGGTGTGGGATTACCAAAACTATTATCCAGGATCCATATATAGCTTTAAGAAGAGGCTCATGGAGCAGGGAGAGAGTGGACCTAGTAGCGACCAGTGAAGAGGCAATGAATCGACCCCTGCAACCACAATTAGGTGAGTACACCTCGCACCCACTGCTTGCCTCCCGCCCACTCCAATCCCTCCGCCACCCACTCTGAGTTGACTCCACCGTAGCCGCCCACACCTCATCTGTGCCTCTCACTACACTATTATGCCCTCTCAACTTTCCTCTTTATGGGTTCCTCCCCCTACCCTCATCTCTCTCTCTCTCTCTCTCTCTCTCTCTCTCTCTCTCTCTCTCTCTCTCTCTCTCTCTCTCTCTCTCTCTCTCTCTCTCTCTCTCTCTCTCTCTCTCTCTCTCTCTCTCTCTCTCTCTCTCTCTCTCTCTCTCTCTCTCTCTCTTTATATTACACACACACACACACACACACACACATGCACACGCAAATGACACTTTAATAAGTTTAGTATGGTCTTTAGGCCGCCAGTCGCCCTCTGCAGTTCAGTTAGTTTTTCTGATATCATCGCCCCAGCGACCCGCTATCTAGTCAGGCCTCATAAGTCGGAGAGATGGGGCGAATATGTTGCACTTTCGACTCCAGGCTGAGAGACTGATTGCCTCAAACTCCACCACATCTTCCGCATTTCTCTACATTGGACTGAAGAAACCACTGCGTGGCGAAACGTTTCCAGGATGAAGGTACCTAAATGTTGCACAAATGTCTCATTTATCAACGTGTCGGTTTTGTAAACTGTTTATTCATTCACATCAGCAGTCCTGCCAAAGTGCAAAACGTTTATCAGGCTTCCACAGATTGGTAAGTTAGTGGTTATAAAATATATCACCTACACAATGGTCAACAAGGCTGCATGTAAAACTGTACACCGTCATTCAAGGACACTTTGAGCCTTATAAATATAGATTAAAGTTAGTTCTGTGTGTATATGCACAGAGAAAGACACTACTAACCGTGCTAACACCGTTGAGTCATTCATTTCTCACTTTGTTATAACACTGGATATGTTTCGGTAGATCCGAGAAAGATATCCCCACCTCACATCAGCCCAGCCCCCTCCACCTCAACTCATGCAGAAGGGATAAACAATACAGAGTGCAGCATAAGTTTCTAAAGCAGTTCCATAGCAGCATATTGGAATGAGGCAAAGTAGAGAAGGTATTCACAAGTTATCACATGGAAACTAATGTTTAAATTTCTTCAATAAATATGGTAATTTGGCCGCCTGCACAGACTAAAACCAATTACAGTCTTCAACTAAGTAAGATTCACTAGCATTGAAAGTTTAAGAAGAGGCATTTAGTTATTGCACAGGGATCAGTATCTCAACATACACCAGCACGTTAACTTGAAGATGCCCAGAAGTTGCATTATTAAGCTATCAGCATTGAAGGTTCGAAGCGGATCAGAAGTCATTCACAAGTTATCATGTTGAAAATTAGATCTTTCAGTTTTCCTGATTTCAATAAACTTGGTAAATCGGCACCAGCACAGTCTAATAGGTAAGAAACATTAGCGTTAGAGATTTGAATCCGATCGGATAAGGGATTCACAAAATATCAGATGAAAACTATTAATTTAATTTTCACAATTTCTCCAATAAAGCTGACAAATTGGCACTTACACAACCCAAGGTCGACCCCCCAAAAAAAATCTAATTAAGTCGCACCAGAGATTATGAGTAGAAGCCGATCAGAAGAGGCATGCTTCAGGTACTGCTCGGAATCCAACGATTCCAAGTTTAACTCTATCAGAAAACTGGAAAATTTGTATCTACTCATCCTAAACTTATTGAATACTGTATTATTCTAGTTACTGAATACTGTATTTTTCTAGTTACTGAATGCTGTATTATTCAGTTATTAAGGAATAAATCGCTTCAGCAGGAAGAAACATACTCAAGTTTTTTCCACTGAAAAATACCACATCGTTTTTATGAATGAAATTGGCAGACAGGCATCTACACACGTCAATAAAAATCCTATTCTTCTTCTAAGTAAAATACATTGCTTTTCAAAATTTGAAGGCGGTCAGATACGACTTTCTCAAGTTATCACACGAAAGACAAAATCAGAAATAATCTGTATAAAACTAAACAGAGGGCTCCTGTACACTCCTGTATCACACGAGGGTTCCTGTATACTCCTGTATCACACGAGGGTTCCTGTACACTCCTGTATCACACGAGGGTTCCTGTATATTCCTGTATCACACGAGGGTTCCTGTATATTCCTGTATCACACGAGGGTTCCTGTACACTCCTGTATCACACGAGGGCTCCTGTACACTCCTGTATCACACGAGGGTTCCTGTACACTCCTGTATCACACGAGGGCTCCTGTACTAGGGATGTATCGGATGTGAAAATTTAGATATCCGCGGATGCGGATGTGTATACTGATATCTTACTTACTCATTCTGCGGATGCGAATGCGGATGTGGATGTAAGAAATTGTGCGGATGCTCCGCGGATGTTGATGCGGATGCAAGAAATTGTGCGGATGTTCCGAGGATTTCGGATGCGGATATCTGTTTGCAGTGAAATACGGATGCGGATGCGGATACGAATGTAAGAAATTGTGCGGATGTTCCGCGGATGCGGATATCCGATACATTGCTATCCTGTACACTCCAACAGTTGCACGAACCCTTCTCTGGTTACAACTAACTAGCATTGACAATTTGATTTTGATAAGTTAAAAATGAAAATCTTGGAGGAAGGCAGGGAAAAATTCTATCACACACCTAAAGGAAGGTTAATGGGGTTCACAACCCATCGACTACGCGAGGGTCATTAATTAAGATTGCACGCAACCTATTCACCACCAGTCAATATTTTAATGCCTAAAACAGGAATTACAGTAAACTTTCAGCATATATACGCTGAGAGAAATACATCTCTCAGTGTATATATCCTATGCGATGAATGGTTTTGAAAACCGACAAGTTGAAGATTGAGACACTTATGGAATATGGGAATCTTTATTAAGGAAACGTTTCGCCTCACAGTGGCGTCATCAGTCCAATACAAAGCAGAAAGGTGTAAGGAGAGGAGGAGTTTGAGGTAATCAGTCCCTCGGCCTGGAGTCGATGTGTTCAGTCCATCAATCTTGTAGAAAGTACAGCATAGAGCCGTAGAAGTGGCTTATATACTGTAGTCAGGTGAGGCGACGCAGGAGGAGGCGGGGTGATTGACACTGTGGCGAAACTTTTCCTTAATAAAGATTCCCATATGTTGCATAAGTGTCTCAATCTTCATATATCCTATGCACTTGAAGGCACTGCTTCGGGGATGCCAAATAAATATTTATGAATGTTTTTCACTACGGTCCATTTTATATTAATTTCGCTGTTGCTTCCACCCTAATACCGTTGTTTACTTTCATTTAGTCTGGGTTTTGGTTAATATGATTTTCGTTAATATGATTGACAGTCATTACGTTAATTCAACCGAATATTAACACTGCTGCCGATTTTTTTTTTTTTTGACATCAAATATGCATTTGATTTTGCTGTCAAACACGTCGACGAAAAATGCTACAGAGGATGACGTCTTACTGAAGCAAATGACACAACAGTGATTAACGCCATTACGCACAGGCGTGGGTGAAACCCTGTTGTTTGTGTAAGTATAAACTATTGGAGAAACGTTGTAGTAATAAAGATATCCATTATATGAGAGAAACGGTGTGATAAAATAGGTATTATTCACTATGTAGGAGAAGCAGGTTAGGTTAGGTAAGGTTTGTCAGGAAACAGGACAAGTGTTTCCTGACGCGGGTCTTAGTCATATGATGACCCGCCGTTGGAGCTTTTTTGGTCATCTGACCGAGGCCTTCCGCTGGCTTACCGGTCAACCTTTTTAAAATTTAATGATCATAATTATGTGTAGGAGAAACGTTGATGATAATGAAGGTATCCACTTTGTGGGAGAAACGCTGTAGTAAGAAAGGTATCCACCGAGTGCAAGAAACGATGTGGCAATGAAGGAATCACCTGTGTGTGAAAGCAAACGTTCTGTTTAATAATAATATTCCCTGAGAGGGATACAAGTTGTGGTAACAAAGGTGTCCACTATGTGGGAGAAACGTCCTGGTAAAAAATATAAACAATGTCATTTCTATTTGCTAACCTACATTTTCAACTCATATGAAGGCCAACTTGCCTTCGAATTTCAATTTGAATTTAAATTCTTTGAAGTGGCCACCATGCCCTTTCAGAACCCTGACAATCTCTAAAACATTGGTGACTGTATA
Organism: Cherax destructor; assembly: GCA_009830355.1. Lineage (NCBI taxonomy): Eukaryota > Metazoa > Arthropoda > Malacostraca > Decapoda > Parastacidae > Cherax > Cherax destructor. Next base: position 187,298 of record WNWK01002805.1, read on the forward strand.
GGCCAGTAGGCCTGCAGCAATGTTCCACCATTCTTATGTTATTTAGTTTTATAAACAGAGTTGAGAGAGACATGCGGTGAACGAGGTGGCCAGAAAATGATCTTACACGAGGCCGACTGACCTTTCAACAGACAGTCAACCATTAAATAAAGTGGATATATTCCAAGGTAAACACACACACACACACACACACACACACACACACACACACACACACACACACACACACACACACACACACACACACACACACACACACACACACACACACACACACACACACACACACACACACACACACACACACACACACACCACACACACACACACACACACACACACACACACACACACACACCACACACACACACACACACACACACACCACACACACACACACACACACACACGCACACACACACACAAAGGGGACTACATAGGCATGAGGAATTTCCTGCACGAGGTTCAGTGGGACAGGGCACTGGTAGGGAAGTCAGTAAATGAGAAACAATATGCAAGGAAGCTGAGGAGAGGTTTGTATCCAAGGGTAACAGAAATAACGAGGTCAGGATGAGCCCTTGGTTCACTCAAAGGTGTAGAGAGGCCAAAACCAAGTGTGCTAGAGAATAGAAGAAGTATAGAAGGCAAAGGACCCAGGAGAAAAAGAGAGCAGTCGTATAGCAAGAAATTAATATGCGCAGGCAATAAGGGAGGCCCAACGACAATACGAAAATGACAATAGCAGCGAAACACAAATCTGACCCTAAGCTGTTGTACAGCCACATCACGAGGAAAACAAGTCAAGGACCAGGTAATCAAGATGAGGAACAAAGGAGGGGAGATCACATGAAACGACCGAGAAGTATGTGAGAAGCTCAACATGAGATTCAAAAAAGTGTTCACAGAGGAGACAAGAGGGGCTCCAGAAAGACGGAGAGGTGGAGTACACCATCAATTGTTGGAAAAAATACATACAACCGAGGAAGAAGTGAAGAGTCTGCTAAGAGAGCTAGATACCCCAAAAACGATGGGGGCGGATAACATCTCTCCATGGGTCCTGAGAGAGAAAGCTGAGGCCCTATGTGTACCACTAACAACTCTCTTCAACACATCTTTCGAATCAGGGCGACTACCTGAGGTATGGAAGACAGCAAGTGTAATTCCAATCTTTAAAATGGAGACAGACACTAAGCATTAAACTACAGACCAGTGTCACTGACATGTATAGAATGCAAAGTCATGGAGAAGATTATCAGGAGAAGAGTGGTGGAGCACCTAGAAAGAAATGAGCTTATCAACTACAACCAGCACGGTTTCAGAGACGGAAAATCCTGTGTCACAAACCTACTGGAGTTCTATGACAGGGTGACAGCAGTAAGACAAGAAAGAGAGAGAGGGGTGGGTATATTGCGTTTTCTTGGACTGTAAGAACGCTTTTGACACAGTTCCACACAAGAGATTAGTGCATAAGCTGGAGGACCAGGCAGGGATAACTGGGAAGTCGCTGCAATGCATCAGGGAATACCTGTCGGGAAGACAACAGCGAGTCATGGTACGTGACGAGGTGTCAGAGTTGGCGTCTATGACGAGCGGGGTTCCACAGGGGTCAGTCCTAGGATCGATATTGTTTCTAGTATATGTGAACGACATGACGGAAGGAATAGTCTCAGAAATGTCCCTGTTTGCAGATGATGTGAAGTTGATGAGAAGAATTTAATCGGACGAAGACCAGGCTGCAGGCCTGGTCCAGAAACAGGCTTCAAGAGTTCAACTCCTCCAAGTGCAAAGTCATGAAGATTGGAGAAGAGCAAAGAACACTGCAGACGGAGTACAGTCTAGAGGGCCAAAGACTACAAACCTCACTCAAGGAAAAGGATCTTGGGATGATTATAACACCAGGTATATCTCCTGAGGCGCACATCAACCAAATAACTGCTGCAGCATATGGGGGCCTAGCAAACCTAAGAATAGCATTCCAACATCTCAATAAGGAATCGTTCAGAACCCTGTATACCGTGTATGTTAGGCCTATATTGAAGTATGCAGCACCAGTTTGGAACCCACACCTAGCCAAGCATGTAAGGAAATTAGAGAAAGTGCAAAATTTGCAACAAGACTAATCTCGGAGCTAAGTGGCATGTCCTACGAGGAGAGGTTAAGGGAAATCGACCTGACTACACTGGAAGACAGGAGAGATAGAGGGAATATGATAACGACATATAAAATACTGAGAGGAATTGACAAGGTGGACAGAGACAGGATGTTCCAGAGATGGGACACAGCAACAGTCACAGAGTTCTCAGGAAGTGGAATAGTCTAAGAAGTAATGTAGTGGAGGTAGGATCCTTACACACATAGCTTTTAGAAGAGGTATGATAAAGCTCATGGAGCAGGAAGAATGACCTAGTATCGACCAGTGAAGAGGCGGGGCCAGGAGCTGTGAATCGACCCCTGCAACCACAACTAGCTGAGTACAACTAGGTGAGCACACACACACAAACATGGTCACAACCTACAGTTTATAGCGTCAATCAAAAGGCCATAACCCGCGTGTGTAAACAGGTGTTATCGTGACCTCAGCTGACCCGAGTCCTGACTATCTGCTCTCATTTCGCCTCCCAGCTCCAGCTAGTGTTAGCTTATTGATACATTAGAGAAGATTACACTGATTGGATCATAAACTTAGCGGGAGATAGTGTGTACATATACAAGGTGTATATATATATATATATATATATATATATATATATATATATATATATATATATATATATATATATATATATATATATATATATATATTTGTGTATATATATAATATAGTATACATATATGTATATATATGAAATATATATATATATATATATATATATATATATATATATATATATATATATATATATATATATATATATATATATATATATATATATATATATATATATATATATATATATATATATATATATATATATCTTCTTCTTTCAATAAACTGTCCGTATTCCACCGAGGCAGGGTGGCCCAAAAAGATAAACAAAAGTTTCTCTTTTCTCTTTAGTAATGTATACAGAAGGGGTTACTAGCCCCTTGCTCCCGGCATTTTAGTCGCCTCTTAAGACACGCATGGTTTACGGAGGAAGAATTCTGTTCCAATCACCCCTGGAAATAAGAGGAAATAAACAAGAACAAGAACTAGTGTAGTGTGGCCTAAGTGTATGTAGATGTAGCAAGATTTATCTGAAATCTTGCATGTTTATGAGACAGAAAAAGACACCAATTGACCAATTTTATCTATTCGGCACAACATGAATATATATATATATATATATATATATATATATATATATATATATATATATATATATATATATATATATATATATATATATGCAAGACAACCACTATGAAAAATGAGGAATTCCAAGCGCTTTCGTGACTATTCACATTATCCTTGATAATGTGAGTAGTCACAAAGCCTTGAATTCTATTTTTCATAGTGGTTGTCTTGCATATTTTGATATCACCTGATTACTGTGATCTTTTTGCATATATATATATATATATATATATATATATATATATATATATATATATATATATATATATATATATATATATATATATATATATATATATATATATATATATATATATATATATATATATATCACAAAGAGAGCTCTAGGCATTTCGTGTTGCAATCAACACATCATCAGGAGCTTGGAAAATTGCAGAAAAGAGGAGGATGTCCAAGCTAGTGCAGTATATATATATATATATATATATATATATATATATATATATATATATATATATATATATAATCGTGCCGATTAAGTAAAACTGGTCAATTAGCAAGAACTCATTTAAAATTAAGTCCTTTCTAAAATTTTCTCTTATACGTTTAAAGATATATTTTTTCATTTATGTTAAAATAAGAATTTATAATTTTGTACCAAGAGAAACTTTGAAAACCTACCTAACCTTATTACAACAAGCACAATTTAATTTAGCCTAACCCAACTAAATATATTTTAGATACGTTAACATTAATTTAATAATAAACAAACACAATGAAATATATTTTTTCGTTATGTTCAGAATGATTTTGCGAAATTATTGCATACACAAATTTTCACTTGTCTTATATGGCAAGGTGAGCGTTGCTATTTAAGCCAAAAGTTTTACCTAATCGGACATACATATATATATATATATATATATATATATATATATATATATATATATATATATATATATATATGGTACAAATTATAAAATATATATATATATATATATATATATATATATATATATATATATATATATATATATATATATATATATATATATATATATATATATATATATATATATATATATATGGTACAAAATTATAAATTTTTACATTAACATAAATGAAAAAATATATCTTTAAACGTATAAGAGAAAATTTTAGAAAGGACTTAATTTTAAATGAATTCTTGCTAATTGACCAGTTTTACCTAATCGGCACGACATATATATATATATATATATATATATATATATATATATATATATATATATATATATATATATATATATATATATATATATATATATATATATATATATATATATATATATATATGCAAGACAACCACTATGAAAAATAGAGAATTCCAAGCGCTTTCGTGACAACTCACATTATCAAGGAACTATAAAAGGAAACATGACAAGAGGACTTATATAAGGGGCAAGACTACACCTCACAGACACATCACACTAACAAAGACAACACCTCACAGTAGCGTAACATCGCACGACTCTGTGAAGAGGAAAATAAGAAAGGACCTGAAACTCTTCCCAAGAATTAAGATTAGTCCAATTTATCATTAAATTCTTCCCAAATTTTATTAATTATAAAAGAATCCAATTTATATAAACCAAAAGAAATATTCATATTATATATATATATATATATATATATATATATATTTTTATTTTTTTATTAACACATCGGCCGATTCCCACCAAGGCAGGGTGGCCCGAAAAGAAAAACTTTCATCATCATTCACTCCATCACTGTCTTGCCAGAAGGGTGCTTTACACTACAGTTATAAAACTGCAACATTAACACCCCTCCTTCAGAGTGCCGGCACTGTACTTCCCATCTCAGAACTCAAGTCCGGTCTGCCGGTTTCCCTGAATCCTTCATAAATGTTACTTTGCTCACACTCCAACAGCACGTCAAGTATTAAAAACCATATGCCTCCATTCACTCCTATCAAATACGCTCACACATGCTTGCTGAGTCCAAGCCCCTCGCACACAAACTTCCTTTACCCCTCCCTCCAACCTTTCCTAGGCCGACCCCTACCCCCCCTTCCCTCCACTACAGATTTATACACTCTCGAAGTCACTCTGTCTCGTTCCATTCTCTCTACATGTCCAAACCACCTCAACAACCCCTCCTCAGCTCTCTGGACAATCGTTTTGGTAATCCCGCACCTCCTCCTAATTTCCAAACTCCGAATTCTCTGCATTATATTCACACCACACATTGACCTCAGACATGACATCTCCACTGCCTCCAGCCTTCTCCTCGTTGCAACATTCATCACCCATGCTTCACACCCATATAAGAGCGTTGGTATAACTATACTCTCATACATTCCCTCTTTACTTCCATAGACAAGGTTCTTTGTCTCCACAGACTCCGAAGTGCTCCACTCACCCTTTTCCCCTCATCAATTCTATGATTCACCTCATCCTTCATAGACCCATCCGCCGACATGTCCACTCCCAAATATCTGAATACATTCACCTCCTCCATACTCTCTCCTCCAATCTGATATCCAATCTTTCGTCACCTATTCTTTTTCTTATCCTCATCACCTTACTCTTTCCTATATTCACTTTCAATTTTCTTCTTTTACACACCTACCAAATTCATCCACCAACCTCTGCAGCTTCTCTTCAGAATCTCCCAAAAACACAGTGTCATCAGCAAAAAAC
>WNWK01002806.1:0-140451 GCA_009830355.1 Cherax destructor
AACAAAAGAACATAAGAAAGGAGGAACACTGCAGCAGGCCTGTTGGCCCATACTAGGCAAGTCCTTCACAATCCGTCCCACTAACAGAATATTTGCTCAACCCAATTTTCAATGCTACCCAAGAAATAAGCTTTGACAATTCTACCCACTCATGCGCAGATCCACTCAAATCCAACCCCTCTCACTCATGAATTTATCCAACCTAAATTTGAAACTACCCAAGGTCTAGCTTCAATAACCCTACTAGGCAGACTGTTCCACTCATCAACTACCCTATTTCCAAACCAATACTTTCCTATATCCTTTCTAAATCTAAACTTATCTAACTTGAATCCATTATTGCGGGTTCTCTCTTGGAGAGATATCCTCAAGACCTTATTTATATCCCCTTTGTTAATACCCATTTTCCACTTGTATACCTCGATCATGTCTCCCCTCATTCTACGTCTTACAAGTGAATGTAATTTTAGGGTCTTCAATCTTTCTTCGTAAGGAAGATTTCTAATGCTATGTATTAATTTAGTCATTCTACGCTGAATGTTTTCTAACGAATTTATGTCCATTCTGTAATATGGAGACCAGAACTGAGCTGCGTAATCTAGGTGAGGCCTTACTAATGATGTATAAAGCTGTAATATAACCTCTGGACTTCTGTTGCTAACACTTCTTGATATAAATCCCAGTAATCTATTTGCCTTATTACGTACGCTTAGGCATTGCTGTCTTGGTTTAAGGTTGCTGCTTACCATCACCCCCAAGTCCTTCTCGCAATCTGTATGGCTAAGTTCTACGTTATTTAACTTATAAGTGCTTGGGTTATGGACACTCCCGAGCTTCAGAACCTTGCATTTATCTACATTGAACTGCATCTGCCACTTTTCTGACCACGAATTAAGTTTGTCTAAATCTTCCTGAAGTTCTATGACATCTATGTTTGAATCAATTATCCTACCTATCTTCGTGTCGTCGGCGAATTTGCTCATATCACTAGTAATTCCCTCATCAAGGTCATTGATATATATTATAAATAACAATGGGCCTAAGACTGATCCCTGTGGAACACCACTTGTTACAAGTCCCCATTCGGATTTAACCCCATTTATGCACACTCTCTGCTTCCTATTGGTGAGCCATGACTCGATCCATGACAGCACTTTTCCCCCAATGCCATGAGCTGCCACTTTCTTTAACAGTCTCTGGTGCGGTACTCTATCAAAGCCTTACTAAAGTCTAAATAAACAATATCGAATTCTTTATCGTGATCAACAGCCTCAAAAGCTTTACTGAAGAAGGTTAATAAATTAGATAGGCAGGAACGGCCCCTCGTGAATCCATGCTGGGTATCATTAATCAAATTATGGTTATCTAGATGGCTTCTAATAATATCAGCTATAATTGACTCTAGTAATTTGCCTACAATTGAGGTCAGGCTTATTGGGCGGTAGTTTGACGGTAGTGACTTGTCCCCTGCTTTAAAAATAGGAATTACATTAGCCATCTTCCACATATCAGACACTACACCTGTTTGAAGAGATAAATTAAAAATGTTAGATATTGGTTCACAGAGTTCCATTTGCATTCCTTAAGAACCCTTGCAAAAAGCTCATCAGGACCCGGCGATTTATTTTGTTTCAGTCGGTCCAGCTGTTTCATAATCATTTCGCTAGTGACTGTGATATTAATAATTTATCTTCTTCTGGGCCTCTGTAAAAATTAATTACTGGGATATTATTAATGTCTTCCTGTGTGAAAACCGAGAGAAAATAATTATTAAAAATAGAGCACATATCATTCTCCTTGTCAGTAAGATGCCCAAAGTTATTTTTAAGGGGACCTATCTTATCCCTAACTTTTGTTCTATAAACCTGGAAAAAACTTTTTGGGTTAGTTTTTGAATCCCTAGCAACTTTAATTTCATAGTCCCGTTTAGCTTTTCTTATTCCCTTTTTAACGTCCCTCTTAATGTCAGTATACTGATTTATAAGATGACCCTCACCTCTTTTATGCGCCTATAAATTCCTTTCTTCTGCCTAAAAGATATTTGAGCCTATTATTCATCCATTTTGGGTCATTTCTACTTGATCTAATTTCTTTATACGGGATAAATGTTCTTTGGGCAGCCTGTATAGTGTTAAGAAAACTGTCATATTGATACCTCTCTTCTTCACCCCAGTCCACAGTTGATAAGTGTTCTCTAAGTCCATTATAATCTGCTAAGCGAAAATCTGGGACCATTACTGAATTATCCCTACTATCATACATCCATTCAATGCTAAAGGTAATTGACTTGTGGTCGCTTGAGCCGAGTTCCTCTGTAATTTCTAAATTATTAACAAGGGTTTCCTTGCTTGCCAGAACCAAGTCAAGTAGGTTATTTCCCCTTGTAGGTTCTGTTACAAACTGCTTCAAAAGCAATCCTGAACTACTTCTAAAAGTCGTTAGATTCTAAATTCCCTGTCATGAAATTCCAATCAATCTGACTAAAGTTAAAGTCCCCTAGAATTACTACGTTATCGTGTCTTGTGGCCTTAACAATTTCCTCCCAAAGTAGTCTCCCTTGTTCCCTATCTAAGTTTGGAACTTAGTCAGCCATTAACGAATGTGTTTAATACGTCCATCCTAACTGGTGTTGTGCCAGAGATGTGGAAGATAGCTAATGTAGTTCCTATATTCAAATCAGGGGATAAGTCAATTCCATCAAATTACCGTCCAATAAGCCTCACGTCTATAGTAGGCAAATTATTAGAATCAATTATAGCTGATATTATCAGAAGTCACCTTGAAGAACATAATTTGATTAATGAATCTCAGCATGGGTTTACGAGAGGTCGTTCCTGCCTGACAAATTTACTGACGTTTTTCAATAAAACATTTGAGGCAGTAGACAGTGATAAAGAATATGATATAGTTTACTTGGATTTCAGTAAGGCCTTCGATAGAGTACCTCACAAGAGACTCTTAAGAAAGGTGGCAGCTCATGGTATAGGAGGTAAAGTTCTAGCATGGATAGAGGCATGGCTTACCAATAGAAAGCAGAGAGTTTCCATTAATGGGGTCAAATCTGAATGGGGATTTGTCACTAGTGGCGTTCCACAAGGATCAGTTTTGGGCCCATTGTTGTTCATAATTTACATTAATGACCTTGATGAAGGAATTGCAAGTGACATGAGTAAATTTGCTGATGATACAAAAATAGGCCGTATAATTCATTCTGAGGAGGATAACAGTGAACTCCAGGAGGATTTGGATAAATTAATGTCTTGGTCTGAAAGTGGCAGATGAAGTTCAATGTGGACAAGTGTAAGGTGCTTGTCGTTGGTAATGAAAATATCCCTCGAATTTATAAACTAGGTGAAGTTGAGCTTGATCATACAGAATGTGAAAAAGACTTGGGAGTCATGGTAAGCAGAAATCTAAAGCCAAGACAACAGTGCCTAAGTGTGCGCAATAAGGCTAACAGATTACTAGGATTTATTTCAAGAAGTATAAGCAACAGAAGTCAAAAGTTATTTTACAGCTCTATACATCACTAGTGAGACCTCATTTGGATTATGCAGCTCAGTTTTGGTCTCCTTACTACAGGATGGATATAGATTCATTGGAGAACATACAAGAAGAATGACTAAAATGATTTACAGTATAAGAAATCTCCCGTATGAAGATAGACTTAGAGCATTGAATCTCCACTCTCTGGAGAGACGTAGAATGAGGAGATATCATCGAGGTGTACAAGTGGATGATGGGCATAAACAAAGGAGATATTAATAAAATACTGAGGATATCGAACCAAGTAAGAACGAGAAATAACGGATTTAAATTGGATAAATTTAGATTTAGAAAGGACATAGGCAAGTACTGGTTTTCGAACAGAGTTGTAGATGCGTGGAACAATCTTCCGAGTACTGTGATAGAGGCTAGGACCTTGGGTGGCTTTAAAAAGAGATTGGACAAATATATGAGTGGGAGGGGCTGGGTTTGATTTGTGTCGTGAGTACGGGAATAAATTTTTAGGTAGTGGTGGTTTTGATAAGGACCTGCCTTGTATGGGCCAGTAGGCCTTCTGCAGTGTTCCTCCATTCTTATGTTCTTATGTTCTTAAAATCAATTTTTCACACCCCTCTGAAAATTCTATCCAGACAGACTCTGTATGTGTTAATTCAGACTTTATACCCGTTTTTATGCAACAATTTAAATGATCACGGACATAGAGTGCCACCCCACCCCCTTTCCCGATACTTCTGTCTACTTGGAACAATTTAAAACCCTGAATGTGACATTCGGCAGGCAAGTCCCGATTTTTCATATTAAACCATGTCTCAGTTATTGCAAAAACATCAATATTACCCGTACTTGCAACTAATCTCAACTCGTCCATTTTATTCCTAGCACTACGACTATTGGTGTAATATATATTTAGAGACCCTCCTTTCTCTTTACCCTTCCTGCTCATCTCTGTTTTCCACTATACCTATTACTGTCCTTGTCATCTAGTGTCACTAGCTTTCCACTATCCACCTTATTCTGCCTATTACTAGTTCTCCTACAACTTATAATATTACTACACTGGACTTCTCTGTTTTCCCCCAAAACCCATACCACTAACTATTTCTAGTTTAAAGCCCTAACAGCTCCCTCCACTGCAGTTGCCAGTGCCCCACCCCAGACCTGGATAAGTGAACCCCATCCCTGGCATACATGTCATTTCTGCCATAGAAGAGGTCCCAGTTGTCAATGAATGTTACTGAATTTTCCTTACAGTATTTGTCCAGCCAGCAATTGACACCAATTGCCCTGGACAGCCATTCATTCAACTCCTCTCCTTGGCAAAATACCACATATGACAGGGTTCCCACCCTTCTTCCTAATTATGTCTATTGCTGACCTAAACCTGCTAGTCAGGTCCTCACTCCTACGTCTGCCAACATCGTTGCCTCCAGCACTGAGACAGATAATAGGATTGTCATACTCTCATGATTCGTCCAGACATAATATCCCATCCAGCCAGGAAAGCAAACCCCCTGTCTCCCATGAACAAGAATGGAGGACATCAGAAGCCTACTGGCCCCATAGCAGTCCTAAAACCACTAATTTACTCCTGTACTCACGACACTAATCAAACCCAGCCCCTCCCACTCATATATTTGTCCAATCTCTTTTAAAGCCACCCAAGGTCCTAGCCTCTATCACCCTACTCGGAAGATTGTTCCACGCATCTACAACTCTGTTCGAAAACCAGTACTTGCCTATGTCCTTTCTAAATCTAAATTTATCCAATTTAAATCCGTTATTTCTCGTTCTTACTTGGTTCGATATCCTCAGTATTTTATTAATATCTCCTTTGTTTATGCCCATCATCACTTGTACACCTCGATGATATCTCCCCTCATTCTACGTCTTTCCAGAGAGTGGAGATTCAATGCTCTAAGTCTATCTTCATACTGGGAGATTTCTTATACTGTAAATCATTTTAGTCATTCTTCTTTGTATGTTCTCCAATGAATCTATATCCATCCTGTAGTAAGGAGACCAAAACTGAGCTGCATAATCCAAATGAGGTCTCACTAGTGATGTATAGAGCTGTAAAATAACTTTTGGACTTCTGTTGCTTATACTTCTTGAAATAAATCCTAGTAATCTGTTAGCCTTATTGCCACACTTAGGCACTGTTGTCTTGGCTTTAGATTTCTGCTTACCATGACTCCCAAGTCTTTTCACATTCTGTATGATCAAGCTCAACTTCACCTAGTTTATAAATTCGAGGGATATTTCATTACCAACGACTAGCACCTTACACTTGTCCACATTAAACTTCATCTGCCACTTTTCAGACCAAGACATTAATTTATCCAAATCCTCCTGGAGTTCACTGGTATCCTCCTCAGAATGAATTATACGGCCTATTTTTGTATCATCACAAATTTACTCATGTCACTTGCAATTCCTTCATCAAGGTCATTTATGTAAATTATGAACAACAATGGGCCCAACTGATCCTTGTGGAACGCCACTAGTGACAAATCCCCATTCAGATTTGACCCCATTAATGGAAACTCTCTGCTTTCTATTGGTAAGCCATGCCTCTATCCATGCTAGAACTTTACCTCCTATACCATGAGCTGCCACCTTTCTTAAGAGTCTCTTGTGAGGTACTCTATCGAAGGCCTTACTGAAATCCAAGTAAACTATATCATATTCTTTATCACTGTCTACTGCCTCAAATGTTTTATTGAAAACGTCAGTAAATTTGTCAGGCAGGAACGACCTCTCGTAAACCCATGCTGAGATTCATTAATCAAATTATGTTCTTCAAGGTGACTTCTGATAATATCAGCTATAATTGATTCTAATAATTTGCCTACTATAGACGTGAGGCTTATTGGACGGTAATTTGATGGAATGGACTTATCCCTGATTTGAATATAGGAACTACATTAGCTATCTTCCACATCTCTGGCACAACACCAGTTAGGATGGACGTATTAAACACATTCGTTAATGGCTGACTAAGTTCCATTTTGCATTCTTTAAGTACCCTGGAAAACAACTCGTCGGGTCCCGGGACTTATTTTGCTTCAGTTTATCTATCTGTTTGATAACCATGTCCCTCGTGACAGTAATATTAGTTAATTTGAATTCTTCAGGAACTGAATAATTGTTAATTTCTGGTATCTCATTTACGTCTTCTTGTGTAAAGACTGAAAAAAAATAGTCATTAAATAGGGAACACATTTCCAGTTCGTTATCCGTCAGCTGTCCATTCCCAATTTTCAGAGGTCCTACCTTTTCCCTCACCTTCGTCCTGTACACTTGAAAGAACTTGCTCCCATTACCTCTCATGATGTCGTCCAGACGGCTAACAATATCCTCCATCCCAGCCCCAGGAAAGCAAACCCTCTGTCTCCTACTCCTATCAATCAAACAGAAAGCCCTATCCATGTACCTAACCTGACTGTCCCCAACAACAACAATGTTTTTACCTTCCTTTGTGTCTTTCGTCGTGACGCTCCCAGAAGTCGACTCACATTCATCGGGTAGCACGGAGAATGGGTTCGATGTTTCCACAACATTCTCCTGGGTCTTCGTTGTTTCTACCTCTCCACCCGTCCTCTTGAGCCTTAACTTTGTCCCATGCGTTTTAGCCACTGTCCAGGTTCCTTTCCTGGCTTGAGGATTCTCAACAGGAGGATTACTACGAATCCTCTTGTTTTCCTCAGTCAGTCGCTGTATCTCAAGCTTAGCTACCCTCAGTTCTTCCTTCAGCTGCTGGTAGAGTAGCTCAAAGAGGACATCTTCTTCAGATTGACAGAGAGCACACAAGACACGTCTTCACTGAGTTAAGTCAGGTCCACCACTGAGTTAAGTCAGGTCCACCACTGCTCACGGCATTGGAGGAAAAGTGTTTTCATGGATCGAGTCATGGCTCACCAATAGGAAGCAGAGGGTGTGCATTAATGGGGTTAAATCTGAGTGGGGATCTGTAACAAGTGGCGTTCCACAGGGATCGGTTTTAGGCCCGTTGTTGTTTATAATATATATAAATGACCTTGACGAGGGAATTACTAGTGATATGAGCAAATTCGCTGATGACACGAAGATAGGTAGGATAATCGATTCAGACGTAGATGTCACGGAACTTCAGGAGGATTTAGACAAACTCAATTCCTGGTCAGAAAAGTGGCAGATGCAGTTCAATGTAGATAAATGCAAGGTTCTGAAGCTCGGGAGTGTCCATAACCCAAGCACTTATAAGTTAAATAACGTAGAACTTAGCCATACAGATTGCGAGAAGGACTTGGGGGTGATGGTAAGCAGCAACCTTAAACCAAGACAGCAATGCCTAAGCGTACGTAATAAGGCAAATAGATTACTGGGATTTATATCAAAGTGTTAGCAACAGAAGTCCAGAGGTTATATTACAGCTTTATACATCATTAGTAAGGCCTCACCTAGATTACGCAGCTCAGTTTTGGTCTCCATATTACAGAATGGACATAAATTCGTTAGAAAACATTCAGCGTAGAATGACTAAATTAATACATAGCATTAGAAATCTTCCTTACGAAGAAAGATTGAAGACCCTAAAATTACATTCACTTGTAAGACGTAGAATGAGGGGAGACATGATCGAGGTATACAAGTGGAAAATGGGTATTAACAAAGGGGATATAAATAAGGTCTTGAGGATATCTCTCCAAAAGAGAACCCGCAATAATGGATTCAAGTTAGATAAGTTTAGATTTAGAAAGGATATAGGAAAGTATTGGTTTGGAAATAGGGTAGTTGATGAGTGGAACAGTCTGCCTAGTAGGGTTATTGAAGCTAGGACCTTGGGTAGTTTCAAATTTAGGTTGGATAAATTCATGAGTGAGAGGGGTTGGATTTGAGTGGGACTCGCATGAGTGGGTAGAATTGTCAAAGCTTATTTCTTGGGTAGCATTGAAAATTTGGTTGAGCAAATATTCTGTTAGTGGGACGGATTGTGAAGGACCTGCCTAGTATGGGCCAACAGGCCTGCTGCAGTGCTCCTCCTTTCTTATGTTCTTATGTATACAAGTGGAAAATGGGTATTAACAAAGGGGATATAAATAAGGTCTTGGGGATATCTCTCCAAGAGAGAACCCGCAATAATGGATTCAAGTTAGATAAGTTTAGATTTAGAAAGGATATAGGAAAGTATTGGTTTGGAAATAGGGTAGTTGATGAGTGGAACAGTCTGCTAGGACCTTGGGTAGTTTCAAATTTAGGTTGGATAAATTCATGAGTGAGAGGGTTGGATTTGAGTGGGACTCGCATGAGTGGGTAGAATTGTCAAAGCTTATTTCTTGGGTAGCATTGAAAATTGGGTTGAGCAAATATTCTGTTAGTGGGACGGATTGTGAAGGACCTGCCTAGTATGGGCCAACAGGCCTGCTGCAGTGTTCCTCCTTTCTTATGTTCTTATGTAGTAGGAGTAAGGAAGAGATAGGGGAATGTGGGAGAAGTGCATGAGGCTGTGGGTAGAATGAACATAAGAACATAAGAACATAAGAAAAGAGGAACACTGCAGCAGGCCTGTTGGCCCATACTAGGCAGGTCCTTCACAATCCGTCCCACTAACAGAATATTTGCTCAACCCAATTTCAAAGCTACCCAAGAAAAAGCTTTGACAATTCTACCCACTCATGCGAGTCCACTCAAATCCAACCCCTCTCACTCATGAATTTATCCAACCTAAATTTGAAACTACCCAAGGTCCTAGCTTCAATAACCCTACTAGGCAGACTGTTCCACTCATCAACTACCCTATTTCCAAACCAATACTTTCCTAGGGGGGTAAAACAGTTGGATCAATGTCATTGAAACTGAGATGTTAAAAGCAGGTGGGGATATAGTTTAGAGTGGCTGATGCACTTGTTCAAAATGTACATGAAAAAAAGGATGGTACCTAAGGAGTGGCAGAGAGTGTGCAAAGTTTCTTTGTACGTGGAGAAAGTGGGACATGAGAGAGTGTAAGAATTATAGGGAAATGAGCCTGTTGAGTAGAAAGAGTAAAGTCTATGGCCGAATTATTTTGAAAAAAATAAATAAAAAGTAAAACAAAGTAGGATTGCAGAGGAAGACGTTGAATTTGAGGAAGGTAGCGAATATATAGACCAAGCATTTACACTGAAGTATATAAGTGAACTATATACAGATAAAGGTAAAGAGCTGTTTGTTTCATCTATGGCTTTAACCATCCAATTGATTTTGAAAAGGCCGAGAAGTTGTATCAAGCAAATCCATGGTTGAAATATAATAGAATCAAGCTTCATAAAAAATAGCTCAGGCTGACATATTTCATGGCCTTACGTTCAAAATCTTATCATGCGTGATATAACATGACAGGGTAACATCAAATATAGAGATAGACAGCATAATAACATCTGATATGTCAATATAACATACATTTTGCGCAAATACCCCAAATTTGCTTGTAACAGAAAACACAATTGTTGATATATATCCGTATGTCGTTAACCCTTTTATTGCCTACTTCCTTGGCCTTCTTAACGTCTATGCTGGGACCTTGGGTAGTTTCAAATTTAGGTTGGATAAATTCATGAGTAAGAGGGGTTGGATTTGAGTGGGACTCGCGCATGAGTGGGTAGAATTGTCAAAGCTTATTTCTTGGGTAGCATTGAAAATTGGGTTGAGCAAATATTCTGTTAGTGGGACGGATTGTGAAGGACCTACCTAGTATGGGCCAACAGGCCTGCTGCAGTGTTCCTCCTTTCTTATGTTCTTATGTTCTTATGTTACCGACCACAGGAAAGATATGGAATGCATATAAATTAGATGCTCCGGCATCAAAATCTAAATCTAATTCATATAATAAGAAGTAGGGGCATATGGATGATGTATCCATTGGTTAAACATATGCCATTTCTACAACAAAAACAACTCGCCAACACCCGACACCCACTCCCACAACAAAAACAACTCGCTGACACCCAAAACTGTTTCCACCACCACCACAACACAACTTTTGTTAAAATGCACTGCTGTGTCCACCATCACCACCACAACACATCTTTTAACGTGCTTTGTTGCTTCCACCACAATACAACCTTTGTTTACCTGCTCTTCTGTGTCTACCACCACCACCACAACACAACCTTTGTTTACCTGCTCTTCTGTGTCTACCACCACCACCACAACACAACCTTTGTTTACCTGCTCTTCTGTGTCTACCACCACCACCACAACACAACCTTTGTTTATCTGCTCTTATGTGTCTACCACCACCACCACAACACAACCTTTGTTTATCTGATCTTCTGTGTCTATCACCACCACCACAACACAACCTGTTAACTTGTTCTGCTGTGTCTACTACCACCACAACACAATCTGTTACCTTGTTCTGCTGTGTCCACCGCCACCACAACACAACCTGTTAACTTGCTCTGCTGTGTCCACCACCACCACAACACAACCTGTTAACTTGCTCTGTTTCTTCCACCACAACACAACCTTTGTTTACCTGCTCTTACAGTAACATTCATTGACAACTGGGACCTCTTCTATGGCAGAAATGACATGTATGCCAGGGATGGGGTTCACTTATCCAGGTCTGGGGTGGGGGCACTGGCAACTGCAGTGGAGGGAGCTGTTAGGGCTTTAAACTAGAAATAGTTAGTGGTATGGGTTTTGGGGGAAAACAGAGAAGTCCCAGTGTAGTAATATTATAGTTGTAGGAGAACTAGTAATAGGCAGAATAAGGTGGATAGTGGAAAGCTAGTGACACTAGATGACAAGGACAGTAATAGGTATAGTGGAAAAACAGAGATGAGCAGGAAGGGTAAAGAGAAAGGAGGGTCTCTAAATATATATTACACCAATAGTCGTAGTGCTAGGAATAAGATGGACGAGTTGAGATTAGTTGCAAGTACGGGTAATATTGATGTTTTTGCAATAACTGAGACATGGTTTAATATGAAAAATCGGGACTTGCCTGCCGAATGTCACATTCAGGGTTTTAAATTGTTCCAAGTAGACAGAAGTATCGGGAAAGGGGTGGGGTGGCACTCTATGTCCGTGATCATTTAAATTGTTGCATAAAAACGGGTATAAAGTCTGAATTAACACATACAGAGTCTGTCTGGATAGAATTTTCAGAGGGGTGTGAAAAATTGATTTTAGGCGTGATTTACCGACCTCCAAACTTAGATAGGGAACAAGGGAGACTACTTTGGGAGGAAATTGTTAATGCCACAAGACACGATAACGTAGTAATTTAGGGACTTTAACTTTAGTCAGATTGATTGGAATTTCATGACAGGGAATTTAGAATCTAACGACTTTTAGAAGTAGTTCAGGATTGCTTTTTGAAGCAGTTTGTAACAGAACCTACAAGGGGAAATAACCTACTTGACTTGGTTCTGGCAAGCAAGGAAACCCTTGTTAATAATTTAGAAATTACAGAGGAACTCGGCTCAAGCGACCACAAGTCAATTTCCTTTAGCATTGAATGGATGTATGATAGTAGGGATAATTCAGTAATGGTCCCAGATTTTCGCTTAGCAGATTATAATGGACTTAGAGAACACTTATCAACTGTGGACTGGGGTGAAGAAGAGAGGTATCAATATGACAGTTTTCTTAACACTATACAGGCTGCCCAAAGAACATTTATCCCGTATAAAGAAATTAGATCAAGTAGAAATGACCCAAAATGGATGAATAATAGGCTCAAATATCTTTTAGGGCAGAAGAAAGGAATTTATAGGCGCATAAAAAGAGGTGAGGGTCATCTTATAAATCAGTATACTGACATTAAGAGGGACGTTAAAAAGGGAATAAGAAAAGCTAAACGGGACTATGAAATTAAAGTTGCTAGGGATTCAAAAACTAACCCAAAAAGTTTTTTCCAGGTTTATAGAACAAAAGTTAGGGATAAAATAGGTCCCCTTAAAAATAACTTTGGGCATCTTACTGACAAGGAGAATGATATGTGCTCTATTTTTAATAATTATTTTCTCTCGGTTTTCACACAGGAAGACATTAATAATATCCCAGTAATTAATTTTTACAGAGGCCCAGAAGAAGATAAATTATGTAATATCACAGTCACTAGCGAAATGATTATGAAACAGCTGGACCGACTGAAACAAAATAAATCGCCGGTCCTGATGAGCTTTTGCAAGGGTTCTTAAGGAATGCAAAATGGAACTCTGTGAACCAATATCTAACATTTTTAATTTATCTCTTCAAACAGGTGTAGTGTCTGATATGTGGAAGATGGCTAATGTAATTCCTATTTATAAAGCAGGGGACAAGTCACTACCGTCAAACTACCGCCCAATAAGCCTGACCTCAATTGTAGGCAAATTACTAGAGTCAATTATAGCTGATATTATTAGAAGCCATCTAGATAACCATAATTTGATTAAAGATACCCAGCATGGATTCACGAGGGGCCGTTCCTGCCTATCTAATTTATTAACCTTCTTCAGTAAAGCTTTTGAGGAAAAATAAACACATAAGCAGTATAATGTGATCCTTTATTGACAACGTTTCGCCCACGCAGTGGGCTTTATCGAGTCACAGACAGATCTACCTGGAAAATGAGCAACATGGAGATATATATAGGGTACAGTCAGGTGGAGAATGCTGGGTCAGGTGGAGAAAGCTGCATGTGAGTCTTAAAAAGTAGTGTGATAGTTAAAAACATAGTGTGACTTAAAGGACCTGCAGTGTACCATTCTTGAGTTCTAGGTGGGATAGCGTTGAAGAAGTTTCTTGGCAATAGGTTCAGCTATGTTGTAGAAGCCGTTGTTCTGGTTGAAGTTGTTGGATATACAGATGAGTGATGATTCTAGGATTCTTCGGTATTGCGTGTTGTCTTCTCTGGCGATGAGTCTTGCGTTTCTGTAGTTGATTAAATGGTTGTGTAAATTTCGGTGTTGAACACAGGCATTTCTTGAGTCGTCAGATCTGCCTGCGTACTGGTGTTCTGAAATGCGTGTTTGTAGGTCTCTGGATGTTTCGCCAACGTATAATTTGCTGCAGCCATTACAAGGGATTGTGTATACCCCTGCCGTGGATTGAAGCTTTTCCTGTCTGTTACTGGTAATGTCCTTAATGGTGGTGGATGTGGAGGTGGATACTCGGAATGAGGTCTTAGAAAAAATGTTGGAAACTTGTTTGGAAATGGAGTTGGTGGGAAGGACTATGTATCTCTTCTCAGCAGTGTCTTCTCTGGGTGTGTTGAAGATGTTTAATGCCCGTCGTCTGCAGTCTCTAATGAAGTGACGAGGATAGTGAAGTTTGGAAAAACTTGTTCAATGAGGGAGCATTCTTCTTCAAGGAACTCACTGCTGCAGATTCTGAGGCGCAGGAAAAAGCCTATAATTACACCACGTTTAATTTTGGTGTCGTGGTGAGTAGAAGTGGAGAAGATCGTGTTGATTGGTAGGTTTTCGATAGACTTTAAAACGAAGTTCATGGTCAGCTTTGCAGAGAAGAACATCAAGGAAAGGAAGAGTATTGTCGACTTCTTCTTCTAGTGTAAACTGGATTGATGGCTCAACCTGGTTGAGTTCGTGTTGGAGAGCTTGAACGTTGAAGCGTCTGGGAGTTATGATGAGAATGTCGTCAACATAACGAAGCCAGGTGACAGAAGAGGGAATAATAGTGGAAAATCGCTCGGCTTCCAAATGTTCCATATATAGGTTCGCAAGGACGGCACTAAGTGGCGATCCCATGGGTAGTCCAAAAGTTTGCTGAAAGAGTTGGTTTTCAAAGGAGAAACATGTAAAGCCCACACATAGTTCAACAATCCCTTGTAATGGCTGCAGCAAATTATACGTTGGCGAAACATCCAGAGACCTACAAACACGCATTTCAGAACACCAGTACGCAGGCAGATCTGACGACTCAAGAAATGCCTGTGTTCAACACCGAAATTTACACAACCATTTAATCAACTACAGAAACGCAAGACTCATCGCCAGAGAAGACAACACGCAATACCGAAGAATCCTAGAATCATCACTCATCTGTATATCCAACAACTTCAACCAGAACAACGGCTTCTACAACATAGCTGAACCTATTGCCAAGAAACTTCTTCAACGCTATCCCACCTAGAACTCAAGAATGGTACACTGCAGGTCCTTTAAGTCACACTATGTTTTTAACTATCACACTACTTTTAAGACTCACATGCAGCTTTCTCCACCTGACCCAGCATTCTCCACCTGACTGTACCCTATATATATCTCCATGTTGCTCATTTTCCAGGTAGATCTGTCTGTGACTCGATAAAGCCACTGCGTGGGCGAAACGTTGTCAATAAAGGATCACATTATACTGCTTATGTGTTTATTTTTCCATTGTGTCGGTATTTTATACCATTTATTTCCAAAGCTTTTGAGGCTGTTGATCACGATAAAGAATTCGATATTGTTTATTTAGACTTTAGTAAGGCTTTTGATAGAGTACCGCACCAGAGACTGTTAAAGAAAGTGGCAGCTCATGGCATTGGGGGAAAAGTGCTGTCATGGATCGAGTCATGGCTCACCAATAGGAAGCAGAGAGTGTGCATAAATGGGGTTAAATCCGAATGGGGACTTGTAACAAGTGGTGTTCCACAGGGATCAGTCTTAGGCCCATTGTTATTTATAATATATATCAATGACCTTGATGAGGGAATTACTAGTGATATGAGCAAATTCGCCGACGACACGAAGATAGGTAGGATAATTGATTCAAACATAGATGTCATAGAACTTCAGGAAGATTTAGACAAACTTAATTCGTGGTCAGAAAAGTGGCAGATGCAGTTCAATGTAGATAAATGCAAGGTTCTGAAGCTCGGGAGTGTCCATAACCCAAGCACTTATAAGTTAAATAACGTAGAACTTAGCCATACAGATTGCGAGAAGGACTTGGGGGTGATGGTAAGCAGCAACCTTAAACCAAGACAGCAATGCCTAAGCGTACGTAATAAGGCAAATAGATTACTGGGATTTATATCAAGAAGTGTTAGCAACAGAAGTCCAGAGGTTATATTACAGCTTTATACATCATTAGTAAGGCCTCACCTAGATTACGCAGCTCAGTTCTGGTCTCCATATTACAGAATGGACATAAATTCGTTAGAAAACATTCAGCGTAGAATGACTAAATTAATACATAGCATTAGAAATCTTCCTTACGAAGAAAGATTGAAGACCCTAAAATTACATTCACTTGTAAGACGTAGAATGAGGGGAGACATGATCGAGGTATACAAGTGGAAAATGGGTATTAACAAAGGGGATATAAATAAGGTCTTGAGGATATCTCTCCAAGAGAGAACCCGCAATAATGGATTCAAGTTAGATAAGTTTAGATTTAGAAAGGATATAGGAAAGTATTGGTTTGGAAATAGGGTAGTTGATGAGTGGAACAGTCTGCCTAGTAGGGTTATTGAAGCTAGGACCTTGGGTAGTTTCAAATTTAGGTTGGATAAATTCATGAGTGATAGGGGTTGGATTTGAGTGGGACTCGCGCATGAGTGGGTAGAATTGTCAAAGCTTATTTCTTGGGTAGCATTGAAAATTGGGTTGAGCAAATATTCTGTTAGTGGGACGGATTGTGAAGGACCTGCCTAGTATGGGCCAACAGGCCTGCTGCAGTGTTCCTCCTTTCTTATGTTCTTATGTTCTTATGTCTATCACCACCACCACAACACAACCTTTGTTTACCTGCTCTTCTGTGTCTATCACCACCACCACAACACAACCTTTGTTTACCTGCTCTTCTGTGTCTATCACCACCACCACAACACAACCTTTGTTTACCTGATCTTCTGTGTCTATCACCACCACCACAACACAACCTGTTAACTTGTTCTGCTGTGTCCACCGCCACCACAACACAACCTGTTACCTTGCTCTGTTGTGTCCACCACAACACAACCTGCTAACCTGCTCTGCTGTGTCCACCACCACCACAACACAACCTGTTACCTTGCTCTGATGTGTCCACCACCACCACAACACAACCTTTGTTAACCAGCTCTGACACCAAATAAATACTGAAATTTCACAAACACTGAGTATAAAAAAAATTCTAAGATAGAGAGGGAAGTTCTAATTCCTTGGATCAAAAACTTTCACCAGCATCAACGCATCCATTCCTTAAACACAAATTAAAGTAAATTACTTGTATATATACTCCTTGAGACTGTCAGACCTCAATGAGACAATATAATATACATAATGTGTTTGACACAGGCAGCATCAGTGAGACAGGCAGCACCAGTAAAGAAGGCAGCACCAGTGAGGCAGCAGCACCAGTGAGACAGGCAGCATCATTGAGACAGGCAGCATCATTGAGGCAGGCAGCATCATTGAGGCAGGCAGCACCGGTGAGGCAGGCAGCACCGGTGAGGCACGCATCAGTGAGGCAGGCAGCATCAGTGAGGCAGGCAGCATCAGTGAGGCAGGCAGCATCAGTGAGGCAGGCAGCACCAGTGAGGCAGGCAACACCAGTGAGGCAGGCATCATCAGTGAAGCAGGTAGCACCAGTGAGGCAGGCAGCAATAAGGCTAACAGATTACTAGGATTTATTTCAAGAAGTATAAGCAACAGAAGTCCAAAAGTTATTTTACAGCTCTATACATCACTAGTGAGACCTCATTTGGATTATGCAGCTCAGTTTTGGTCTCCTTACTACAGGATGGATATAGATTCATTGGAGAACATACAAAGAAGAATGACTAAAATGATTTACAGTATAAGAAATCTCCGTATGAAGATAGACTTAGAGCATTGAATCTCCACTCTGAGAGACGTAGAATGAGGAGATATCATCGAGGTGTACAAGTGGATGATGGGCATAAACAAAGGAGATATTAATAAAATACTGAGGATATCGAACCAAGTAAGAACCAGAAATAACGGATTTAAATTGGATAAATTTAGATTTAGAAAGGACATAGGCAAGTACTGGTTTTCGAACAGAGTTGTAGATGCGTGGAACAATCTTCCGAGTAGGGTGATAGAGGCTAGGACCTTGGGTGGCTTTAAAAAGAGATTGGACAAATATATGAGTGGGAGGGGCTGGGTTTGATTAGTGTCGTGAGTACAGGAGTAAATTCTTAGGTATTGGTGGTTTTGATAAGGACCTGCCTTGTATGGGCCAGTAGGCCTTCTGCAGTGTTCCTCCATTCTTATGTTCTTATGTTCTTATGTTCATCAGTGACGCAGGCAGCACAAGTGAGACAGGCAGCATCAGTGAAGCAGGCAGCACCAGTGAGGCAGGCAGCACCAGTGAAGCAGGCAGCACCAGTGAGGCAGGCAGCATCAGTGAGGCAGGCAACACCAGTGAGGCAGGCAACATCAGTGAGGCATTCAGCACCAGTAAAGCAGGCAGCACCAGTGAGGCAGCAGCACCAGTGAGACAGGCAGCATCATTGAGACAGGCAGCATCATTGAGGCAGGCAGCACCAGTGAGGCAGGCAGCACCAGTGAGGCAGGCAGCATCAGTGAGGCAGGCAGCATCAGTGAGGCAGGCAGCATCAGTGAGGCAGGCAGCATCAGTGAGGCAGGCAGCACCAGTGAGGCAGGCAACACCAGTGAGGCAGGCAACACCAGTGAGGCAGGCAGCATCAGTGAAGCAGGTAGCACCAGTGAGGCAGGTAGCACCAGTGAGGCAGGCAGCATCAGTGAAGCATTCAGCATCAGTGACGCAGGCAGCACAAGTGAGACAGGCAGCATCAGTGAAGCAGGCAGCACCAGTGAGGCAGGCAGCACCAGTGAAGCATGCAGCACCAGTGAGACAGGCAGCATCAGTGAAGCAGGCAGCACCAGTGAGGCAGGCAGCACAAGTGAAGCAGGCAGCACCAGTGAGGCAGGCAGCCCCAACTAGACAGGCAGCACCAGTAAGGCTGGTAGCACCAGTGAGGCAGGCATCATTAGTGAGGCAGGCAGCACCAGTGAGGCAGGCAGCACCAGTGAGGCAGGCAGCATTAGTGAGGCAGGCAGCCCCAACTAGACAGGCAGCACCAGTAAGGCTGGTAGCACCAGTGAGGCAGGCAGCATCAGTGAGGCAGGCAGCACCAGTGAGGCAGGCAGCACCAATGAAGCAGGCAGCATCAGTGAGGCAGGCAGCACCAGTGAGGCAGGCAACATCAGTGAGGCAGGCAGCATCAGTGAGGCAGGCAGCACCAGTGAGGCAGGCAGCATCAGTGAGGCAGGCAGCACCAGTGAGGCAGGCAGCACCAATGAAGCAGGCAGCATCAGTGAGGCAGGCAGCACCAGTGAGGCAGGCAGCATCAGTGAAGCAGGCAGCATCAGTGAGGCAGGCAGCACAAGTGAGGCAGACAGCATTAGTGAGGCAGGCAGCCCCATTAGACAGGCAGCACCAGTAAGGCTGGTCGCACCAGTGAGGCAGGCAGCATCAGTGAGGCATTCAGCATCAGTGAAGAAGGCAGCACCAGTGAAACAGGCAGCATCAGTGAAGCAGGCAGCACCAGTGAGGCAGGCAGCACCAGTGAAGCAGGCAGCACCAGTGAGGCAGGCAGCACCAGTGAGGCAGGCAGCACCAGTGAGGCAGGCAGCACCAGTGAGGTAGGCAGCATCAGTGAGGCAGGCAGCACCAGTGAGGCAGGCAGCATTAGTGAGGCAGGCAGCCCCAATTAGACAGGCAGCACCAGTGAGGTAGCCAGCACCAGTGAGGTAGGCAGCACCAGTGAGGTAGGCAGCATCAGTGAGGCAGGCAGCACCAGTGAGGCAGGCAGCATCAGTGAGGCAGGCAGCATCAGTGAGGCTGGTAGCACCAGTGAAGCAGGCAGTACCAGTGAGGCAGGCAACATCAGTGAGGCAGGCAGCACCAGTGAGGCAGGCAACACCAGTGAGGCAGGCAGCACCAGTGAGGCAGGCAACACCAGTGAGGCAAGCAGCACCAGTGAGGCAGGCAACACCAGTGAGGCAGGCAGCACCAGTGAGGCAGGCAACACCAGTGAGGCAGGCAGCACCAGTGAGGCAGGCAGCACCAGTGAGGCAGGCAGCACCAGTGAGGCAGGCAGCACCAGTGAGGCAGGCAACACCAGTGAGGCAGGCAGCACCAGTAAGGCAGGCAACACCAGTGAGGCAGGCAGCACCAGTGAGGCAGGCAACACCAGTGAGGCAGGCAGCACCAGTGAGGCAGGCAGCACCAGTGAGGCAGGCAGCACCAGTGAGGCAGGCAGCACCAGTGAGGCAGGCAGCACCAGTGAGGCAGGCAACACCAGTGAGGCAGGCAGCATCAGTGAGGCAGGCAGCATCAGTGAGGCAGGCAACACCAGTGAGGCAGGCAGCACCAGTGAGGCAGGCAGCACCAGTGAGGCAGGCAGCACCAGTGAGGCAGGCAGCACCAGTGAGGCAGGCAGCACCAGTGAGGCAGGCAGCACCAGTGAGGCAGGCAGCACCAGTGAGGCAGGCAGCACCAGTGAGGCAGGCAGCACCAGTGAGGCAGGCAGCACCAGTGAGGCAGGCTAAGGCAGAATGACCTCGTCCCATGAACTCTACGTGTGATGCTTTAATTAAGACTTTAGATTAGTCTTGAGTGATGGTGAACAACCTACATAC
Organism: Cherax destructor; assembly: GCA_009830355.1. Taxonomy (NCBI): domain Eukaryota; kingdom Metazoa; phylum Arthropoda; class Malacostraca; order Decapoda; family Parastacidae; genus Cherax; species Cherax destructor. The sequence continues at coordinate 20,079 of WNWK01002806.1, forward strand.
AGCTTGATCCTTCGTGTTTTCCATAAACCTTTTAACCTAAGAAACTAACCATCCCCAAGAACATTCTGCAACTAGCTTTTATTCTCACCCAAGAACATTCTGCAACTAGCTTTTATTCTCACCCAAGAACATTCTGCAACTAGCTTTTATTCTCACCCAAGAACATTCTGCAACTAGCTTTTATTCTCACCCAAGAACATTCTGCAACTAGCTTTTAGTCCCACCCAAGAACATTCTGCAACTAGCTTTTAGTCCCACCCAAGAACATTCTGCAACTAGCTTTTAGTCCCACCCAAGAACATTCTGCAACTAGCTTTTAGTCCCACCCAAGAACATTCTGCAACTAGCTTTTAGTCCCACCCAAGAACATTCTGCAACTAGCTTTTAGTCCCACCCAAGAACATTCTGCAACTAGCTTTTAGTCCCACCCAAGAACATTCTGCAACTAGCTTTTAGTCCCACCCAAGAACATTCTGCAACTAGCTTTTAGTCCCACCCAAGAACATTCTGCAACTAGCTTTTAGTCCCAACCAAGAACATTCTGCAACTAGCTTTTATTCTCACCCAAGAACATTCTGCAACTAGCTTTTATTATCCAAAAACATAATAATTTGTAGCATTCATTCTCACCCAAAAAAAACCACATAACTAGTTTTTATTCACACACTAACTGCAGAGCAGATGTGTCTATTGTCAGAAAAAAACAGAGGCTGTATAGTGCTTGGAGAGCTAGAGCCATATTGCTTGGAGAGCTAGAGCCATATAGTGCTTGGAGAGCTAGAGCCATATAGTGCTTGGAGAACTAGAGCCATATAGTGCTTGGAGATCTAGAGCCATATAGTGCTTGGAGAGCTAGAGCCATATAGTGCTTGGAGAGCTAGAGCCATATAGTGCTTGGAGAGCTAGGGCCATATAGTGCTTGGAGAGCTAGGGCCATATAGTGCTTGGAGAGCTAGAGCCATATAGTGCTTGGAGAGCTAGAGCCATATAGTGCTTGGAGAGCTAGAGCCATATAGTGCTTGGAGAGCTAGGGCGGAGGGGGTAATGAAGTTTGATCCAATTAAGTGGAATAACAATATAATCAAATTAAGGGCTAAACCCGAGAGGGACAAATTAAGTGGAGGGTAGCTCTATTTACTTGGATCACCTCCTTGGAGGGTGGTGAGGGTGTTGGAGGTTGGTCTCGGGTCACAGTGGGTGTTGGAGGTTGGTCTCGGGTCACAGTGGGTGTTGGAGGTTGGTCTCGGGTCACAGTGGGTGTTGGAGGTTGGTCTCGGATCACAGTGGGTGTTGGAGATTGGTCTCGGGCCACAGTGGGTGCTGGAGGTTGGTCTCGGGTCACAGTGGGTGTTGGAGGTGGGTCTCGGGTCACAGTGGGTATTGGAGGTGGGTCTCGGGTCACAGTGGGTGTTGGAGGTGGTTCTCGGGTCACAGTGGGTGTTGGAGGTGGGTCTCGGGTCACAGTGAGTGTTGGAGGTGGGTCTCGGGTCACAGTGAGTGTTGGAGGTGGGTCTCGGGTCACAGTGAGTGTTGGAGGTGGATCTCGGGTCACAGTGGGTGTTGGAGGTGGGTCTCGGGTCACAGTGAGTGTTGGAGATTGGTCTCGGGTCACAGTGGGTGTTGGAGGTTGGCCTCGGGTCACAGTGGGTGTTGGAGGTGGGTCTCGGGTCACAGTGAGTGTTGGAGGTGGGTCTCGGGTCACAGTGGGTGTTAGAGGTGGGTCTCGGGTCCCAGTGGGTGTTGGAGGTGGGTCTCGGTCACAGTGGGTGTTGGAGGTGGGTCTCGGGTCACAGTGGGTGTTGGAGGTGGGTCTCGGGTCACAGTGGGTGTTGGAGGTGGGTCTCGGGTCACAGTGGGTGTTGGAGGTGGGTCTCGGGTCACAGTGGGTGTTGGAGGTGGGTCTCGGGTCACAGTGGGTGTTGGAGGTGGGTCTCGGGTCACAGTTTGGTGTTGGAGGTGGATCTCGGGTCACAGTGGGTGTTGGTGGGTCTCGGGTCACAGTGGGTGCTGGAGGTGGGTCTCGGGTCACAGTGGGTTGGAGGTGGGTCTCGGGTCACAGTTTGGTGTTGGAGGTGGATCTCGGGTCACAGTGGGTGTTGGAGGTGGGTCTCGGGTCACAGTGAGTGTTGGAGATTGGTCTCGGGTCACAGTGGGTGTTGGAGGTTGGTCTCGGGTCACAGTGGGTGTTGGAGGTGGGTCTCGGGTCACAGTGAGTGTTGGAGGTGGGTCTCGGGTCACAGTGGGTGTTGGAGGTGGGTCTTGGGTCACAGTGGGTGTTAGAGGTGGGTCTCGGGTCACAGTGGGTGTTGGAGGTGGGTCTCGGGTCACAGTGGGTGTTGGAGGTGGGTCTCGGGTCACAGTGGGTGTTGGAGGTGGGTCTCGGGTCACAGTGGGTGTTGGAGGTGGGTCTCGGGTCACAGTGGGTGTTGGAGGTGGATCTCGGGTCACAGTGGGTGTTGGTGGGTCTCGGGTCACAGTGGGTGTTGGAGGTGGGTCTCGGGTCACAGTGGGTTGGAGGTGGGTCTCGGGTCACAGTGGGTGTTGGAGGTGGGTCTCGGGTCACAGTGGGTGTTGGAGGTGGGTCTCGGGTCACAGTGGGTGTTGGAGGTGGGTCTCGGGTCACAGTGTGTGTTGGAGGTGGGTCTCGGGTCACAGTGGACGACCGCTGGACGAGGCTGAGGCAAGACGTTCCCTCAAGATTATCTTGATGCCGGTGAGGGAAGATATCTGGATCTAAGGAACTAGACTTAACCTCCCCTTCCTTGAAACAAATCTGATCGTCTCCCATTTTTCCCAGGCGCTGTGTGGCCCTTACGAGTTCAGCGCTTTCCCTATGATTAGCTTTACAGTACTGGTTTAAAAAGACACGTAAGCAAACACTAGGACATACTAGAAAACGTTTTGGTCCTGGATCATCACTGATCAAGGTCCCAAGACCGAAACGTTTTCAAATAAATATGTCCCAACGTTTGATCACGTGTCTTTTTAAATCACTTTGTAGGTATCAATTACCAAAGTTTATACCAGATTTAGATTATACCGACGAAGAGGCTAGTTTATAGTGCACCCCATATTTATCCTGTGGACGGTAGCACAAGAGCATGTGTATAAAGACCTTGGAAATAGACCCCTCCCCAGAAAAAAAGATCAACAGGAGTATATTCTCCCATAAACAATAATAAAATGATTACACACCACACTTGAGTGTCGCTGCATGTCATGTTACAAGGTTAGAGGAAGAAATAACTATGTTTACTAACAATCATGACGCAGGATGACTGTGTTAGTAAACAGAATAAACACTGCAGTAAGCAGACTGGCTCATGGCTAGACGGGTCCACCTCCCACCCACTCATACACCCAACCAACCTACAGTTAAACCCAAAATTCTTGCCTCAACGACGCTACTTGGGAGTTTGTTCCACTCGTCTACAACTCCGCTAAACCAGTACGTACTTTCAACGTGCCCCTGCCATAGAGCTGTAAACCGTACATCACTTGTACAAATTCCGACACTCCTTCGGGAGCCACTGCCGGGACACCACATGCAGAAGACCCAGACCAGGACCCGCCCTGGCAAACCTGCATGAACATGAACCAGTACTCCTTTATATCCTTTCTAAATCTAAATTTGTTCTGTCTTGATTAAACATTTTCAGCACACTATTTATATCTTCTTTATTTATTCCTCTTTTCCATTTGTGCACTTAATAATATCTTCCCTGATTTTACGTTTTTTAAGAGTGCAAATTTTGTGCCTTCAGCTCGTATAAACTCAGTCAAGCACCTAAATTACTGGAAGAGCCTGAAGTCCCTAAGAACTGTACTTCTTAGAACGTACGTGAGGAAGATGCGTCAATGACAATCTACACCTGGAAGATACTGGAGGGATTGGTCACAAGCCTGCACACTATAATTGATACTTATGAACACACGTAGCTTGGCAGACGGTGCATGATACTCCAATGCAAAACAGGGAAGCAATGAGTACACTGCGAGAACTCAATAAATGTTAAGGGGACCACGACTCTTCAACACCCTACCTTCATGCATAAGAGGGATTACCAACAAACTCTTAGCTGTCTTCAAGAGGGGACTCTACCACCATACCTAGAGGATATTGCGGGGGTCAACGCCCCCGCGGCCCAGTCCTTGACCAGGAATCCCGGTGGATCAGGGCCTGATCAGACAGGCTGTTACTGCTTGGTTGATCAGGCCCTGATCCAACGTACAACTCACAGCCCGGATGATCGGGTACTGACTTTAGGTATCTGTCCAGCTCTCTTTTGAAGGCAGACATTGGTCTACTGATCATTCCCCTTATGCCTGGTGAGAGGCTGTTGAATAGTCTTGGGCCCCGGACACTTATTGTATTTTCTCTTAGTGTACTCATGGCGTCCCTTGTTTTCACTGGGGGTATGTTGCACCGTCTGTCCAGATTCCTCAAAATGATTCCTGATCAACCGGGTTGTGGTGAATTTGTTGGATTGCGAGCCGGGGTCACTAACAGCTTGACTGAATCAGACCAGCAACCAGGAGGTCTGGTCTGAGAGCTGGCCGCGGGGGCGGTGACCTCTGGAAGCGACTCCAGGTATCTTCGGAAAAGATTTTGATACATGGAATCAACTTCGTCCTTCTCTGTATATTTTGAAACACATTTATGTCTACTCTGCAATATAGAAACGAGAACTGAGCAGCATAATCTAAATGAGGTTTAACCAAAGATTTATAAAGTTGAAGCATAACCTAAGGACTTCTATTTTATATACGTCTTGACACGGAGCCAAGAATTCTGTTAGCTTTGATGCGAACACCTATGAAATGTTGTCTTGCATTTCAGTTTCTGCTCAACACAACTTCTAAATCTTTTCGCATTCACTTTCCTGCATGGAAAACTTGGTGGGTGGATCTTTATATTTCCAACAAATCGGACCCAAAGACAGACAGACAGACACACAGACACACACACACGCCCCAGTGGCTAAAGCTCTCGCTTCACGCACGGAGGGCCCGGGTTCGATTCCCGTAGGGGCGGAAACACACACACATACAACAAGCCTAGTGTCTAATCGACATGTGCCTAGGACAAAATGCTAACACACACACACACACACACGAGACGAACCACAGGTTCAATACCCATTTAATACCTTGGGTGGCTTTAAAAAGAGATTGGACAAATATATGAGTGGGAGGGGCTGGGTTTGATTAGTGTCGTGAGTACAGGAGTAAATTCTTAGGTAGTGGTGGTTTTGATAAGGACCTGCCTTGTATGGGCCAGTAGGCCTTCTGCAGTGTTCCTCCATTCTTATGTTCTTATGTTCATCCCTAGATTAAGCATAGAATCAGTGGGTGACACCTGACATCTTACCTTCTCTCACAAATATAATGATTTAACGATTTACAAATTAAATTAATTGTTTTTGACTAAAGCTTGCGACCTATTATTATTATTATAATGGGGAAGTGCTAAACCCTCAAGAGGTTATACAGCACTATGGCAATGGGAGGTAATCATGTTTGATTTGAGAAAGGATAAGGTCAATTTAATTCCTGGAATCAAAATGGCTTCAGCAACAACAAGGTGTCCCGTTTTCTTCAAGGGTTGCAATTGTGTGTACACGATTTGATGGAATTTGGCCTCCAATTACCTCGGCATAAAAAAAATAAATCCGTTGCGAGGCTACGCTTCTCATCTGTCATCTGGGGTGGTGGCTCAGCTGGAAGGCTCCTCAATTTTTTTTCCTCCATTTCTTGCACTGACAATGACACACCTGTAACCGGTTTCGAGTTTTCTACCCTAGTATCCAGACCTTACCTGTTGATGGGTTTCAAGAGTTTGCCTACTCCAGTACCCCGTCACTGGCCAGCACTGTCCGGTGCTTGCCATGCTCAACCAAGTTGCCTTCCCTTTTACCCACCTGATCAACCAGGATATTTGTGCTAGCAGCCCACACAGCCATCACAACCTGACTGACACAAGATAACTGTGCAGCCCATCCTCGTAATCAATGTCAGTTTATCACTGTTGTTAAGAACGTCAAATGGTGACTGACCACGAAATAAAAACTTGATTATTTGACTGTTTTATATAGCACGCTAGAAGGGACTCCGTTCTCTGTTTACACAGTCAACAGCTTCTATATATTATTGCATTTATTGGCGTTATGGTTGTCATACTTGCTTAAATATTACTTATAAACCATAATCTCACCTAATTTAAATGACGAATATCGAGAAATTTGCTTTAAATTGTAAGAAACGGATTGAATTGTGACTAAATGCCACAGTTAAAATGTCTGCATTTCATATTTTTATCTGCATTCCGGATTCAATCTAAGGAGATGAACACAATGTCAGTGGTGAAAAGTCATAAAAAAAACACTAGACTGTTAGAGCGAAAATTACTTAGACTTATTGGGAAGTATTGTATGCATGAGGCATTGTACGCTAGAAAATAAGCATCACCACGTCCAAAGGGAAGTATTGTATGCATGAGGCATTGTACGCAGAAAATAAGCATCACCACGTCCAAAATCCGGGTTTGTGGACTAAGTACATTCCTTAATATTTAGTTTGCTACTTGTAATGTGGTGATTCTGATTACTTTTACGAAATGAAGACAAAATGATCAGTACTATCAGAAGTGAAAAGGAGTCTTAGTTAAGCAAGCTCTAGGACATATAATACTTTATGGTCCAGGGACCTTGGTCACTGCTAACCCTCAGCGTATATGGACACACACACACCTCTGGAGTATATAACCTTGGGCTTACAGATATAACAAACCACATTTGTTAATCGTTACAAACATAAATTTTATATGATACGGGGGTAGGAATACACAATTCACATTTTATTTCTTGCTTGGCCTTGCGTGTTTGGAGGCCTTGTTTAAATCAAGAGCCGCGAGGTTGTAAGTTTTAACGCTGTAACTAGAGGAATTACCCTTTCTGCGCAGTGACTGTATGATATGCGCCCTCAAGTGGCGGGAAAACACACCCAGGTGTCTCTCAGGGTAAGGACACGAAGGTGTTTCAGTGAATACACAGAGATGTGTCTCGCTGTTTATACCCACAGACACTCGCCTCTCGATGTATATATTGAAGACATTGCCCTCTCGGTGTATATGCACTGAAAGACACCTATTAGTTTATATACAAAGAGACTAATCCCTGTCTACTTCATTTTACTTGTCTGCCGAAGAGGGTACCTGAGCCAGAAATACTGTTACAGATCTTTTCTACTCCGTGTTGGATTTCCCGTTCAAGTCGTGTTTACATGCATAGGTATCAATATTGTGTGTGTGTGTTTAAGTGATATTGTTATCTGGGTGATGGTACTTGTGAGAGTCTTATCTTCCCAGCCACCAGCTTGTCAACACTGTGTATAAATATCGTGTGACTAATTCCATGTTCCTCTCAAGGAAGGTGGGATGAAAGGTGAGGGAGGGAGAGAGAGAGAAGGTGAAGTGAGGGAGGAGGGAAGATGAGGGAGAGAGAGGCAAAGAGATTGAGTGTTGATGGACCAGGAAGGCGATGGTCAGGTACCGTCTGTGGTACTTAGAAATTCCATTTCAAATCCTAAGGGGGTCATTCTTAGCAAAATATACCATCAACGTCTCAAAGGTCTTGTTTCAAGACACGAACGGGCTTTGATCAGGATGTGAAATGCACCCAAGGTATATACAAGGTATTATGAGGGACCCTCTCTTATGCTAGACTACTGTTGTACTCATGGACAAGTGCTAAACTCGTAAGAGTCATAAAGCACCTGGGGAATGTAATGCAATTAGATTTGACCCGAGGAAGGGAGGTATATTATGGGGAAGCACTTAACTCGTAGGACTCATATAGCGGACGGTTTTCTTACATACGGTAATGAAATATTAAGGAAGGTCTACCTCTGGTCGCTTCCAGGGGTCAATGCCTCCAGTGACCCGGTCCCATACCAGGCCTAGTGTGTAATGGCCTCCTCAGTCAGGCTGTTGGTGCCAGCAGCACAGAATCCAACATATGCTGATCAGAAACTAACCTGAACTTATCAAGCTCTCACCTGAAGACAGCCAGGGGTTTATTAATAATTCTCCTCATGCAGGAAGGGGCGGTACTGAATAGTCTTGGTCCCTTTACACTTACTGAGTTGCACCCCTGCTTTGGATAGGGGTAGTTTACCTCTTGCTCTGGTAAGGAATAATCTTGGTGTACAGAGAACTTGTGCATTCCCAATAATTAAGGTGTTTGACTGAAGGTATCCGGGCAGTGAAGGTTGTTCGCACATTCTCCATATCTGTTATATCACCTGCCTTCAGAGAGGCTGCTAATGTACAATAATGTAGAGAAAGCAAGTGAATTAGCTCGATTGTAGCGCACTCAACTCTCACACTGAGGTCCGGCGTTCGATCCCCGGTACGAGTGGAAACATTAGGGCGTGTTTCCTTAAGACACCTGCTGTCCATGTTCGCCTATCAGTAAAATAGATACTTGGGTGTTAGTCGAATGGTGTGGGTCGCATCCTGGGGACCAAATTGACCTAATTTGTCCGAAATGCTCTGCATAACAAGAGGCTTTCTATATAGTAGTATGTTATTAATGTCAGCTAGGCCTGTATACCTTGTACATGTACTTGTAGAAATAAAGATTATTATTATTATTAGTTATTATTATTATTACTAGCTTGGCATCTCTTGTGTTAAGGCTCTAACTATCCAGTCTATCATTTTTCTTGGCTTTGTGACAGTAACATTTTCGTGATCCTTGAATCTAAGATCTTTCGACATTATTACCCTTAAGTTCCTCACAAAAATCTTTCACTTTATTGAGTGGTTTGTGGTTGTTTATTAAGAAGTAAGACAAGTAGGAGAACAATGGAGATGTAGGAAGAGGTGGATAGAAGTACAATAGTGAGGAACAACAAAGATGTGAGAAGAGATGGGTGAAAGTGAGAGAGAACACAAGTATGGGTGGAGGTGAGGGAACTACGCAGATGTGGGTGGAGGTGAGGGAACTACGCAGATGTGGGTGGAGGTGAGGGAACTACGCAGATGTGGGTGGAGGTGAGGGAACTACGCAGATGTGGGTGGAGGTGAGGAACTACGCAGATGTGGGTGGAGGTGGGAAAGAGGTCAGAATGACGTAGGCGAGCAACCGAAACATACAAAGATAAACGATAAAACAAGTGGAAATTAAACGAAATTTGGCAAAATGCAATACGACTACACTGAGGAATATCACTACTAATGAATGAACCATATAAAAGATTGTACCATGAAGAGGGAGGGTACACTGTACATATTTACAAGGAGAGGGAGGGAGGGTACACTGTACATATTTACAGAGGGAGGGAGGGTACACTGTACATATTTACAAGGAGAGGGAAGGAGGGTACACTGTACATATTTACAAGGAGAGGGAGGGAGGTTACACTACATATTTACAGGGAGGGAGGGTACACTGTACATATTTACAGGGAGAGGGAGGGTACACTATACATATTTACAGGGAGAGAGGGTACTATCATATTTACAGGGAGAGGAAGGGAGGGCACACTGTACATATTTACAGGGAGAGGGAGGGTACACTATACATATTTACAGGGAGAGAGAGGGAGGGTACACTGCACATATTTACAGGGAGAGGGAGGGAGGGTACACTGTACATATTTACAGGGAGAGGGAGGGAAGGTACACTGTACATATTTACCAAGGAGAGAGGTAAACTCTACATATTTATCAGGGAGAGGAAGGTAAACTCTACATATTTACCAGGGAGAGGGAAGGTACACTCTACATATTTACCAGGCGAGGGCAGGTACACCTACATATTTGACTTCCTAGGGAGAGGAAGTACACTATATTTACCAAGGAGAGAGGGTAAACTCTACATATTTACCAGGGAGAGGGAAGGTACACTCTACATATTTACCAGGGAGAGGTAAGGTACACTCTACATATTTACCAGGGAGAGGGAAGGTACACTCTACATATTTACCAGGGAGAGGGAAGGTACACTCTACATATTTACCAGGGAGAGGGAAGGTACACTCTACATATTTACCAAGGAGAGAGGGTAAACTCTACATATTTACCAAGGAGAGAGGGTAAACTCTACATATTTACCAGGGAGAGGTAAGGTACACTCTACATATTTACCAGGGAGAGGGAAGGTACACTCTACATATGCACAGTTGACCCGTACGGGCCAGCTGTATTTCAAGAACCCCAATGGAAATAACTCACTTTGACTTTTCCTGGGTTATACTAGGTAATGTACACATATGCTTCTATGTATGATAATTTGTGTTCTCATTGGTCTTGTGAAGTCTTAGTGTGATGGAACATGAGAGGGGAAACACATAACTTTTGTTCCGATGTAACTTTGACACAGAAGAAGGTAGCTACACAAACTGCTGTATCATCCTGGAGACACGCTGCTGTATCATCCTGGAGACACACACTGCTGTATCATCCTGGAGACACACTGCTGTATCATCCTGGAGACACACGCTGCTGTATCATCCTGGAGACACACGATGCTGTATCATCCTGGAGACACGCTGCTGTATCATCCTGGAGACACACACTGCTGTATCATCCTGGAGACACACCTGTTGTATCATCCTGAGACACACGATGCTGTATCATCCTGGAGACACACATGCTGTATCATCCTGGAGACACACATGCTGTATCATCCTGAGACACACCTGCTGTATCATCCTGGAGACACACGCTGCTGTATCATCCTGGAGACACACGCTGCTGTATCATCCTGGAGACACACGCTGCTGTATCATCCTGGAGACACACGCTGCTGTATCATCCTGGAGACACACTGCTGTATCATCCTGGAGACACACGCTGCTGTATCATCCTGGAGACACACGATGCTGTATCATCCTGGAGACACACACTGCTGTATCATCCTGGAGACACACATGCTGTATCATCCTGGAGACACACGATGCTGTATCATCCTGGAGACACACGATGCTGTATCATCCTGGAGACACACACTGCTGTATCATCCTGGAGACACACGATGCTGTATCATCCTGGAGACACACGATGCTGTATCATCCTGGAGACACACACTGCTGTATCATCCTGGAGACACACACTGCTGTATCATCCTGGAGACACACACTGCTGTATCATCCTGGAGACACACGATGCTGTATCATCCTGGAGACACACACTGCTGTATCATCCTGGAGACACACGATGCTGTATCATCCTGGAGACACACGATGCTCAAGTAGCTTTTATTGAAGAAGACAAAGCTACAATACCGTGACTGCAACAAAATACAAATAACCCGCATATACAAAACACTATATGACGAAGTTTCGGTCTGGCTTGGACCATTTACTAGTCACACTAACACGTAAATGGTCCAAGTCGGACAGAAACTTCGTCATATTGTTTCTGTATGTAGGTTATTTGTGTATAGTTTTTATTAGGACGTTTCGCGCTATTTCCAGTTATTTGTTTACCAAGCGATGACTTAATAAAGTTATTACTTGATAAACTCTATAAAGAACGAAACGTTGTCGCAATAAAAGTTTGTTCAGTAATGTGTTTTCTCCACCATTATATAACGGCAGTAACACGGCATCACCGTAACCAAATAATCACTACAAAGGAACCTCAGCTGACAGCTATACTAAACTCTGATCTACTGAGCCCACATGTGACCCACTCCTGCGGTATATGGGTCATCATGTGTGTCTTCAACTTGTGCTATTTAGGTCAATGTCATGGTAAACCAAATGTCAAGCTTCTTGAGATTCAAACACATATTAACACGTTCCTTTCTCGCTGGTAAAGAACGCTGCCAAAACTGAGTCTGCCAGGAGAGACAAATAAAAAAATAACCCGTTAACTTCAAAGATCACATCTATTTGCCATCAACATCACTACAACACCATATATTTTGGGTGACGGCGGCTATCTATAATCTTCCAACGTACTTATATATATATATATATATATATATATATATATATATATATATATATATATATATATATAATAAGGTTAGGTAAGTTTTCTAAGGTTCTTTTGGTACAAAATTAATAATTTTTACATTAACATAAATGAAAAAAATTATCTTTAAACGTATAAGAGAAAATTTTAGAAAGGACTTAATTGACCAGTTTTGCCTATTCGGCACGACATATATATATATATATATATATATATATATATATATATTTTTTTTTATTTTTTTTTTTTTTATTAACACATCGGCCGATTCCCACCAAGGCAGGGTGGCCCGAAAAAGAAAAACTTTCATCATCATTCACTCCATCACTGTCTTGCCAGAAGGGTGCTTTACACTACAGTTATAAAACTGCAACATTAACACCCCTCCTTCAGAGTGCTGGCACTGTACTTCCCATCTCCAGAACTCAAGTCCGGCCTGCCGGTTTTTATAAAGTTTTTCTTCTTCTCGTTTTTAGTAGATTTGTACAGGAGAAGGGGTTACTAGCCCATTGCTCCCGGCATCTTAGTCGCCTCATACGACACGCATGGCTTACGGAGGAAAGATTCTTTTCCACTTCCCCATGGACAATAGAGAAAATAAAAAGAACAAGAGCTATTAAGAAAAAGAAGAAAAACCTAGATGTGTGTATGTATATATATGCATGTGTATGCCAGTGTAGTGTGACCTAAAGTGTAAGTAGAAGTAGCTAGATATACCTGTTATCCAGCGTGTTTATGAGACAGAAAAAAGACACCAGCAATCCTACCATCATGTAAAACAGTTTCAGGTTTCTGTTTCACAGTCACCTGGCAGGACGGTAGTACCTCCCTGGGTGGTTGCTGTCTACCAACCTACTACCTACTATATATATATATATATATATATATATATATATATATATATATATATATATATATATATATATATATATATATATATATATATATATAAGGATTTGTAGTTGCACAACATCGTGCCAAGTAAAATTATTACAATAAATTGTTAAAATTGGGTTACCCAAAATAGTTCATTGTTAAGGTTTGAGCAATGCTAACAGAAGTGTTATTATTTCTGAAACCAAACCGCATTCAGAGAACACACGGTTTCACAACTTCGCATACCTTTCCATCAAAGAACAGTTAAGAAAATAAATACTAGCAGTCTCAAAAACCATTTCCTGTCTAAGCAAACATTTCAATAGTCTCAAAAAAATCATCAACAGTCCACATTATTAAACACACCAGGTATATACCAAATTTCAAGTAAATATTACATTTTAATTTACACTGGGCAGACGGGGCGGAGCTTAGTGACGCACATCATCAAACATGAGAGATCAATAAGATACTCAATACAAGAATTCGGCCATCTTTCAGCACGTGAAGAACCACCATTACAACATACGTTGGGACTCTAATATTACACTAAACAATTTGTTCTTTAAACATAGAATCTTAAAATCAGCCTTAACCTATCCCAGGTACAGTAGAGGCTACAAGTGGTGTACTCTAGAACTTTTGATCCATATTCAATAATATTACGTCGTGTCGTGCCGAATACGTAAAACTTGCAATTTTGGCTTAAATAGCAACGCTCGTCTTGCCGAATAAGGCAAGCGAAAATTTGTGTATGCAATAACTTAGCGAAAATCCTTCTGAACGTAACGAATTTTTTTATTTCATTGTGTTTGTTTATTATTAAATTATTGTAAACTTATTTAAAATATATTTAGTTGGATTAGGCTAAATTAAATTGCCCTTGTTATAATAAGGTTAGGTAAGTTTTCTAAGGTTCTTTTGGTACAAAATTAATAATTTTTACATTAACATAAATGAAAAAAATTATCTTTAAACGTATAAGAGAAAATTTTAGAAAGGACTTAATTGACCAGTTTTGCCTATTCGGCACGACATATATATATATATATATATATATATATATTATATATATATATATATATATATATATATATATATATATATATATATATATAATGTAGAAGTCTTAAATGTAAACAAGACAGCCTGCACGTGCTCGTTTTCACAAACAAATATTTTAAGCATCGCTCGGCAGTGGCACATCATGTACCCATTGTTGAAACACTCACTTCCCCACCTCACACCTCTACAATGACCTGTCCACCTCACACCACTACAATGACCTGTCCACCTCACACCACTACAATGACCTGTCCACCTCACACCACTACAATGACCTGCCCACCTCACACCACTACAATGACCTGTCCACCTCACACCACTACAATGACCTGCCCACCTCACACCACTACAATGACCTGTCCACCTCACACCACTACAATGACCTGCCCACCTCACACCACTACAATGACCTGTCCACCTCACACCACTACAATGACCTGCCCACCTCACACCACTACAATGACCTGCCCACTTGACACCACTACAATGACCTGCCCACCTCACACCTCTACAATGACCTGCCTACTTCATACAACTATAATGACTTCCTCACTTGTCTCATACCTCTCCTTCGCTCGTTTATTTAAAATCCACATTTCTCTCCAGGTTTATTCTGTTTGTGACCTGATAAAGCCCACTGTGTAGGCGAAACGTCGTCATTAAAGGACCACATTATTCTGCATTAGTATTTTATCAGTATGGATGTTTTGCTGTATATACCCTTATCTTTTCAGCATGTACCCAGTGTTTATATAGCGTACACACAGTTACCCTTGCTACTAATAGTTCCATCTTAATGTTTATATACAGTACACACAAACCATACCATGGGCGGGGCTTGAACCCGCGGTGAAGTCGCAAAACTCCAGACCGACGCGTTAGCCACTGGGTCAGCTGGCTACAATAGGTATATTTATAAACCATGGTAAGATTAGCATAGGCATCACTGTGACCACAAATGCAAGTTTTTACAGACGAATCTCCAGCTAGCGTGGCCGTGACGAACTCTAGCTCAAGTCCCCTCAAAGCCGTCATTATGACTCACGAAATCGTAATGACACGATTGCAAACAAACCATACCACGGGTGGTATGGTGTATAAATACTTAGATGACAGTTATTGTAGCCAGCTGGTCCAGTGGCGGGTTGAAGCCCCGCCCGTGGTATGGTTTGTTTGCAATCGTATCATTACCATTTGAGTCAGTACACACAATTATCTTTGCTACTATCAGTTCCATTTCATTCAACAAAGTGAAACTCAGAAGGCGCAGAGCAGCAGGCTTTCAAGTCGACTTGATAAAGCTCTACACAGAACGGAACGCTGTCGTAATAAAAAAAAATATTTACAACGTATTTTTGTTTTCGTACTTGTCAGAAAGTCGCCATTTCGTCTTTGCACCATTTGCCTTCGTATCATTTAGGACTGCAAATTGTATTTCTCGAAACACCAAACCTATATAGGTCATTCATAGGTGTAACCTACTCGCTGTCTATTTTTCTGGGTTTTTTTTCTGTGCCATGGTGTGAGAGCGGACCGAGGAGGCAATGATCCTCAGGATGCTGCACACAGACAGGTCACTTGTGCTGCATTAAAAGGATGAACGTGTCAGTTTCCAGTGGGCTGGCAGGGATAACTAGCTGGATCACAGCGTCAAGCACGTTCACAAGCATACCGGGGGCATCCGTTTGCCCTGGGAAAGAGCCTGAGGCAACAAGATCATAGTCAGCTTCCGGTGGGTTCAGTTACGTGGCAGGTTCACCAACCTCTACATTCAATTGTCAGCTGGCGGTATATTTAAGGGCATTCAGCTGGTGGTACATCAAGGGCTTGTCTGTTGTGGCCCTGACCCCCCTCATCACAATCCTATAAAGTGTTTTCCTGTATATTTTCCTTAACTTAAATGACTTATGTTGGCTGAATAACGTACTGGCGACAGGAAAGGTATGTAGTAAAACAAGCCTTTATTATAACAATATTTCATTCTACGTGAGCTTTTTCGAGTCATAATTTAAGGCAGAGTGAAATGTTGTCCCAGTGAAGTGAATAAAGGCTTCTTCTCTTACATAAGTCACTGTTCATAACTGACTTAAGATGGGGCTCACTAAAACACAGCGACTGCACAAGCAGTAGTTAGACTTGCACTAAAAAGGCTGATGCTATTCAAGACGGAGAAGACGAGTACTGCACCTTGATCACAGGAGCAGTGGGCTCGCCCAGCTAGCAACAACCAGAGGCGCGTCTGCCACTCTTGGGTACAATCGTGTTTTAACTCTGCCAAACAGGAAGACCGCATTTCTAAGGCTACGCATACATTATGATAAGTTTAAAATCTTTATGGAGTTGCCTCACGAGTGTGGAGTGGTGTACCCGGATGCCGCCGTAGTTTGTAGTGAACAGACCTTGAATCATATCATAGTCGTTTCTCTCTACGAGCAAGCAGTTGTGCTCGTTTCCTTTATTAATGAAGGGTTGTGAAA
Organism: Cherax destructor; assembly: GCA_009830355.1. NCBI lineage: Eukaryota > Metazoa > Arthropoda > Malacostraca > Decapoda > Parastacidae > Cherax > Cherax destructor. The sequence goes on from WNWK01002806.1 coordinate 36,483, forward strand.
GGATACTTCCTGGCTGCCTTCGTAAGCCAAACACACTAGGTGGCACACTAGTTGTTGAGCAGGGTCTCCACGGGAACATCTAGTCTAGCCACTTTTATCCTTAAGCAAAAGCCAGGGTCACCATTTACACATTAATGTCACCATGTACCCAGCTGCACAGAGGTCACTCACTGGTTTAGATAAGAGCCTTTTAGTATTTCTATGCTCGACTTCATGAAAATAAAAACGTATACATTTAACGAGATGGAAAATACTGGCTCTGTTAACATATAAATGTAAGATGACGTCTGGCTGAGTGCGCAGCGAATGCCACTCTACATTAAGTTGGTTTTGCTGCTTTGATTCATTATCAACTATGGATTTAAATTCTATCTGGCATAGACATGTCAATGATATGACCTGAGGGCTCGCTGACTTACAATCTCGTGCACTGGTAGCTACTTCATCCATAACTTCTCCAAGGCAATATTAATAAAATCATCTTTTGCCACAAAATCAAACTTTACTTCAAGACTCTGGTCTTACAACGCTTCACAGACTTCCTCGACTCCAATGGGAAAAGATTTCCTGGTAAAATTGAAATGATTCAGGTCAAGAAAATATCGCTGGAACTCGTCTTGTACAGCTTGAACGTGACTATCTCAGTTTTAAAGCCATCACTGAGTTTTTTTCTCTTTTTATTTTGGCTTTCAGGACTTGAAGAGGAAGGAACGCTGCTGCTCCTTGGATTAAAGAAATTCTTCCACAACTACAGCTTAGTGATGAAAATTAAAACTGCATTATACTTAACAATGATAATTTATCTACGGTATATTTTAAAACCTCAAAAATATCTGCAAGCTAAACTTCTGCAAGTCAAGGCCGAGAGAACATTATTGCTTTTAATTTCAGGAAAATGTCAGCACCTCTTCTCCCAGCTCATACAGCGACCAAGTATGTTGCTCCTTGAAAATGTGCAAGGTAGTGTGAAACAGGAGTGCTTCGTGTTCTGCTTACATGTGCACCGTTCCCACAGGAAGCTCTTTGTGCCAATATTTTCCACTAACCTCTCCCTCCATCCCCGAAATCTGACACCCCCTGGGAGGCACCTCTTCTGTTTTTTTAACACAAATCAATTTTACAGGCTAAGAACTGTTATTCTATCTCAGCTCATTTGAAAGCCTAGCCCTGTCTGAGGTATATAGCCACCCCCCCAGAATGCGACCCACACCAGTCAACTAACACCCAGGTACCTACTTACTGCTAGGTGAACAGGGACAGCATGTGTCTTAAGGACACATGCCCAACGTTTCCACCCGTACCGGGGATCGAACCACGGACACTCAGTGTGTGAGCCGAGTCCGTTACCAATCAAGCTACAGGACACCCGAGAAGATACGATTTGGTGCTGGATTCGTAAAATCAATAAAACATATATAAAAACAGTTAATAAGCGGGACTAAAAGCAATGAATTGGTAATGACAAATGCAACTACGTATATCACACACATACACACACACAAGCTATAACTCGACCCCTGCAACCACAAATAAGTACACACACACACACAGTCATCAACACTGAACAATGAGTAACTAGATAACAACACTGAACAAAGAGTAACTAGATAAACAGTGGGATAATATAAAGGATTGAAAAATCGTATCCATATATATCCCTGCCGCCGCCGCCGCCGCTTGTAAGTATCAGCTGTGCTTCGTGACACCTTATCTGTGCTCCCACACAGCTCACTCAGCTGATAACTGCACCACCTACACATTACACAAGTTAGACAAGCTCTAAGTTATTCACTGTGACACGACAAGAGCAGGAGGGGAGCTTTGACGTCACCTGGGATGGAAGGGTGGTGGGGGGGAGAGAGGAATAACGTGACCTTGGATGGAGGAAGTTGTGGAGTAACATGACCTAGGATGGAGGAAATTGTGGAGTGACGTGCCCTTGGATGAAGTTGTGGAGTAACGTGACCTAGGATGAAGTTGTGGAGTAACGTGACCTAGGATGAAGTTGTGGAGTAACATGACCTAGGATGGAGGAAGTTGTGGAGTAACGTGACCTGGGATGAAGTTGTGGAGTAACATGACCTAGGATGGAGGAAGTTGTGGAGTAACATGACAAAGGATGAAGTTGTGGAGTAACATGACTTAGGATGGAGGAAGTTGTGGAGTAACATGACCTAGGATGGAGGAAGTTGTGGAGTGACGTGCTCTTGGATGAAGTTGTGAAGTGACGTGACCTAGGATGGAGGAAGTTGTGGACTGACGTGACCTTGGATGGACGAAGTTGTGGAGTGGTTCATGGTGAACAATTTAGATATCCTCAAGCACTCCAGAGTAGATGAAATATATACACTCTTGCCAGTACAGGGGAGGAGAATGACGTGACTGGTAATGGTGGGGAATGACGTGATTCTGGAAGTGGTGTGGTGGAGCAGTGATGTAACCTAGACTGTGGTAGGGGTGGTGGTGGTGATTATGGGTTGAGGCATCGCTATTAATGGAAGGTTAATGTAGCCACATCAGTGAAAACTTAAGGAATGTGATATTTGTTTACGTTCTTACGTCACGTTATTAAATGATGATGTTGGCTACCTACCTTATACCTGACACTATCATAACAGTGTATCATACAACCACTTTATATCTGACATTATCACCATCAAGACTGCTAAACACATGAAATCACAACAATTGCACAATCCAGGACAGCATGAATTTAGAGGAGGCCGCTCCTACCACTGACAACTACTCGACCATTAGGACATTGTCATGGATATACTGGAAGACAAAGAAAATGCAGATGTAGTGTACACACAATTTGCAAGTCGTCGACAAGCGTTATCATGGCGTAACAGCATATAAAATGTGTGCAAAAAAGGAATAACTGGAAACATGGGAAGGTGGATTTTTAATTATCTAACATATAGGCCGCAAAGAGTAATAATCATGAAAATAAAATCAGAGGCTGCCATACTGAAAAATTCTGTTCCCCAGGGCACAATACTCACTCCAATTATCTTTCTCATATATTTATTAAGACAACCCATACCCCTCCTTTCCTCCACTAAAGATTTTTATACGTTCTAAGTCATCCTATGTTGCTCCATCCTCACTAAGTATCCAAACCACCTCAATAACTCCTCAGTCCACTGGATAATACTTTAAGTAGCCCCACACCTCCTAATCTCCAAACTATGAATTCTCTGCATAATATTCACACAACACCTCGCCCTCAGACACATTTCCACTGCCTCCAACCTCCCCGCTAAAACGTTTAAAACCCATACTTGACACCCATTATAGTCTGGTACATTCCCCTCTTTGCCTCCATAGATAACGCTGTCTCCACAGATCCCACAATACCTCACACGCATTTTTTCCCTCGTCAATTCGATGGTTCATCTCATATAGACCCATCTGTCCACAAGTCCACTCCCAAATATCTCAACACATTCACTTTCTCCACACTCCCTTCTTCCAATATGATATCCAATCTTTCATTACTTATTTGTTTTTTGTTACCCTCATCGCCTTGCTCTTTCCTCTGTTCACTTTTAATTTCCTATCTTTACATACCTTCCCAAATTCATCTAGTAACCTTTTCAACTTTTCTTCAGTACGTACGTCCTACAAGCACAGTGTCATCGACAGTAAGCAATTGTGACAACTCCCACTTTATATTAGATTCTTTATCTTTCCATCCCTAGCATTTACTTTTTACAAACCCATCTATAAATATGTTAAATCACGGTCACATTACACATCTAAGGCCTATTTTTTCTGTAAAATTATCTCCCCCTATCCACCCTGTGAAATACCTTTTCTAAATCCATACATGCAACGCAAACTTCCTTACCTTTATCTAAGTTTTGTTCGCTTATATACTTTAATGTAAACACTTGTTCTACACGTCTCCTACCCTTCCTAAAACCTCCTTATTCAAACTGCAATACTGCTCTCTGTCTTACCCTTATTTTTTTAATAATAATTCTACCATCCACTTTGCCTGGTACGTATATTCAACAAGCTTTTTCCCTATAATTCTTACATTCTGGATATATCAACAATATCTGCCAATCCCTAGGTACCTTTACCTCTTTATTAAACAAAAGCACCAACCACTCTAAAATACATCCCCACCTGCTATTATCTTGATTCCATCAATCCCAGCTGTTTTGACCCTTTTATTTAAACCATTGCCCCATGCACCTCCCCCACACTCACACCTGGCTCTTCCTCACTCTTAAATGGTGTTATACCTCCCTCGTCAATGCAAGAAATCACTGCCTCCCTCTCTTTATCAATATTCAATTCCTCAAAATATTCCCTCGTTCCAGCATAGTTTAGGTTTGAATTTACGAGGTTATCCTAGGTAAATTCTACGTAACATAATATTTAATGTTTATATTATTACATTCACGTAAAGTGCTAAACCCTGAAGAATGATACGGCGGCTGTGAAATGAGATTCAGACTTGATCCTAGAATGGGCAGCTATATATTATCTAAAATTCAAAGGTCGGCGAACCTTTTTGGATATTACCCCAAAACAAATTTATGTACAGCGCAATTACCCACTAGACTAAAAATTATTTGTCTGAAAAAAATATAAATCATAATTTGCCTCATTTATTAAATAATAAATTTTTGTACAAATTTATTTATATGTTTACTGAGCCTTCGTTACCCCCGAGATTTTCACCTTTACCCCATGTAGGTATTTTTATTCCGGTTCCCCGACCTAGGGTCTAAATGAATCTTATGTACGAAACCTAAGTACAAACTTACTATCTCCCAGGATGGAGTACAAACTTACTATCTCCCAGGATGGAGTACAAACTTACTATCTCCCAGGATGGAGTACAAACTTACTATCTCCCAGGATGGAGTACAAACTTACTATCTCCCAGGATGGAGTACAAACTTACTATCTCCCAGGATGGAGTACAAACTTACTATCTCCCAGGATGGAGTACAAACTTACTATCTCCCAGGATGGAGTACAAACTTACTATCTCCCAGGATGGAGTACAAACTTACTATCTCCCAGGATGGAGTACAAACTTACTATCTCCCAGGATGGAGTACAAACTTACTATCTCCCAGGATGGAGTACAAACTTACTATCTCCCAGGAATGGAGTTTTCTAGTAAATTTACGTAATCTCAGATTTAATGTTAATTATACATTACGTAAGTCTAAACCCTGAGAGATACGGCTGTAAATGAATTCGACTATGATCCAGGATGGAGCTAATATTATCTAAATTCCAAGGTCGGGACAACACTTATACCCCAAAACAAATTATATTCAGGCAATACCACTATCTAGACTAAAAATTATTTGTCTGAAAAAATATAAATCATAATTTGCTCATTTATTAGAATAATAAACTTTTGGTACAAATTTATTTATATGGTTACAAACTTACTAGTTACCCCCGAGATGTCAACCTTATACTCCCAGATGGAGTATTTTTATTCCGGTTCCCGACTGGGTCAAATGACTATGTCAAACCTGAAGTACAAACTTACTATCTCCCAGGATGGAGTACAAACTTACTATCTCCCAGGATGGAGTACAAACTTACTATCTCCCAGGATGGAGTACAAACTTACTATCTCCCAGGATGGAGTACAAACTTACTATCTCCCAGGATGGAGTACAAACTTACTATCTCCCAGGATGGAGTACAAACTTACTATCTCCCAGGATGGAGTACAAACTTACTATCTCCCAGGATGGAGTACAAACTTACTATCTCCCAGGATGGAGTACAAACTTACTATCCTCCCAGGATGGAGTACAAACTTACTATCTCCCAGGATGGAGTACAAACTTACTATCTCCCAGGATGGAGTACAAACTTACTATCTCCCAGGATGGACGATCTCACACTTTTCTTAGTTATCAAAACTGGATACATCAGCAATGTGCTGCTACACTATTCTATGACGGTTACACAGCGGAAACATCACACACACGAAATGGGCTGTTTATAAGTGGAAAATATATTGGGAGGAGAGAGAGTGAAGGAGAGGTGAAGGAGAGGTGAAGGAGAAGAATTAGGATAAAAGTGAGCAAATTTCTCCTAAATTTAATTTAGAAGTAGGCCATCAATGTTCTGTAAAAATCCGTAAGAGAGAGAGAGAGAGAGAGAGAGAGAGAGAGAGAGAGAGAGAGAGAGAGAGAGAGAGAGAGAGATCGTTTAGTGCTGCTAGAACACACGGGATAAGTTACAACCAGAGTTGTCACACGGGCGTCCACACACACACACACACACACCTAATAATAATATATCACACTGTGTTGCTACAAGGTAGCATGTGTAACATTTGGGTATCTTTATTGTGGAAACATGTCACCACACAGTGGCTTCATCAGTCTAGTGCAAAGAATAGTGAAGATCAAAAAGAGTTTGAGGTAATCAGTCCCTCAGCCAGGCTGAGGGACTGATTACCTCAGTTCTCTGAACCATTTATTAACATGAAGGTGTGAAGTCACCTATTTGTGTTTGTGAGAACTGAGCAGCTCCTTGGTGCTTACTGGTGTACATTCATTGTTAATATTCAGAATCTCTCTCAATATCGTAAAAAAATATTTGTTTATCTTGTCTATAAGGCGGAGTATCGTGAGTATATATCCTCCGATTCTAACTTCCTCCAGGACATCAGGTTTAGCTCTTCACTCTCTTTCCTCGTAATTCGTGTCTTTCAGTGCTAGGACCAAACCACTGGCAAACTTCTGCCTTTTCCCTTTCTGCTTTACATTTTTTATAAATTAAGGCTCCATACTGTAGTTGCAACTGTTAAGATATATTACGACTAGGTTTCGCTTACCAAGAGCTTGACTGAGCTCCTGCTGATTGGACCGTAACCCCATGAATGTTATATTAGTGTCTTGTTTACATACTATCAGTATATTTTATCACTCTATTACCACCATGGCTTCGGGCGCCACCTCCTCTTTTCAGTACACAAGGAGAGAGATACTGGCTCTTTATACTGACTTAACTTAATATTCTCAGTTGTCTCAATATTTCTTCATTATGTCAGTGTAGTTACCTATTTGAGGTTCACAGGTGTACTCTTAATTCTTGAACTATCTTTCGAATCCACATATAACCAGCACATAGGAGAGAAAACCTTATGACGACGTTTCGGTCCGACTTGGACCATTTACAAGTCACACTTAACACCCAAAACGAGGGAGCCAGTATGTATGTATGTATGTATATATATATATATATATATATATATATATATATATATATATATATATATATATATATATATATATATATATATATATATATATATATATATATATATATATATATCGTGCCGAATAGGTAAAACTTGCGATTTTGGCTAAAACGTTCTTCTTGCTGAATAAGGAAAGCGAAAATTTGTGTATGCTATAATTTCGCAAAAATCATTCTGAACCTAACGAAAAAAAATATATTTCATTGTGTTTGTTTATTATTAAATTATTGTAAACTTATCAAAAATATATTTAGTTGGATTAGGCTAAATTAAATTGAGCTTGTTATAATAAGGTTAGGTAAGTTTTCTAAGATTCTTTGGTACAAAATTATTAAATTTTACATTAACATAAATAAAAAAATATATATCTTTAAACGTATAAAGGAAATTTTTATAAAATACTTAATTTTAAAAGAGTTCTTGCTAATTGACCCATTTTACCTATTCGGCACGACAGGACAGGGATGGGATGGGGATGGGACAAAGATAGAGAAAAAAAGGAAGTGTAAAAGTAGCGTGTTATTTGTGTATTGTTCCAGTCACGGTATTGTGCCTTTTTGTTCTTTAGCTTCTGAAATTTGAATTAACAGACATAAATTAGCTTTGTCACATTTACGATCTTCATTATCTACATAGATTCACATTTTAACTGTTCGTATGAAATAAATGATAGCTCAGTAAATATAGGGGCTTCAAGACTGTTCAACACCCACCCTTAAATTATAATGGGAGTTACCATGACATCCATAACTGTCTATAAGAGGGACCTTAATTAACAAGTTCATCCAGACAGTTCCTAACAAGTCTGGCTGTGTGGTGTTTACGATGAACTACTCACAGCTAGCACTAATAACTTGAGTGAACAACCCACCAGCCAGATCCGAGACTTAGGCGAGGGGATGAAGACCCCTATAAATCCTCTCTCCTGGTAATCTTTCACTGTCTACCTTGTATCTTTCAAGTCATGATCATATCACCTCTTCTACAATTCTTCATGGACGAGATCATGCTCCCAACACCCTCTGACCTTCACTCACAATCGCAGCCTCTCTTAATCTCATTTCCTCACTATTATTATTACACTAACTGGTTAGTGTTGATGTCGGAGTTCGTTCTGGGAGTGAATAGTGAACTAGAAATAACACTAATAAGTGGACTGTTATGCTTGTATTAGCGGAGTGTATACCATGTACATGTACTTGTAGTAAATAAACATATTATATTATTATTAAGACGGAGCCCAGCCTTCTTGTACGTCTGTCCCCAATTCTGGTTTTAATCTGAGGGACGTTTCCTGGGTGACAGCCCAGGCGGGCCCTTTCAAGTGAAATCGCGTGACACTATACCGTGACCAAAGTAACGGACAGAGGGACCCACAAAGGTGAATACATAAGCATATACTACACAAATACTGTACCATTGGCACTGAACCCTGAGGCCATACATCTGGTGAATTGTAGGCGATCAGATTTGATCCGAGGAAAAGGAGTGAAGCTTCAATTCCTCGAATCAGCATCAAGACACTCCCTTTGAAGCCAGTCATCTCGACAAATCTCCGGTTCTCCCAGGATAGCAGGGCCTAACCCCTGCCCTAGTGTCTTTCTCTGCCATCTCACTGTGTAGTAACCCCTGGGGAAGATTACATCTGGTATCACTAATAGTGCCATTGTTTCGGTGAGTGCCATGACGTCTGGGTGACACTTGGCTTGCAGATCTTGTATGAGATTATATGTCTGTATACATTATGTATTCACGGTAGGTAGAGGATGACTGTCTATATATATTAATGTGTATTCATGATGAAGGAATGTGTATCACACAAGGTGTATACCTGGAGAGGGTTTCGGGGGTCAACGACACCGTGTCCCGGTCTGTGACCAGGCCTCATGGTGGATCAGGGCCTGATCAACCAGGCTGTTACTGTTGGTAATGTATAAAAGGTACATATGTGAAATGATTCTAAAACTTTCACTACGATAAGCTGCACTCACCAGCAGTGGATAAGTTGCACTCATCAGCAGTGGATAAGTTGCACTCACCAGCAGTGGATAAGTGTCACTCACCAGCAGTGGATAAGTGTCACTCACTAGCAGTGGATAAGTTGCACTCACCAACAGTGGATAAGTTTCACTCACCAGCAGTGGATAAGTTTCACTCACTAGCAGTGGATAAGTTGCACTCACCAGCAGTGTATAAGTGTCACTCACCAACAGTGGATAAGCTGCATTCACCAGCAGTGGATAAGTTTCACTCACCAACAGTGGATAAGTGTCACTCACCAACAGTGGATAAGTTTCACTCACCAACAGTGGATAAGTGTCACTCACCAACAGTGGATAAGTTTCACTCACCAACAGTGGATAAGTGTCACTCACCAGCAGTGGATAAGTGTCACTCACCAACAGTGGATAAGTTGCACTCACCAGCAGTGGATAAGTGTCACTCACCAACAGTGGATAAGTTGCACTCACCAGCAGTGGATAAGTGTCACTCACCAACAGTGGATAAGTTGCACTCACCAACAGTGGATAAGTGTCACTCACCAACAGTGGATAAGTGTCACTCACCAGCAGTGTATAAGTGTCACTCACCAACAGTGTATAAGTGTCACTCACCAACAGTGGATAAGTGTCACTCACCAACAGTGGATAAGTGTCACTCACCAACAGTGGATAAGTGTCACTCACCAACAGTTAATAAGTGTCACTCACCAACAGTTAATAAGTGTCACTCACCAACAGTGGATAAGTGTCACTCACCAACAGTGTATAAGTGTCACTCACCAACAGTGTATAAGTGTCACTCACCAACAGTGTATGTGTCACTCACCAACAGTGTATAAGTGTCACTCACCAACAGTGGATAAGTGTCACTCACCAACAGTGGATAAGTGTCACTCACCAACAGTGGATAAGTGTCACTCACCAACAGTGGATAAGTGTCACTCACCAACAGTGGATAAGTGTCACTCACCAACAGTGGATAAGTGTCACTCACCAACAGTTAATAAGTGTCACTCACCAACAGTTAATAAGTGTCACTCACCAACAGTGGATAAGTGTCACTCACCAACAGTGGATAAGTGTCACTCACCAACAGTGGATAAGTGTCACTCACCAACAGTGGATAAGGGTCACTCACCAACAGTTAATAAGTGTCACTCACCAACAGTGGATAAGTGTCACTCACCAACAGTGGATAAAGCTCTTGGTGAGTAATAAGTATCACAATAAAGGATTCCTAAAGAGACTCATGTATTTCTATTTCATAGCTACAAGAAGCGGAGAGAAAGTTGGGGGTCTAGAGGTGGTGTGATTTTAATGGGGGAGAGTGTGGGGACTGACTGGGGATATTATCTTTACTGTAGGGTGAGGGGAAAATGGGTGATGTAGGTGGGTGAAATGGAGAATAAGGGAGTATAGCAATGGAAGAAGGTTGGAAAGGTGGTGGGGAAGGTTAGAGGACGAGATGGAGTGAAGGACAGGGGGGGGTAGCAGTAGATGGGGAGTTAAAACGATGGTGGGGTATGGAGGTCCACTGGTAGGAGAGTAAAAGCAAAAGGGAGGGAGGAAGAAAGAATGGGAGCTGATGAGGAGAGAGAGAGATGAGATGGGAAAGTGAGATTTAGGGAATCTATGAGAAGAATGTAATAGACACACATGAGGAATTAACTCAAAAGTCAGTAACAATAAACAGCGAAATGTTGCACCAATAAAAGCTTATTCTACAATCTGTGTTCATCTTCATACTTGTAGACAATACGGAATTTCATCTAGTGGTCGAACGAGTAGCCAATACAATATAACCAAAATATAAAGTAATTACACAGGGATGAAGAAACTAAACCTGAGACAATATTATGTGGACGGACGACAAAAAGACCTAAAAGTGACATACTGTATTATTTCAAACCTGTTTCCTGACTCGCTTACAAGCATAGCGTCAGCAGCGCAAGCTAGGCTAGCAAACTTTATAATGGCAAAGATTCGTTAAGACACCTTACCATGTAAGTGCGACCAATCCCTGAGTACCAAGCGAAAGTGTGGAGCCCTCACAAAGCCAAACTGAAAACTAAAAATATGCATACAAAAACACACATACAGCAAAAGACCTTTATTAGTACGACGTTTCACTACACGAGGCTTTATCAAATAACTTGATAAAGCCTCATGTAGGTGAAATGTACTAATAAAGGTATCCTTTTTCTATGTGTCATTTTACCACTTACTATAACTGTATGCATCCAGACTGGCGCCCGAGCCGAGAAGATTGATCTATGAGGCAAAAATAAGATAATTACATTTATCTGTGTAGGGACGAATTGCAAAGAGGGGGACATGATCATGACATACAAAATATTTCTTTTTATATAGACAGGGTACAGAAAGGCTAGAACAAGAGGATACAACATGAAACTATAAACCCAACAAAGCCAAACACATCAGTAGAAACTTCTCCAAGGTAAGACTAATAATCCAAAAGAAATTAGTCGAGTTGCATGATTGATAATGCACTAGAACTCTTTGTTTATTCATTGCTTTGATCACAGAGTTGCTTACAGCTTCATTAAAGCCTTGCATTCGCTATTAATTTTCACCTTTTTGAAGAATTTTTGATATTATCACTAACAATTTATTATCATAACTAATTTACTGCCATTACATATATTAAACACGATATCCATGATTTATTCCAACCCCGAGTCTATAATTCACAGCACATTTTTGACGAAAGGAGAAATCTCCCGACAATTTAGACAGACAAATAGGTTGTTGAATTTTTAAATCAGGCCCTGAAGCGGTTCAAAGTCGAGAGTAAAAAGAGCAATGAGCTACAAAGCAGAAGCTGACTCAATACGTAAATATGTCAATACCTGCTAATTTATATCAATCGAAAGGCAAGAGGCGGCGTCAAGAGCTAGAGCTATCCTTCCCATCCCGCCCCCGGGCAAGCCCAAACAAGTAATTAATTACACACTAACAATCTTGTTCCCTTCGGCCGAAACTTGACACAATAATCATTGTTCGGGGTTCTAAGTGTATCTCACCCAGCACGGAAAACTAAATCTTGGCCAAACACTAACAATCCTGTACAAAAATAGGCTGGCACGCGGGAGTCAGGGTGGGGATGTGATGTACGCATGTCCAACGTGCCTTCAGCATGGCGTGTCCTCAATACAGGATTAATGTCCTGAACAACACTTCCTTGTGGTGGTCGTTGCTGCACATGCTATTCTCGACTGATGCAGTTTGTTCTGATTTAATGTTTCATAGTTTTCTTTGGCTAACCAGTTGCCAAATATTCCTCAGCCTTTATTTTACATTAGTAGTTAAATATATGCTTCTACAGGTTTATGTAACCTACCCAAACCCAACCTGATCTAATATAAAGAAAACAGCATTTTAACATTTGTAGTAATGTTAAAAAATTGACGTTGAACCTCACGTTAAGAAACCGATGAAGTGGGGAGGATAGGTTGGTAGCTGGCTAGCAAGAAAACACAAGTAAAATCAAAGCTAGCCTTTCTCTTATGTTGACTCTCCGTTTCAATACTTTCACAGTTTTCACTTACTTTTATGGATTCTCTCCCCCCCCCCACGCTGCATATGCTATTGACAAGTTTTCAGTCATTTTATTCTCGGGACATTGTATTTATCAATATATTTATTATATTTGTCCAAATTTGTATGTCTGACTTGCATATCCAGTATCGGTCTCTACCCCTCTACCTCAAACTCCTTCAGATCTTCACTATTCTTCTTTGTACTGGACTGATGAAGCCACTGTGTGGCGAAACGTTTCTACAATAAAGATACCCAAGTGTTGCACACGTGTAATTTATCAGCTTGTCGGTTCTCTGAATCATTTATCTACATTCTCTACCCCTTAACCCACTGTTGTTACTTATCTAAGCACTAACTATATGGAAGATTAACCTGCATATAATAGCAAGTATTTTGTAAGGTATTGCCGTAACTATTGAAACAGAAGATTGTTTTAGCAGTTAGTAATTTAAGTTTTGTGGATGTTAAATAATTTTTAGAAGGGTGGACCGGTAAGCCAGCGGAAGGCCTTGGTCAGATGACTAAAAGCTCCAGCGGCGAATCATCAAATCACTAGGACCCGCGTCAGGAAACACTTGTCCTATTTCCTGACAAATGTAACCTAACTGCAGGTTTGCAGTTGCAGCCACAAAGTAACCTTGACTTGGTTCACCTCCGGTTAGCGTTAACCTTTAAGGACCCCAATTTCACAGTCAAATAGAACCATTGTACCAGAGAACAATTATATAAATGTCATATGTTAGTATTGTGATCGGTGGGGGCATCTAAAGCCACACACTCAGTTTTATCGTTATTACACAAATTTAAAGCAATTCAGAAGTGAGTCACTTACAGTTAGGTTGTCAAGATTGCAGAGAATCCAGGGAAATACTATTGTCTTTTCATACGAGTGTGAAATAGATGGCCGTTAAATATTTTGTACTCTGGCAGCACTGCTTATATTTTGTTTCATAATCATGTAAGATGGCGGGGAAATGGTACAAACTTACACGTACATTCAGTATTCACTTTACTTTCCTGCGCGTTTCGTAATAGATCATATTTCAGATCTGAGACCGGGTCATGGAGGCGTTGACCTCAAATTATTAACAGATACTATATATGGAGTAGCCAATAAATTGACTTAAAGAATTAGTCATTTATGTGGGACTCACTCTCAAGAAAGTATTCCTCGGTATGACAACAACTACCAGCTGCACTGGTGGAGTCATCACTGTGTCACAGCGACACTACTACCATATCTTAAATGGTATGCATTATATACTGACAAGTTGATGAATAAGACACATAAGTAACACTAGGCATCTTCACTGACAAAAGGTCTCGCTTGTGTTGTAGGTTTCATCAGTCAAATATAGAGATGAATAACAATCCTCCAAACAGACGAAGTGGAGAGGTAATCAGTCCCTCAGCCTTAATGAAAGAAATCCAGGAGACAGACGAAGTGGAGTATGTAGTTTGAAGTAATCAGTCCTCTGCTTTCCATCAAGGATGAGGGAGTGATTACTTCAGACTGCCTCTACACTCTGTCTATTGTCTCCAGAATTGTAATTCATCTCTCTGGATTCGACTGATAAAGCTTGCAAGGCAGGCGAAGTCTTTCGTCAATAATTACCTATTGTTACACATGTGTCTTATTCATCAACAACACTATCAGTAAGGTGGTAGGAGACATCACTGCGTTCACAGTATCAACACTATCAGTTTGATGGTAGGAGGTATCACTATTAACAGAAACAACACTATTAATTAGGTGCTAGAAGACATCGCTGTGTTCACAGCAACAGCACCAGGGTACCTAGTTTGGCAGAAGGAATGCTACGTAACCTTCACGATGATGCATTGGTTGAAATCAGCCCATCCTCTTAATGCAAGTAATTTTTTCACTGACTAAAACAATAGGCAGGGTGACTACTTATGAATCTTAAACAATGATTATTATCTGTGTATTGTAGTGCGACCCGGAGTCCCCAGATTATGTTTGGGCTCCAAAAATTTTTTTATCGCCAGTATATATTATTTCATTTACTGGAGATGTGGTATCTATAATCAGTTATTTTTATTAGCAAACGATAATCTAAACATCTAACCTAACGAAACCTAACCTAAGTAATGTGAATCAGGAAACTAGCTGAGGAAAATCTACTTAAAACTTGGTTGGGGTTGGTATTAAAGATATATAATTTTCGCACTCTATAATGTAGAATTCATAACGGAGTGAAATCCTGGCGTTAAATATAACATATTACAACACATTTTCTTAAAAAAATATATTTTTTAACTATAATCTGAGACAGTAAAAGCGAAGTTTTCACTAAACCATAATGTAGGTATATTAGTCTATTGGACTGTCTTCATCTTTCTCCGTTTTCTGTATAATCATCAAAACGTTCGGCAAGGCAATTTTATATTTGTTTGTTTTATTGTAATTGGTTAAATTTGATTAATTTACGATAACTTATATTATTGTATGTTGATAAATCGGCCTTAATCCATATAGTAGAAAACCAGCGTATTACTGAAGGTGAGGCTGTCTCTCGAGGCGCATTTCTAGCAGTTATTTACAAGAGCACCAACAGTATCAAGCATAGTGCAGCGTTCCGTTCCAGCCCTGCGTGTTTATAGCTTTGTGTTGGTGGTAATTACTGACATTACTGGCAAGGACAGTCCGATGCCTTGATAGTAATAGACAAAGCAAAATGTGGTCGCTAGGCTTGTTGTTGGCGGCACTACAGTCCAACTTACCAGGGATATGAATAAATAACTTAGACAACTGACAAGTTGATAAATTAGACACTTGTGCAACATTTGGGTATCATTTATTCTGGAAACGTTTCGCCACCCAGTGGCTTCTTCAGTCGATGCGGAGAACGGTGGAAGATGAGTTTAAGGTAATCAGTCCCTCAGCCTTGAGTTGATGTGACGGGGCTTATATGCTACAGACATCTACGCGAATATGTCGTATGTTTATCAAGATTGATGGACAAAATACATCGACTCAAGGCTGAGGGACTGATCACCTCAAACTTATCTTCCACAATTCTCTGCATCGACTGAAGAAGCCACTGGGTGGCCAATCGTTTCCAAAATAAAGATACTCAAATGTTGCACAAGTGTCTCACTTATCAACTTGGCAGGAATATAATACATAGGTTAATGTTAAAGTCTTGAACCCTTTATGACTATTATACTTCTCATCTCGAAGTGTACTTATTGTGGATTTCATTATAGTCATTTTACACCATCATCTGTGTCTCCCGTTGTTGTGAGGTGTCATTTTAGTGTGTTGAATTGGAACCAGTTCCTCCAGTATTTTCCAAGTGTAGATTTAGCCATTCACAATATTTTAGGTGTTTAAATATTCGGACAGTAGGATTACTCTTAGCTAAATAAAAGGATTCAAACCAGTTGTTAGTGTTGTATTACGTAGAAAAATAAAAAAAACAATGTTGTACCCAGAGAACAACCCAGTGGGCGTGTTTGGTGAGGTCTTGGCCACCAAGACTATGCTGTCTCAAAACACCTTTGGCCTGTCACCTGGACTGCTCCCAGAGTAGGAATGTGGTGTGGCAAGGTGTAGCATGTGCACCAGTACATGTCAGAGTGCTCTTCCTGCTGTGGGTGTTTAAAATAGTAGAGATCATTAACATCAGGTGGTCTGCTTAGTATGGTTGCGACAGCTTACATGCTGGGTTAGTTGCGTAAGAATGTTATTTGCAAGGAATGTGAGTGTGTATGGATAACTTGGCAAGAGTGAATTCTCGACGTCAGGGTGTGGAAGCTGGCTTGCCTAGGGTGCATGGAGTGCTTTTAAGGGAGTAGGGTGGAAAATATAAAGAGTAGGGCGAAGCACTAAAGTCGTGTCGTGTCGTTCGTATAGCACCTGCAAACTGATAAGCAATCAGGTGAAGGGGTGTACAGGTTGTCAGAGGAGGGTGCAAAACAGGGTAGTGTACCAGGTGAGGTAGTCAGGGAAAGGTACAAAGACAGGGTAGTGGGCCAGGTGAGGTAGTCAGGGGAAGGTACAAGACAGGGTAGTGTACCAGGTGAGGTAGTCAGGGGAAGGTACAAGGCAGAGTAGTGGGCCAGGTGAGGTAGTCAGGAGAGGGTGCAAGGCAGGGTTGTGTGTGGACCAGGTGAGGTAGTCAAGGGAAGGTACAAGGCAGGGTCGTATGTGGACCAGGTAAGGTAGTCCGGGGAAGATACAAGGCAGGGTCGTGTGTGGACCAGGTGAGGTAGTCAGGGGAAGGTACAAGGTAGAGTCGTGTGTGGACCAGGTAAGGTAGTCAGGGGAAGATACAAGGCAGGGTCGTGTGTGGACCAGGTGAGGTAGTCAGGGGAAGGTACAAGGCAGAGTCGTGGACCAGGTGAGGTAGTCCGGGGAAGATACAAGGCAGGGTCGTGTGTGGACCAGGTGAAGGCACACACACAGCTGCCAACTCCTCGCTCACACGTCACACCTTTGGATATTTTGGTGCTGTTTTGTCAACGATACACTTTGTACCTACTGACTGTAACTCATCACACACTGTACCTGACTGTACCTCATCACACACTGTATCTGACTATACCTCACCACACTGTACCTTACTGTACCTCACCATAAACTGTACCTAATTGTACCTCACCATACACTGTACCTCACCACACACTGTACCTGACTGTACCTCACCACACACTGTAACTGACTGTACGTTACCACACACTGTAATTTACTGTTCCTCACCACACACTGTACCTAACTGTACCTCACCACATTGTACCTTACTGTACCTCACCATACACTGTACCTCACCATACACTGTACCTCACCACACACTGTACCTCACCACACACTGTACCTGACTGTACCTCACCACACACTGTACCTGACTGTACCTCACCACACACTGTACCTGACTGTACCTCACACACTGTACCTTTCTGTATCTCACCACACTGTACATCACCACAAACTGTACCTCACCACACACTGTACCGCACTTACTGACCGTACCTCAACTCAGTTTTACATAGATTGGGCGCATGCATATATATATATATATATATATATATATATATATATATATATTTTTTTTTTTTTTTTTTTTTTTTTTCAACAAGTCGGCCGTCTCCCACCGAGGCAGGGTGACCCAAAAAGAAAGAAAATCCCCAAAAAGAAAATACTTTCATCATTATTCAACACTTTCACCACACTCATACATAATCACTGTCTTTGCAGAGGAGTTCAGATACGACAGCTGAGAAAAGTCCCTCCCAGCTGTCACTATCTCAGACCCCTCCTTTAAAGTGCAGGCATTGTACTTCCCATTTCCAGGACTCAAGTCCAACTAAATCAATTAACTGGTTTCCCTGAATCCCTTCACAAAATGTTACCCTGCTCACACTCCAACAGATCGTCATGTCCCAAAAACCATTCGTCTCCATTCACTCCTATCTAACACGCTCACACATGCTTGCTGGAAGTCCAAGCCCCTCGCCCACAAAACCTCCTTTACCCCTTCCCTCCCCTACCCCGCCTTCCTTCCCCTACAGATTTATACGCTCTCCAAGTCATTCTACTTTGATCTGTCATTCTACTTTGATTTGATACTTTGATATATATATATATATATGTTCTTATTAACTGACCCTTGCCTCAAATTGCATCTGCTTTTAGTGTCACCGTATTTACTCACTGTATATATATCTAAGGATTATGTTTCGTGATTTGTGTACACTGAGAGGAACATGTACACGTGGAGGAGTGTATATCTTAGTATGTACACACTTTAATCCCGACTGGCCCATATTTGGAATTGAAGTATTCTTGACTGGTGGTAAAGAGGTTACATGCAGCCTTAATGACCCTCGTGTAGTCGAAAGGCTTAAAACACCAACATATGCTTCTATTGTTTAAACCCTTGTGGTTTAGCGCTTCTTTTGATAATAATAATTCTATTGTTTAGCTTGTGCTGTTTGGCATTTGTTGACTGGTTAGATAGGTTAACTGGTTAGTAGTTGTGCTGACTGGCATGTACTGACTGTTGACTGGTTAGATGAGTTAACTTATTAGCAGTTGTGCCGACTGTTTGGCATGTACTGACTGTTTAGCATCTACAAACAGAATATTTAGGCTAATTTCAATGTGGAAGAGTTGTGAGACATAGAAGTGAGTGGAGTGTAAGGCACACCTTTATGAGCTGTAAATGACATATAACAAGTCTCGGAAGGAAGACTCAAAGCAAGGTAGGTACAGCTGGTGATGGTAAGCAGCATGTCTAGAGATTAATGGACGAGCATCGAGTCTTCACCACTATGTGCTGAATAATTCAGAGTTTAATAATAATAATAATAATAACAGAGCTTCAGCGTTTTGACAGTAAGAATACGGAGCTCACAAAATTTGGTCTTGATGAAACGTGGTTATAATGACTGCGTAGTCAACATGTTTACGACTAGCCTTGAGGGAAGGGAGAGCAATTTATTCGTCACATAATGTTTCTCCTGGCTCGGGTGTTAGTCATATAATGACCTGTTCAGGGAAGCCTCGGTCTCCTGACACCCAGGCCTCCTCGCTTACCCGTCCATCTCGTAATAAATGCCTCTGTATCACGTTAGACGATGAATCCCACCAACCTTGATATTCTTGACATAGTCAGGCCAGATTTTTTTGCTTGAAATATCTTCGTACATCTCTTAGTGTTAACGTTTCGTGGGATAATCGCCCCAGCGTCCCGGTCTCAGTGTTGCAGTGTTGTACACACAAACTAGTGGTGCCTCTGGCACTAAATGTTTGACTTTTTTCTCCACTTGAATTTACGTGGTAAGAAATATTCTCCTTCGGCTTGTTTTACTGATAGGTGAACAGGGATAGCAGATATAAGGAAACATGAAGAACAAATGGGCTTTTCGGCACAATAACGAACCGATGTCCCGTATATCTAAATATATAACCAAATATTACGGGAACAGTAAGTCCAAAAAACAATGTCTTTTAATGCTATAGAACATTATAATCATGAAAACTTCGAAGATCCATGGCATCTCAACCTTCCCCACCCACCAAGCCTGACTACAAGAAAATGTGTGGTATGAAAAGAAAACGTTTTCGAGAAGGAATTGCTGAAGAAGCTGAAGTTGGCAAAGGTTGTGCATGCAGGATACATGCAACTACCTCACAAGTTGACGAAACTTTTAAAGAGGCCACATAATGAGCCTTCATGCTGTGACATGAAAACTTCCTCAGATATTAAACCGAAAGGTTAGTAATTCAGAATAGCTCAAGAAAGCCAATTAGTTAAACGCCTTTACTGTTTCTTATCCTCATAACACAGATAAAACACTCGCCACAGTTACGTATCGTCATTTGCAGATGATACCAAAGTAAACATGAAAATTACCTCGGCAGACGACACGGAAAAATTGCAGGAAAATAAAAGCAGTCTTAGTAGGCAGTGGAGAATAACATAATGTTTAATTGTGGCAAATTCCAACTGTTCCGACATGGAAAGAATGAAGAACTCAAGAGACCGCATACACAACGAATAGAACGAACAGAACATATAAAAAATCTGGATGTAATACGATCAGCTAGCCTTTCTTTCAAAGAAAATAATAAAGAAAATATGACGAAAGCTAGGAAAATGACGGGGTGGATAATGAGTACCTTTAAAACAAAGGAAATAGTGCCAGTGGTAACACTTTTCAAATCACTCGTTCTCTTTCGCTTAGAATATTGTTCAGTGTTGACGGCTCCTTTCAGGGCAGAAGAGCTATCAGAGATGAAACAAATACAGATATCATTTACTGCCCGCATAGATCCAATAAAGTATTTAAACTACTGGAAATGCTTCAAATCCTAAATATGTACTCGCTGGATCTGAAGAGAGATATGATAACATATTCGTGGAAGGCGTTTGAGGGTCTGGTCCCAAATTTACACACTACCATAACATACTGGAGTGAGAGATATGGAAAAATGTGTAAAATAAACCCCGTGAAAAACAGGGGCGCCGTGGAAACAATAAGAGAACAATGTATGAACATCCGTGGTCCCAGGGTGTTTAACACTACCACAGAATATCACAATCACTGCTGAAACAAGTGTAGAAGTTTTCAAGAGGAAATGGGATCTGTACCTCTGCCAAATGCCAGATCAACAAGGCTGTGATAAATATGTGGACCAACAGGCCGCCAGCAATAATAACTTGGTTGACCAAGCACAAGCCAATCCTGGCCCCGGGCCATTCTGCGAAATTAAGAAAGCTCTCGAAACTCGTGAAATGTATATCAAAGGTTGGTGCTCTTCCCCAGGATGTGACCCACAAAAGTTGGTTAAGACCCAGGTACCTTCTTACTACTAGATGAACAAAGGTAACATGTGTAAAGAAATATGCCCATTGTCAACAGTCGCTCCATGATCAATCCCGGGTGTTATGAGCCAAAGACGCTACCACTGAGCCATTATCAACACTAAATACTTGTACTGTAATTTGACCGATGGTCTATTCATACATAAAATACTGATATAAACCTTCATTTTAATGTTGAAGTTATATTTTATTAAGTCATCAAAGAAACAGATTTGTTGACTACTGTGTATGTCTCAGATTAGAGATGTACTAGAAGATAAATATATGTATAATATACAGATAGAGGCGACTAGCCCCAGGAGTAAGGGGCTAGTAACCCCTTCTCCTGTATGAATTACTAAATTTAAAAAAAAAAACTTTGAAAATTGTGCCAAGGATCTTCAAAGGAATGTTTCATATTTAAACAGTTTACATTATGAAGAAAAACACCAACTAATGGCGAACTCTCACCCACCTACAGCCACTCGTATATTCAAGAAATTTATATTTAAAGTTAACCAAAGTTCTTGCCTCAATGACGCATCTACAACTGTGTTGCTAAACAAGTACTTCCTTATATCCTATCTAAATCTAAATTTCTCCACCTTGAATGCATTGCTCCGAATCCTATCTTAGTTATTAGAACTTGCAACACTCTATTTACTGTATAACGCTTATGCAACATATGGGAATCTTTATTAAGGAAACGCTTCGCCACACAGTGGCTTCATCAGTCCAATACAAAGTAAAAATGGGTAAGAAGAGGAGGAGTTTAAGGTAATCAGTCCCTCAGATTGGAATCGATGTGTTCAGTCCATCACTCTTGTACATCTGTCAGACACTGCAACATCATGGGAACTTGATACAAGGAATTCTTCAACACTTGTCCAACCTTTGGATGAAGACCTACTTACACTAGTGGATGGTACCACTGTGACCCCGCCTCCTCCTGCTTCCACTCACCTGACTACAGTATATAAGCCACTTCTCCAGCCATATGCTGTACTTTCTACAAGACTGATGGACTGAACACATCGATTCCAGGCTGAGGGACTGATTACCTTGAACTACTCCTCTTCTTACCCTTTTCTGCTTTGTATTGGACTGATGAAGCCACTGTGTGGCGAAACGTTTCCTTAATAAAGATTCCCATATGTTCCATAAGTGTCTCAATCTTCAACTCGTCGGTTTTCAAACCATTTCTCACGCTGTATAACGCCTTTATTAGTTTTTGCCATTTGTACACATTATTTTTTTTTTTTAACACATCGGCCGATTCCCACCAAGGCAGGGGGGGCTTGAAAAAGAAAAACTTTCATCATCATTCACTCCATCACTGTCTTGCCAGAGGGGTGCTTTACACTACAGTTATAAAACTGCAACATTAACACCCCTCCTTCAGAGTGCAGACACTGTACTTCCCATCTCCAGGACTCAAGTCCGGCCTGCCGGTTTCCCTGAATCCCTTCATAAATGTTACTTTGCTCACACTCCAACAGCACGTCAAGTATTAAAAACCATTTGTCTCCATTCACTCCTATCAAATACGCTCACACATGCTTGCTGGAAGTCCAAGCCCCTCGCACACAAAACTTCCTTTACCCCCTCCCTCCAACCTTTCCTAGGCCGACCCCTACCCCGCCTTCCCTCCACTACAGATTTATACACTCTCGAAGTTATTCTGTCTCGTTCCATTCTCTCTACATGTCCGAACCACCTCAGCAACCCCTCCTCAGCTCTCTGGATAATAGTTTTGGTAATCCCGCACCTCCTCCTAATTTCCAAACTCCGAATTCTCTGCATTATATTCACACCACACATTGACCTCAGACATGACATCTCCACTGCCTCCAGCCTTCTCCTCGTTGCAACATTCATCACCCATGCTTCACACCCATATAAGAGTGTTGGTATAACTATACTCTCATACATTCCCTTCTTTACTTCCATGGACAAAGTTCTTTGTCTCCACAGACTCCGAAGTGCTCCACTCACCCTTTTTCCCTCATCAATTCTATGATTCACCTCATCCTTCATAGACCCATCTGCTGACATGTCCACTCCCAAATATCTGAATACATTCACCTCCATACTCTCTCCCTCCAATCTGATATCCAATCTTTCGTCACCTAATCTTTTTGTTATCCTCATCACCTTACTCTTTCCTATATTCACTTTCAATTTTCTTCTTTTACACACCCTACCAAATTCATCCACCAACCTCTGCAATTTCTCTTCAGAATCTCCCAAAAGCACAGTGTCATCAGCAAAAAGCAACTGTGACAACTCCCACTTTGTATTTGATTCTTTATCTTTTAACCCCACACCTCTTGCCAAGACCCTCGCATTCACTTCTCTTACAACCCCATCTATAAATATATTGAACAACCACGGTGACATCACACATCCTTGTCTAAGGCCCACTTTTACTGGGAAATAGTGCGCTTCCCTCCTACACACTCTAACTTGAGCCTCACTATCCTCATAAAAACTCTTCACTGCTTTCAGTAACCTACCTCCTATTCCATACACCTGCAACATCTGCCACATTGCCCCCCTATCCACCCTATCATACGCCTTTTCCAAATCCATAAATGCCACAAAAACCTCTTTACCCTTATCCAAATACTGTTCACCTATGTGTTTCACTGTAAACACTTGGTCTACACACCACACCCCCTACCTTTTCTAAAGCCCCCTTGTTCATCTGCTATCCTGCTTTCTGTCTTACTCTTAATTCTTTCAATAATAACTCTACCATACACTTTACCAGGTACATTCAACAGACTTATTCCCCTATAATTTTTGCACTCTCTTTTGTCCCCTTTGCCTTTATACAAAGGAACAATACACGCTCTCTGCCAATCCCTAGGTACCTTACCCTCTTACATACATTTATTAAATAATAGCACTAACCACTCCAAAACTATATCCCCACCTGCTTTTAACATTTCTATCTTTATCCCATCAATCCCAGCTGCCTTACCCCCTTTCATTCTACCCACTGCCTCACGAACTTCCCCTACACCCACAACTGGATCTTCCACACTCCTACAAGATGTTATTCCTCCTGCCCTACACACGAAATCACAGCTTCCCTGTCTTCATCAACATTTAACAACTCCTCAAAATATTCCCTCCATCTTCCCGATACCTCTAACTCTCCATTTAATAACTCTCCTCTCCTATTTTTAACTGTCAAATCCATTTGTTCCCTAGGCTTCCTCAACTTATTAATCTCACTCCAAAACTTTTTCTTATTTTCAACAAAATTTGTTGATAACATCTCACCCACTCTCTCATTTGCTCTCTTTTTACATTGCTTCACCACTCTCTTAACCTCTCTTTTTCTCTCCATATACTCTTCCCTCCTTGCATCACTTCTACTTTGTAAAAACCTCTCATATGCTAACTTTTTCTCCCTTACTACTCTCTTTACATCCTGTAATTCTACAGCTTTCCAGAGTGCAAATTCAGTGTCTTCAGCCTATTTTCGTAGGAACAGTTTCTAGTACATGGAATAAACTTTGTCATCCTTCTCTGTATATTTTCCAAATTATTTATGTCCATACTATAATATGGAGACCAGAACTGAGCAGCACACGCTGTACCTACTGACCGTACCTGACCACATTGTACCTACTGACTGTACCTGACTACGTTGTGCATACTGACTGTACCTGAACACATTGTACCTATTTACCCACTGCTGGTGAATGGACCTTATTTACTCTTGGTATTACTTTAGAACTTCTATTATTTATATTTCTTGATATGAAGCCAAGAATTCTATTAGCTTTATTACGAACATTTATACACTGTCGTCTTGGCTTTAATTTTTTGCTTACTAGAACTAATTTTTTTCGCATTTACTTTGACTAATGATCTACATTTATTTAGCATTTTTTTTAACTGTAGTGTACTGTGGTAAGAAGTGATGGAGTGAATGATGAAAATGTGTGTCTTCTTTTTCGGGTCACCCAGCATCGGTGGGAAATGGCCGATAATTATCTTCTTTTCCACTTGTTTGCAGTGAGCTGTATCTGTGACTTCTCCGACCACAACATTAACCTCTTCTGTGGTTTTCTAATGTCCTCGTCAGAAATTATTTGATGACCTATTTTGGTGCCACCAGCAAACTTAGTCCACTTGATGCATACTTTACACGATATATGGCGTTCACGTAAAGGTCGAAGAGACTCTATGGTCCCTTATGGGTATAGCGCTTCCCCATGAATATAATAATAATAATAATAATAAATAATTATGTATTTATGAAAAAATATTTTAAAGACAGATCGTCAGACTACACTGCCATAATCACTTGCTGGAGTGAGAAATAGGAAGTGTACATAAACCCAGTGAAAAACCATAAGCACATTTAGACACTATCAACAATATAAGAAATATTTTCGGAAATTAGGTCAGTAGGTCGACCAGGTAATCTGGTCGACCTGATCCGTGGCCACGGCAGTAGGAAAACTCCTGAAAGAGCTCACAGATAAAATCACAGTAACCGTAGAAACTGGCAAGGGTGAGCGTTATGATCCCGGAACCACGAACGAATACAAGATGTGTAAATAAAGTTTGAAGCTGAGAAGTTAGTAGTTGCAGGGATATAAAGACACTTAGTTAAGGAGCCGTGAAGGGTTCAGAGGAAATTGTTGATAGACGAACAGTGGGAGGAGGGGTACATTGAGGGGTAAAAAAAGGAAAGGAAACGAGCTAGGGCTAAATACAGCAGCAAGACAATGTGCAATAGCAGCTTTGTGCTTCGCCCTCGGTTCATGACAAGTCTGGCTCGGGAATACAAGGCCGGATGGGCGTGGTGGGCACCAAGACGACAGTAGGCAAGGCACTTCGTTACATTTATACAGACACACTCGACCATAGCTATGGTGGTGGGAAATGGTGTTATACGTGAGGGTGGTATCTGGCAGAGAAACACGGACTTTTTAAAACGAAATGCCTCTACACTTAATAAAGGAAAAATGTCTTTCAAGAGAGATTTAATTTCTACCATCCCGAAATGTGTAGTCTCACTTTAGGAAAGAACAACATGACATAGATTCCATTTTTCTTCACATAAAGGGCATTAGAAGGTAGAGATATATGAAATTCTTATGCGTAAAGTTAAAGGAAGACGAAAGAAAAACCAACATTAGAGGCTTAGAATAGACAGATACAAATATGGAGACAGCAAGTGTGGCAGAAAGATTACTAACTGGAAAAACAATTACTATATCTCTAAATACTTCAACTATCACCAAAAACAAGATGGAATAAGAGTGCTTACACCAATCAACATATGTACAACAGGATGGAGCACCATAGGGGAGAACCAGAGTAATTACTTACTAGACGTAACAATCACAAGTATCATAAACTCTGATCAGAACCTCATTGAAGTATAAACCAGCATACAATCATGTGTGGATAATCTAAAATATACCCAACGAGAGGGGATGTTTAATAAAATTAAAATGAATAATCCAAGAGTTGACTAGGATGAAATAAACACTAAAGTAACAAACATTCCAAGGCCAACCATCCTGACCACTCTCAACTCAGAACACTGTATGGGAAAGCTGTACAAGATGTCTTTACAATATCTCCCACTGAGAAAGACTAGATCAAACACAGAAAAAGAACGTAAAGACTTTACTGAAGAACTGCTCAAAAAAAGCAAGTATCACAAGAAAAGAAAACTTACACTGAGAAATTGTAAATATAGAGCATGAACTAGAATAGTCTTGCCAGACAAAAGGAACGAAAAGCCATTCAGGAAATTAGGAAAGACCTTAAATACTTTTTCACTTATGCAAAATCCAAGTCAAAAACATCTTCCAGTATCAGTCCTCTACTTAAAGGAAATTCATATATAGATGTTGTATCATGTACTTGTAGAAATGAAGATTATTATTATTATTACTATTATTATTATTATAAGAAATGAGTGAAATCTTGAGAGAACAGTATGAACTAAAGACAAAATGTCACTAACTCTGACTACTCTACAAATTATATATATAATAACAGCACAAATCTCTGAAACTTCAAAAAAAGAAATAGACAACATGCCATGCACCCAGCTGCTGGGACTAGCCCGGGCACTATTTCTTTTTTAATACAGCCCTTCCTCTATTCTTCTATCCCCACTTCCCACTCACCCCTCGACCCACGAGGGTCGAGGTTAACATACTTGGAATGTTCTCTTTGAAGGAGAGAAATGCCTAATAACATACACCTATAAGATACTTAACTGTCAGGTCTCAAATATATACACCACCACAACTTACAAAAGTTAGAGGTATGGAATAAATGTTAAATAAAATCAAACAAAAGCAGAGGCGCCATAGGTAAATACTGTATGGAACATTATGGACTCACCGAGTCTAATGCAAACTTGCGGCTTTTACAGAGACCTACATAAAAGATTACTTAGACGGCGAAATCTGGATACCAGAGTACAATCAACTTAAATGAGACCAAAAGAACAGGTAACAAGGGGGTATTGGCCTGTATGTTAGAGTCGTTTATTTGGACTGAGTTAAAAACCACAAATAATGTCGAAGTTTTGGCAATAAAAACTTATACGTCCCAACAGTTCAAAGCCCAGATATTGAAAATCGATTAATGTCCTGAAAATCTTTCAATCCTGACCTCAAACATCGTGTTACTTGCTGATTTCAATCTAAGACCTGGTCATGGACCATGCCGCGGGGGCGTTTACCCCAGGAACACCCCCAGGTAAAACATCTAAAATGAAAGAACGTCCACCTACGAACCGTGGCAAATGTAACAGCAGAGAAAATCCCAGAAGGCAATTGGGATAAAATGTCACACACAGATGAACTATTAAGATAATAGTAAATTCTGCTTAAGCCTGTAAATAGTGGAACTGACCACACTAGAAAATACCATTGACCTTGCATTCACAAATAATGAGGATCTGGTGCGGAACGTAACGATATCGAATACTACAGCAAACTCGAACCCCAACCTAATTGAAGTTCAGACCTGGACACTCACTGGTATTGATTAGCAAAACACAGTCATGAGGGCTTAGTCAACAAATACAACTTCAACAATAAATACATTCATTTGGATAAAATAAATCATGACCTTACTGAAAAAAATGCTGGGAAAATAGCAACGTAAATTAAAACCTGACTTGAGAGGATGAGCTTAATGGCACTAGAAGTGTGCCGCAGACTCATAACATTAAGAAAATGAAGAGAAGAGAGAAGCCAGAGACTCCGTCTACAGCATCCAAGAGGCCTGGTCTACAACATCCAGGCCTGGTCTACAGCATCCAAGAGGCCTGGTGTACAGCATTCAGGAGGCCTGGTGTACAGCATCCAGGAGACCTGGTGTACAACATCCAGGAGACCTGGTGTACAGCATCCAGGAGACCTGGTGTACAGCATCCAGGAGACCTGGTGTACAGCATCTAGGAGGCCTGGTGTACAGCATCTAGGAGGCCTGGTATACAGCATCCAGGAGGCCTGGTATACAGCATCCAGGAGGCCTGGTGTACAGCATCCAGGAGGCCTGGTGTACAACATCCAGGAGGCCTGGTGTACAACATCCAGGAGGCCTGGTGTACAGCATCCAGGAGGCCTGGTGTACAACATCCAGGAGACCTGGTGTACAGCATCCAGGAGGCCTGGTGTACAGCATCCAGGAGGCCTGGTGTACAGCATCCAGGAGGCCTGGTGTACAGCATCCAGGAGGCCTGGTGTACAGCATCCAGGAGGCCTGGTCTACAACATCCAGGAGGCCTGGTGTACAGCATCCAGGAGGCCTGGTGTACAGCATCCAGGAGGCCTGGTGTACAGCATCCAGGAGGCCTGGTGTACAGCATCCAGGAGGCCTGGTGTACACATCCAGGAGGCCTGGTTACAGCATCCAGGAGGCCTGGTGTCAGCATCCAGGAGGCCTGGTTACAGCATCCAGGAGGCCTGGTGTCAGCATCCAGGAGGCCTGGCGTACAACATCCAGGAGGCCTGATGTACAGCATCCAGGAGGCCTGGTTCAGCATCCAGGGGTACAGCACCAGGAGGCCTGTGTACAACATCCAGGAGGCCTGGTGTACAGCATCCAGGAGGCCTGGTGTACAGCATCCACGAGGCCTGGTTACAGCATTCCACGAGGCCTGGTGTACAGCATCCAGGAGGCCTGGTGTACAGCATCCAAGAGGCCTGGTGTACAGCATCCAGGAGGCCTGGTGTACAACATCCAGGAGGCCTGGTGTACAACATCCAGGAGGCCTGGTGTACAACATCCAGGAGGCCTGGTGTACAACATCCAGGAGGCCTGGTGTACAGCATCCAGGAGGCCTGGTGTACAGCATCCAGGAGGCCTGGTGTACAGCATCCAGGAGGCCTGGTGTACAACATCCAGGAGGCCTGGTGTACAGCATCCAGGAGGCCTGGTGTACACATCCAGGAGGCCTGGTTACAACATCCAGGAGGCCTGGTGTACAGCATCCAGGAGGCCTGGTGCTCAGCATCCAGGAGGCCTGGTGTACAGCATCCAGGAGGCCTGGTGTACAGCATCCAGGAGGCCTGGTGTACAACATCCAGGAGGCCTGGTGTACAGCATCCAGGAGGCCTGGTGTACAGCATCCAAGGCTGGGCATCAGGGCCTGGTGTACAGCATCCAGGAGGCCTGGTGCTACAGCATCCAGGAGGCCTGGTGTACAGCATCCAGGAGGCCTGGTGCTACAGCATCCAGGAGGCCTGGTGTACAGCATCCAGGAGGCCTGGGTTACAGCATCCAGGAGGCTGGTTTCGCATCAGGGCTGGGTTCAGCATCCAGGAGGCCTGGTGTACAGCATCCAGGAGGCCTGGTGTACAGCATCCAGGAGGCCTGGTGTACAGCATCCAGGAGGCCTGGTGTACAGCATCCAGGAGGCCTGGTGTACAGCATCCAGGAGGCCTGGTGTACAGCATCCAGGAGGCCTGGTCTTCAGCATCCAGGAGGCCTGGTGTACAGCATCCAGGAGGCCTGGTCTACAGCATCCAGGAGGCCTGGTCTTCAGCATCCAGGAGGCCTGGTCTTCAGCATTCAGGAGGCCTGGTGTTCAGCATCCAGGAGGCCTGGTCTTCAGCATCCAGGAGGCCTGGTGTTCATCATCCAGGAGGCCTGGTCTACAGCATCCAGGAGGCCTGGTCTACAGCATCCAGGAGGCCTGGTCTACAGCATCCAGGAGGCCTGGTCTGGGACCAAGACTCCGGAAGTGACTCCAGGTACAAATGACGAGAATTAAAGAACTTCTTAAAGGTCTTTCACTTTCTCAAGAGCAAAAAAAAAAGAGCAAACAAACTCAAAATACTTTTTCTCATATGTGAA
Source organism: Cherax destructor (assembly GCA_009830355.1). Taxonomy (NCBI): domain Eukaryota; kingdom Metazoa; phylum Arthropoda; class Malacostraca; order Decapoda; family Parastacidae; genus Cherax; species Cherax destructor. Next base: position 66,998 of record WNWK01002806.1, read on the forward strand.
ATCAAGGACAAAAACCACATTTAGTATCGGGTCCTCACTTGAAGATGCAACTCAGATTAATGACAACAAATAAATGAGCAAAATATGACTGTGTTCAGTGATCCGTTATCAGAATAAAGACTGACAATTAAATATTTCCTCAGGATTTACATCTAAAATTATGTCAACACAACAAATTTTTTAACATACCCTAAATCTACTCGACTTTGAAGAGGTCAACCACAGTATGCCCATGCTCTGCTCCAGGGCAAAAATTGAACCTTTACTTTTTTCCGGTCACCTCATTGCCTGATATATCGTGGCCATTTTTTTTATTTGCTTATCAGTGGTATACCCGCTTTACAGGTTTCTGTAATCTACTCTATCCGAACCTTATCTAAAATTAAGAAAACAGCATTTTTAAATTTAAAGGAAGCGTTAAGAATCTGACGTAAGGAATTTGACGAATGTGACGTAAGGAATTTAACGTAGTAAAACGAGTAGTTTACAAATGGTTGAGTGGTAGTTACTATCTTCAAGAGGAAATTTGAGATTCCTTCAAGACATTCCCTATCACTCCTGCTGTGACACCTACGTTGAGGTGCATGCAGCTAGTACCAATGGTCTGACTGACCTATCAACCAGGAGGCCCTGGACCAAGATCGGAACGCGGGGGAGATGATTCCAGGAAAAAGCAATTCCGACGGAACCTTCCACACATGTGAAGGTAACTGCTTGGAGAGAGTGCGTTACTGTGCGACGGAACCTTCCACACATGTGAAGGTAACTGCTTGGAGAGAGTGCGCTACTGTGCGTACCGGTACAGCCTCTCTCACCCATGTACATTCTGTTGTTGTTTGACACAGATGAATTTACATGCTAAAACCTGGTATGCCGGCTCAGCTCATTTCCAAGTCAAGCTCTATCTCAACGATACTGCCATTTTTCACAAGGATGAGACTTTCACTACAGTCGGCTTACCCCCGAGTACCTACTTACTAGTAGCTAGGTGAACAGGGACAATCTATGTAAGCAGACTTGATCGTATGTCCAGCCCTGCCTCGTAATCGAACCTGGTAACTTCGGCTGTACTTCCTACACCTTTACGTACTGTAGCTATAGTCTGCTATGTATATATATATAAATATATATATATATATATATATATATATATATATATATATATATATATATATATATATATATATATATATACTCCATATTATAATCATAACGAAGCGCTAAACCATTAAGGGTCTATAGCCTTCATAGCCTGGTCCTTCATTTTGCAGCTCACTACCTTACAATATAGCACTTTTGATGCAACTGTCCCACTGGTGACATCACTTTCATGTCTGGCATATAATCTAGGACCGCGTAGCAACAGGAAAAATCCCACGGCTTCCGCAAAACACTAACTGCAAACAGCTTGGCGGGCCTCCAATACTCGGCCGGACATTGCGCCTTGCATTCTTGGACTCGAAACAAACTCTAAAGGGATACGAGAACCATCGTACATGCACTTGAGGGACCAATCAATAAATATGACTTCATTCACAGATGCCACCCGAAGTTACATCAAAATAGCAATATGTTTAAGGCACAATGAAGAAAACTTGTCTTCGCAGTTATCCTACTTGTGCAACAATGGCAACAGAGCGCAACATGCAGCGGTCAATAAATCCAATCTCACTAGTTTAGTTATGGCGAGCTTATGGTACCACTAGTTCCGCAAGCAAGGTTATGATATAGCTTGATGTTAAATAAAGTTACCACTTAAGTAAAGGTGGAGTTATGGTTGGTCGTCAAAGTATTTATATTTCACAGGGAAGGAGCGGGGTGGGAGGTTAACGCTAAACCCGTCGAGGTTATATATCGCCTTGGGAAATACAAGGCAATTGTTTATATGCGATCCAACGAAAGGAAGGTTAGCTCTAATGCTTCAGATCAAGAGCCCTTCATCAGCGTTAAGTACCTTCACTGAAGAGGTCAAGTAATGAAGGCTTGCCTCATACCACGCAGTAAACAAAGCTTAGACTCCTCCCCTAATACTCACCCTTTCCCCCCACAAAAACCCTTACTGAGGTGGGGTGCCATGTAGTTCACTGTTGAGACGTTGACTCACACTCACAAGATCCCAGGTTCGATTCCCTAGCACAAGGAAACATATAGGCCAGTTTCACTACACCCCCTTCTACTCTTGCCTACTTACCAGTTAAAGTACCTGTGTGTAAGCCGACTGTAGTGGGTTACATTCAGAGAAAAAATGTGTTTGAAAACTCCAGTCCTTCCGGAATGTCATGTCTTGAGTAAGAAAACACTCCAGTACCTGCTGGAAGTATTCATGTGTTGAATTTAAAAGGTATTTAAAAGCGTTTTCTATCAGTAAGCTTGGATACACTCGGAGTGCTCAATGACTTACACTGTGGGAACACCCGCAGCGTGCTGCTATCCTATTCTTTAGGAGCTATGGTGTGGGAACACCCGTAGTGATACCACTCTGAGTTAAGTTGCAGAAACACCCGCAGTACGCTGCTATCTTATTTAGGAGTAAAAAGGTGGGAACAAAAGCTGGCTATGTTACTCTGTCATATTCCATCACACGGGATGGCTTTCTTGTATTCAGTAATGAAATCAATCATGAGCTGGGAGACTTCAGTAGGTGATGAAAAAAAATCATAAATAACCGTCTTTCGAAGAGGGGCGAACAGAAACGTCGTCGAAGTGTGGGTTGCCAGTGAATTCCACTATGGGTTCATTAGCTACGGCAGCTTCAAACGTTCAGCTCCAGGAGTCGAGGGGAGAAAGGGCTAGACAGCTAGAGTATTCCTCACCAGCACGTTACATAGCACCCAGGCTACAGTACCCCTCACCAGCACGCTACATAGCACCCAGGCTACAGTACCCCTCAACAGCACGCTACATAGCACCCAGGCTACAGTACCCTTCACCAGCACGCTACATAACACCCAGGCTACAGTACCCTTCACCAGCACGCTACATAGCACCCAGGCTACAGTACCCCTCACCAGCACGCTACATAGCACCCAGGCTACAGTACCCTTCACCAGCACGCTACATAACACCCAGGCTACAGTATCCTTCACCAGCACGCTACATAGCACACAGGCTACAGTATCCTTCACCAGCACGCTACATAACACCTAGGCTACAGTATCCTTCACCAGCACGCTACATAGCACCCAGGCTACAGTACCCCTCACCAGCACGCTACATAGACCCAGGCTACAGTATCCTTCACCAGCACGCTACATAACACCCAGGCTACAGTACCCCTCACCAGTACGCTACATAGCACCCAGGCTACAGTACCCTCAACAGCACGCTACATAGCACCCAGGCTACAGTACCCTCACCAGCACGCTACATAGCACCCAGGCTCCAGTACCCTTCACCAGCACGCTACATAGCACCCAGGCTACAGTACCCTCACCAGCACGCTACATAGCACCCAGGCTACAGTATCCTTCACCAGCACGCTACATAACACCTAGGCTACAGTACCCCTCACCAGCACGCTACATAGCACCCAGGCTACAGTACCCTTCACCAGCACGCTACATAGCACCCAGGCTACAGTACCCCTCACCAGCACGCTACATAGCACCCAGGCTACAGTACCCCTCACCAGCACGCTACATAGCACCCAGGCTACAGTACCCCTCACCAGCACGCTACATAGCACCCAGGCTACAGTACCCTTCACCAGCACGCTACATAACACCCAGGCTACAGTACCCTTCACCAGCACGCTACATAGCACCCAGGCTACAGTACCCCTCACCAGCACGCTACATAGCACCCAGGCTACAGTACCCTTCACCAGCACGCTACATAACACCCAGGCTACAGTATCCTTCACCAGCACGCTACATAGCACACAGGCTACAGTATCCTTCACCAGCACGCTACATAACACCTAGGCTACAGTACCCTTCACCAGCACGCTACATAGCACCCAGGCTACAGTACCCCTCACCAGCACGCTACATAGCACCCAGGCTACAGTATCCTTCACCAGCACGCTACATAACACCCAGGCTACAGTACCCCTCACCAGTACGCTACATAGCACCCAGGCTACAGTACCCCTCAACAGCACGCAGCAAGCACGAAAAAGGCTAACCAGTACATCCCTCACCAGCACGCTACATAGCACCCAGGCTACAGTACCTTCACCAGCACGCTACATAACACCAGGCTACAGTACCCTCACCAGCACGCTACATAGCACCCAGGCTACAGTACTCTTCACCAGCACGCTACATAACACCAGGCTACAGTACCCCTCACCAGCACGCTACATAGCACCCAGGCTACAGTACTCTCACCAGCACGCTACATAGCACCCAGGCTACAGTACCCCTCACCAGCACGCTACATAGCACCCAGGCTACAGTACCCCTCACCAGCACGCTACATAGCACCCAGGCTACAGTACCCTCACCAGCACGCTACATAGCACCCAGGCTACAGTACCCTCACCAGCACGCTACATAGCACCAGGCTACAGTACCCTCACCAGCAGCTACATAGCACCCAGGCTACAGTACCCTTCACCAGCACGCTACATAGCACCCAGGCTACAGTACCCTCACCAGTACGCTACATAGCACCCAGGCTACAGTACCCTCACCAGCACGCTACATAGCACCCAGGCTACAGTACCCTCACCAGCACGCTACATGACCCAGGCTACAGTACCCCTCACCAGCACGCTACATAGCACCCAGGCTACAGTACCCCTCACCAGCACGCTACATAGCACCCAGGCTACAGTACCCTTCACCAACACGCTACATAACACCCAGGCTACAGTACCCTCACCAGCGCTACATAGCACCCAGGTTACAGTACCCCTCTCCAGCACAATACATAACACCCAGGTTACAGTACCCCTCACCAGCACGCTACATAGCACCCAGGCTACAGTACCCTTCACCAGCACGCTACATAACACCCAGGTTACAGTACCCCTCACCAGCACGCTACATAGCACCCAGGCTACAGTACCCTTCACCAGCACGCTACATAGCACCCAGGCTACAGTACCCTTCACCAGCACGCTACATAGCACCCAGGCTACAGTACCCTTCACCAGCACGCTACATAGCACCCAGGCTACAGTACCCTCACCAGCACGCTACATAGCACCCAGGCTACAGTACCCTCACCAGCACGCTACATAGCACCCAGGCTACAGTACCCTCACCAGCACGCTACATAGCACCCAGGATACAGTACCCTCACCAGCACGCTACATAGCACCCAGGCTACAGTACCCTTCACCAGCACGCTACATAGCACCCAGGCTACAGTACCCTTCACCAGCACGCTACATAGTACCCAGGCTCAGTACACTTCACCAGCACGCTATAGCACCCAGGCTACAGTACCTTCACCAGCACGCTACATAGCACCCAGGCTACAGTACCCTTCACCAGCACGCTACATAGCACCCAGGTTACAGTACCTCACCAGCAGTACTGCACCCAGGCTACGTATCCTTCACCAGCCGCTACATAACACCCAGGCTACAGTACCCTTCACCAGCACGCTACATAGCACCCAGGCTACAGTACCCTTCACCAGCACGCTACATGTACCCAGTCTACAGTATCCTTCACCAGCACGCTACATAGCACCCAGGCTCACGTCCCTTCACCAGCACGCTACATAGCACCCAGGCTACAGCTCCTTCACCAGCAGCTACATAGTACCCAGTCTACAGTATCCTTCACCAGCACGCTACATAGCACCCGGCTACAGTATCCTTCACCAGCACGCTACATAACATCCAGGCTACAGTACCCTTCACCAGCACGCTACATAGCACCCAGGCTACAGTACCCTTCACCAGCACGCTACATAGTACCCAGGCTACAGTATCCTTCACCAGCACGCTACATAGCACCCAGGTTACAGTACCCCTCACCAGCACGCTACATACCCAGGCTACAGTATCCTTCACCAGCACGCTACATAACACCCAGGCTACAGTACCCTTCACCAGCACGCTACATAGCACCCAGGCTACAGTACCCTTCACCAGCACGCTACATAGTACCCAGGCTACAGTATCCTTCCAGCACGTACCATAGCACCCAGGCTACAGTACCCCTCACCAGCACGCTACATAGCACCCAGGCTACAGTACCCTCACCAGCACGCTACATAGCACCAAGGCTACAGTACCCTCACCAGCACGCTACATAGCACCCAGGCTACAGTACCCTCACCAGCACGCTACATAGCACCCAGGCTACAGTACCCCTCACCAGCACGCTACAGCTACATAGCACCCAGGCTACAGTACCCCTCACCAGCACGCTACATAGTACCCAGGCTACAGTACCCCTCACCAGCACGCTACATAGCACCCAGGCTACAGTACCCCTCACCAGCACGCTACATAGCACCCAGGCTACAGTACCCCTCACCAGCACGCTACATAACACCCAGGCTACATTACCCCTCACCAGCACGCTACATAACACCCAGGCTACAGTACCCTCCAGAACGCTACTAGCACCCAGGCTACAGTACCCTCACCAGACGCTACATAGCACCCAGGCTACAGTGCCCTCACCAGCACGCTACATAGCACCCAGGCTACAGTACCCTCACCAGCACGCTACATAGACACCAGGCTACAGTACCCCTCACCAGCACGCTACATAGTACCCAGGCTACAGTACCCCTCACCAGCACGCTACATAGCACCCAGGCTACAGTACCCTCACCAGCACGCTACATAGCACCCAGGCTACAGTCCCTCACCAGCACGCTACTAACACCCAGGCTACAGTACCCCTCACCAGCACGCTACAAGTACCCAGGCTACAGTACCCTCACCAGCACGCTACAGCTACATAGTACCCAGGCTACAGTACCCTCACCAGCACGCTACAGTATAGCACCCAGGCTACAGTACCCTCACCAGCACGCTACATAGTACCCAGGCTACAGTCCCTCACCAGCACGCTACATAGCACCCAGGCTACAGTACCCTCACCAGCACGCTAATAACACCAGGCTACAGTACCCTCACCAGCACGCTACATAGCACCCAGGCTACAGTGCCCTCACCAGCACGCTACATAGCACCCAGGCTACAGTACCCTCACCAGCACGCTACATAGCACCCAGGCTACAGTACCCTCACCAGCACGCTACATAGCACCCAGGCTACAGTACCCCTCACCAGCACGCTACATAGTACCCAGGCTACAGTACCCCTCACCAGCACGCTACATAGTACCCACCCATGTTCTAGCTTACTCAAGCACAACTCCCCTGGCGCACCGCTCAATACCTTAACTCAAAATCTGACACACGCACTTACGCAGAAACTGACTTGAACACTTTGCTGGAAAACAGACATATACACTTCGATCAGGAACAGACTCTCTCACTTTATTCTAAAGCTGACTCACACACGATTATAACTCTTGCGAGTTATTCATTTTCGCTATAAACGTCATTCCCTCCATCTGAGTAAACTGTATAATAAAATTTTATGGGTAAATTAAGCTGAAAAATAAACTGAAATTGTAAGCGCTTATGCACAAGAAACTACTCTGATCACGTTCTGGGAAGTATTTTAGAAAGCTACGTGTTGGAGGAGACGTGTGTGTGATTTCAGAAATTTACTACTGTGAATAATATAACTAATCCGCCTTTAGTCTACGCAGTAAATCAAAGAAAACATGATTCATTACTGCCAGACGCCGATAATATTAGATACGTGAACTTGATAGCAACTGAGGCCAGAGAATGTGTGGTGTTGTGGCCTTCACATGAACTTCTTCCTGCCTGAGTTGAGTCCACTACCAGAGGTTATTAGCACCGTTTTTTTTATTTTTCTGGGGGAGGGGTAAATTGGATACTATTAGTCAAGAATGCTCTAATCCCTAAATTAGGAATCAAGTGCAACTCTTAGTGTATATACTGAGGCATACATAAGCTTCTTAGAACACACACCCGTCTCAGTAAAGCACTGTCTTTACACCAAGCTGCTGACTGGATAGTAATAATCAAATTAGACAGATATGGCTGTCACCAAGTTGAAATCACCACTATTACCATGTTAAAGGGGAAACGTTAAACCTGCAGGAGTCATACAGCTCCTGGGGAAATCGGAGGCAACCAGGTTCGGTTCAAGGAAGGAAATCTGTGATAAACATGGTAGTGTGCAACATCTTGCTCAGAATTTCTTGGCAAAATATGGTATGCTTCAGTCAGTCGAACATAACATCCATGGCAAGCTACCACATGATGATCTGGACAGGCTTGCAGCCTGTCCAGATCCCTTTGTAGTTCTGCCTGGTCCTCATCCGATTGAATTCTTCTCATCAACTTCACATCATCTGCAAACAGGGACACTTCGGAGTCTATTCCTTCCGTCATGTCGTTCACAAATACCAGAAACAGCACCGGTCCTAGGACTGACCCCTGTGGAACCCCACTCGTCACCGGCGCCCACTCTGACACCTCGCCACGTACCATGACTCGCTGCTGTCTTCCTCACAGGTATTTCCTGGTCCATTGGAGTGCCTTCCCTGTTATCCCTGCCTGGTCCTCCAGCTTTAGCACTAATCTCTTGTGTGGAACTGTGTCAAACGCCTTCTTACAGTCCAAGAAAATGCAATCTACCCACCCCTCTCTCTCTTGTCTTACTGCTGTCACCCTGTCATAGAACTCCATTAGGTTTGTGACACAGGATTTCCCGTCCCTGAAACCGTGTTGGCCGTCGTTGATAAGCTCATTCCTTTCTAGGTGCTCCACCACTTTTCTCCTGATAATCTTCTCCATGACTTTGCATACTATACATGTCAGTGACACTAGTCTGTAGTTTAGTGCTTCATGTCTGTCTCCTTTTTAAAAAATTGGGACTACATTTGCTGTCTTCCATACCTCAGGTAATCTCCCTGTTTCGATAGATGTGTTGAATATTGTTGTTAGGGGTACACATAGCGCCTCTGCTCCCTCTCTCAGGACTCATGGAGAGATGTTGTCTGGCCCCATCGCCTTTGAGGTATCTAGTTCACTCAGTAGCCTCTTCACTTCTTCCTCGGTTGCATGCATTGTGTCCAGCACTTGGTGGTGTACCCCACCTCTCCGTCTTTCTGGGGTCCCTTCTGTCTCCTCTGTGAACACTTCTTTGAATCTCATGTTGAGTTCCTCACATTGCGGTCGTTTCTTGTGATCTCTCCTCCTTCCTTCATTAGCCTGATCACCTGGTCCTTGACTGTTGTTTTCCTCCTGATGTGGCTGCACAACAGCTTTGGGTCAGATTTGGCTTTCGCTGCTGTGTCATTTTTATATTGTCGTTGGGCCTCCCTTCTAACCTGTGCATATTCATTTCTGGCTCTACGACTGATCTCCTTATTCTCCTGGGTCCTTTGCCTTCTATATTTCTTCCATTCCCTAGCACATTTGGTTTTGGCCTCCCTGCACCTTTGGGTGAACCACGGGCTCATCCTGGCTTATATGAGGTCCAGTCTCGCTGGTTCATCCTCTCCTCTCTCTCTGGTAGAGTCCCTTACGTGTTGGTATATGAAGTTTTCCAGTACCACCTCCATCATCTTAGCCCTCCACGTTTCTTGGCCCACATGTGGCTCCAAGTTCTCCCAATCGATTTCCTTGTGGTTGAAGACACCCATGATCAGTAGCTTCGCCCTGCTCACATGAGCCCTTCCGGCCACTTCAGCCAGTGTGTCAACCATCGCTATATTACTCTCATCATAATCTTGCCTTGGTCTCCTGCTGTTCTGTGGTGGGTTATACATCACTGCAATTACCACATTGGGACCTCCAGACTGAAGCGTTCCTACTATGTAATATCTTGCTTCTTCTCTATAACCAGGAGAAAGTTCGTGGAACAAATGGAAAGCGGAGGTGTCCTCAGGTCTGTGTGTGTGTGTGTGTGTGTGTACTCACCTAATTGTGGTTGCAGGGGTCGAGACTGTGTGTGTGTGTGTGTGTGTGTGTGTGTGTGTGTGTGTGTGTGTGTGTGTGTGTGTGTGTGTGTGTGTGTGTCTCTCCATGATTCAAGCAAAGACCTCCGAAGCCAGGCTACCCAAACTTTGTATGGTCTTCTCGTGTGACCCTGAGAAGGTTTTATACTGTTTTACTCCTTCCCACTCACCCTCCCACAGCCTTGTGACCACGAGGTTTTATGCTGTTTTTATCTCTTCCCACTCACCCTCCCACAGCCTTGTGACCTTGAGAAGGTTTTATGCTGTTTTATCTCTTCCCACTCACCCTCCCACAGCCTTGTGACCTTGAGAAGGTTTTATGCTGTTTTATATCTTCCCACTCACCCTCCCACAGCCTTTACACACGCACTTGGGTTGACGTTACATCACAACTAAAGATCACCCAATATATATGTTAAAGCTCTCGCTCCACACGACGAGGGATCTGGGTTCGATTCCCAGCGAGGGTAGAAACATTGGGCGTGTTTCTTTACACGGATTGTCTATGTTCACCCATCAGTAAAGTGGGATCCTGGGAGTTAGTCGACTGGTGTGGGTCGCATCCTGGAAAAAAACTGACCTAATTTGCCCGAAATGCTCAGCATAACAAGCGGCTTTCTATATAGTAGTATGTCATTGATGTCAGCTAGGCCTGTATACCTTGTACATGTACTTGTAGAAATAAAAATATTATATAATTATTATTATTCTTAACAGGTGTATACTTATTTGTAACTATTCATCCGGTACCATCGGATCCTTGCCTTAAGATTATATGGATGTAAGGGATTACCTAAGTAGTGTAGACTAGGGTAGTCTGACTTTGGATTATCAAGAATGAGGCTGTATAGACGGTGGTGATAAATATCAATACGATTTTTTTCAAAAGCATTGTAAAAGCCGACCAAGTTATTGCATATATTCCTAATAGAGAAATTAGTTCAAATTTAATGACTAAATGGAAGAACAATAGTTTAAAACGTCTCATAGGAGGGGGAAAAAAAGGTACAGGCATTCAGGCTCGCTTCAATGAACTGGAGCATAAGTCTAAATCCCTTATATCAAGAGCTTCTCATCAGCATCAAGGACTCTCTCTTGAGAAGACAATAACTAAAGAATGCCTCTTCCAAGAGGCTTTAAAATATTAAAGCTGATGTATTCGACAAGAAGGATGACATCCTTTAAGTTTAGGATGTGTAGGTGTAAATTTGAAATTTTACTGACGTTGTTAAACTTGGAACCGTTGGATTCAGATCAAATACTGGAGGAAAACTATTTGTATAGGCTTCAACTGCCAGTGATGGTGGCTTAATTGAATGAAAGATTGGCTTTTACTTTGAACTGTATAAATTTTGATTTGTCAGTTTTATTAAATAAACTGGTTTCTATGTAATAGCTAGAGAATGAATCTTCTGATCAGCTTCAAACACTGAGTGCTGGTGTATCTTAATTAGAAGTATTTCTGTATGGACTTAGGGCTGTGTAGGTGTCAATTTGCCGAGTTTATAGAAAAAAATATATTAAACTGGACTTTCTTAAAAACACAAAACCAAATATTTTTTCTTTTAGGATTACAGAAAATTTTCAACAGAACTGAAAAAAAAAAATATTGAAAAATCGCTGGGTTTTTTTAATATTCACGAGTTTGGTACAGTTTTGTACTAGTTTATGTTATAACCAATCATGTTATGTACAGTTTTCTTGTCTTCCACTAACTTCCTGCAAGACATTCGCTTAAAACTTCGGAACGCTTTATCCAATCGGCTCCAAATTTTCATTCAACCCTGGTAAACTATAACCAGGAGAAAGTTCGTGGAACAAATGGAAAGCGCAGGTGTCCTCAAGTCAGTTTTAAATATACCATTCTTGAAATTCGATCCCAGGCGATAACTTTATGAAGGTTCTTCCGATCGGCTTCAAAATTTCGACATAGTGTATCCTACTCATACGAGAGACTGGTATGTTGATGGTGTATGCAGGTGCCATTTTGCAGCATTTAATCTGGAAATGGTAGTATTATTTTGCATTAAATAACGGGAGTATGCCTCCCCAAATGGGTTGTCCTGATGCTGGTGAGCTCTTGATCCAAGGAAATGGACATATATTTGTCGTCCATGGATCTAATTTGAATGCTTTCCATTCCCAAGGCGCCATATGACCCCTACGTGTTTAGTGCTTTCCCATGATCAAAATAAAGAATTCTGAATGGTATCGATTTTTAATGGCCGATGCATTTTACGAAATGAATTTGGAATCTTGGGGGTCTAGGCTGTGTAGGTGTAATTTCTTTTAGGAATATGTAAAATAACTGGAGAATGGATTTTTTAGTCAACTTCAAATTTTTAGCGCTGTGCTTCCCTCAATGGAAGCTTCACCTTGATTTTAGGCTCTACGTTTTAGTGTGCCAATTTTATTAAAGATTGGTTTATATTAAATTACAGGAAATTGTCTCTTCTGATCGGAAATAAATCAGTGTCTGACTTTAATGGCTTGTACTAGAAAAAATCTACATAATGAACTTTTATGTGCCCATAACATATGTGCTCTCAAGATCATTGTAAAAGAAAATTAAGGTTATGTACCCAAAGCCTAAATAAAATTTTCTTGCTTACTTAATTTTTTAATGCTGATAATTTAATGTTGCAACTTTTGAATAGTTTGAATATTAATGTGCTGGTATCTTAGCATATTGGTCTCTCTGAGATAACAGAAGAACGTCTCTTCAGTTTGGCTTCAAAGCTGGTTGTCCTTAGTGGAAGGAAGATTTCAATTAGTTATAGACTGTGTATGTTGTAATTTGCTAATTTTATTAATGAAACGGAGATATTAGTCTCCATGTAATAACTTGTGAATACCTTCTCTGATTTACTTCAGATCTTCAACAATATTTGACTGCACAAGAAATCTGTACCACACACACTGTGTACCGAGCTACTGGGAGTTGAGGGGCTATGCAACAGAACATATGAGCATAAGCATCAACTCCGCAGTAAGCCTATTGGCCCATGCAAAGCAGGTCCAACTCACACCCAGCCCACTCATATACCCGTCCAACCTACAATATATTTTAAGCTACTCAAATTTCTGGCCACAATGACGCTACACCCGTCTACAATTTTACTGCCAAAATAGTACCTCCCCATCCTCATATTAAATCTAAATTTGTCCAATTTGAATCCATTGCTGCGGATCCTCACTTGGTTAAATACTTTCAGAGCGTTATTTTTATATTCTTTATTTATTCCTGCTTTTCATTTGTACACTTTCATCACATCTTCTCTAATTATACGTCCTTTTTCGGATCGCGCAGCCACCGAAATACGGTACTCCTAGTTATTATTAATGTTATATTAAAAACACTATAAACATGTATTTATGCTCACAGACATTCATGTGACACCTGCTGTGAAACTGTGAAACTCTGGTCTCGGAAGCATTTTGGTTGTTGACCAGTGTAATTAGTGTGACGTCATGATAGTATTATTGCGACCTTAGTTGCGCAGCGTGACGTCAAGTGAGCATCGTCTTTTGTTTACAGTTAAATTTAGTGGCTAAGATTTATTATTCAACCTCATTTCATTTAAAAACCTAGCCCTATATAAGATATATTGCCCTCTTCCTCCCAAGCACACGATATATACAATTAGAGGAGTATGTATCTCACTGTTTATAGACAGAATTAAGGTTAAGCCCTATTTTGGGGATTACGATATTCTTAACTGGTGGTGAACAGGTTGAATGCATCCTTAATGGCTCTCTTGTAGTCGATACACTTAAAAGCAAATTAACTAACCAACCATCCTCCCACGGATGGCACCCAAAACCCTCTAACACCAAGGTACAGGCTTACTCCTTAGTGAACAACAGTAACAGGGTCAAAGAAACTCTCCCATTCGCCTGGGTTTGCCCAAAAAGTTAATCTGGGTCCTTTTACGATGAGACGTCGGCCGAGTTATTATTGTTTGAAGGTGGCTGAATGCATTGTTTGTATCACATAAACTCAATATGTTGTTTATGGTGAGAGCTCATGAAAGTATTCTGTGTAAGGTGTAACGCAATATGAGAATATTGTTTGCGTGGTGACATAAGAAAGAAGAAACATTTCGGCAGGCCTAATGGCCCATGCGAGGCAGGTCCAAGTCGCCTACCGCCTTATACCACTGACCCAACCTAGTCATGACCACGTCACATCCACTTAAGGAAGGTGCACGGCATCAGACCTACTATCAAAAGCTTGTAGGTGTGTTGCATTGTTTGTATTGCTCTGATAAATACAGAATCACAGTAAACAGCTGTTTCAGTTATCAGCCTAACCAGGATGACCTTTATTAGCTGGGTTGCAATATCTCTATTAGTGGGGTCCTTGAAAGCCTGCACTAAATATGGTGCCAACATCATTCATCTTCACTACTCAACCCAGGGCATCTTCCCTTTACAGGAGCATTTATCTCCACTACTTCATCTTACACATCTTCCCTTTACAGCATCTTCATCTTACACATCTTCCCTTTACAGCATCTTCATCTTACACATTTTCCCTTTACAGCATCTTCATCGTACACATTTTCCCTTTACAGCATCTTCATCTTACACATCTTCCCTTTACAGCATCTTCATCTTACACATCTTCCCTTTACAGCATCTTCATCTTACACATCTTCCCTTTACAGCATCTTCATCTTACACATCTTCCCTTTACAGCATCTTCATCTTACACATCTTCCCTTTACAGCATCTTCATCTTACACATCTTCCCTTTACAGCATCTTCATCTTACACATCTTCCCTTTACAGCATCTTCATCTTACACATCTTCCCTTTACAGCATCTTCATCTTACACATCTTCCCTTTACAGCATCTTCATCTTACACATCTTCCCTTTACAGCATCTTCATCTTACACATCTTCCCTTTACAGCATCTTCATCTTACACATCTTCCCTTTACAGCATCTTCATCTTCACATCTTCCTTCTTTACACATCTTCACCATCTTACATCTTCCCTTTACAGCATCTTCATCTTACACATCTTCCTTTACAGCATCTTCATCTTACACATCTTCCCTTTACAGCATCTTCATCTTACACATCTTCCCTTTACAGCATCTTCATCTTACACATCTTCCCTTTACAGCATCTTCATCTGTACACATCTCTTCATCTCCGCTCTTCCAGCATCGGTCAAGTCGGACCCAAAGTAAGTCATAAAGTTTCATTATCCTATGTGCGGGTTATTTGTGCATCATTCATCTTCATTACTTAACCGGAACTGCTCAGGTTGCCCGGTATACATAGTAGGCAACTGATCAAATCATGATCATCGCTTAGATGGCGTTCATTAGGAGGAAGGGGGAGGTCAAATGTGAAGGTAATGCTGACGTTTCTGCCCGAATCAAAATGTCACATCTAATGTTATATAATTATGAGTATTTTTTCACAGTGTGAGGGGTAGATGAGTTTTTTCATATAGTGACGAGAGGGCAAACCTGTGCAATTCTCATAGCATGAGAAAAAATACTCATAATTATATAACATTAGATGTGACATTTTGATTCGGGCAGAAACGTCAGCATTACCTTCACATTTGACCTCCCCCTTTCCTCCTAATGAACGCCATCTAAGCGATGATCATGATTTGATCAGTTGCCTACTTATGTATTTACCAGGGCAACTCTGAGCAGTTCCGGGTTAAGTAATGAAGATGAATGATGCACAAATAACCCGCACATAGGATAATGAAACTTTATGACTTACTTTTCGGTCCGACTTGGACCGATGCTGTGAGGGGGAAGATGTGTACGATGAAGATGCTGTAAAGGGAAGATGTGTACGATGAAGATGCTGTAAAGGGAAGATGTGTAAGATGAAGATGCTGTAAAGGGAAGATGTGTAAGATGAAGATGCTGTAAAGGGAAGATGTGTACGATGAAGGATGCTGTAAAGGGAAGATGTGTAAGATGAAGATGCTGTAAAGGGAAGATGTGTAAGATGAAGATGCTGTAAAGGGAAGATGTGTAAGATGAAGATGCTGTAAAGGGAAGATGTGTAAGATGAAGATGCTGTAAAGGGAAGATGTGTACGATGAAGGATGCTGTAAAGTATGTTCTTATGTATTAATAAGGGGGATATAAATAAGGTCTTGAGGATATCTCTCCAAGAGAGAACCCGCAATAATGGATTCAAATTGGATAAGTTTAGATTTAGAAAGGATATAGGAAAATATTGGTTTGGAAATAGGGTAGTTGATGAGTGGAACAGTCTGCCTAGTAGGGTTATTGAAGCTATGACCTTGGGTAGTTTCAAATTTAGGTTGGATAAATACATGAGTGAGAGGGGTTGGATTTAAGTGGGACTCGCACTTGAGTTAATAGAATCTGCAAAGCTTATTTCTTGGGTAGAATTGAAAATTAGGTTGGGCAATTGTTCTGTTAGTGGGATGGATTGTGAAAGACGTGCCTAGTATGGGCCAACAGGCCTGCTGCAGTGTTCCTCCTTTCTTATGTTCTTATGTTCTTATGCATGTTGTGTGTATTCTTTAAGGTGCGGTTATGCGAGTGTATGGTTTGTGGTATGATGTATAGGGAGCGGTATTGTTTGTGTAACATATGGGGAGTGTACTGTTTGTGGTGTAACATATGGGGAGTGTACTGTTTGTGGTGTAACATATGGGGAGTGTACTGTTTGTGGTGTAACATATGGGGAGTGTACTGTTTGTGGTGTAACATATGGGGAGTGTACTGTTTGTGTAACATATGGGGTGTGTATTGCTTGTGGTGTAACGTATGGGGAGTGTACTGTTTGTTGTGTAACATACTGGGAGTTTATTCTTTGTGGTGCAACGTGTGGGGAATGTATTGTTTGTGGTGTAACGTAAGCAGAATTTGTGGCGTAACGTAAGCAGTGTTATTATTTGAGTAATGTAAGGAGTATATTGTTTGTGTGATGTAGGCAGTATATTGTGTAAAGTAGGCGAGGTATTGTTTGTGGTGTAACGTACGAGGGATATTGTTGGCGGTGCAAAGAAGTGTATTGTTTGTGGAACACCGGAAGTGTATTGTTTGTGGAACACCGGAAGTGTATTGTTTGTGGAACACCGGAAGTGTATTGTTTGTGGAACACCGGAAGTGTATTGTTTGTGGAACACCGGAAGTGTACTGTTTGTGGAACACCGGAAGTGTATTGTTTGTGGAACACCGGAAGTGCATTGTTTGTGGAACACCGGAAGTGTATTGCTTGTGGCATAACGCAAGTGTATTGTTTATGGTGTAACCAAAGCCTGTGGGTGTAAAGTAAGCACAGAATATTGTTTGTAATGTAATCAGTGTATTTTTGTGGTTTAACGTAAGCAGAATGTATGGCTTGGGTGCAACTAAGCAAAGGGTATTCATTGCTTATAGTGTGATGTATGATGTAGGCATTACATATTGCATGGTGTACAGTAAGCCGTGTACTGTAATTTCATATTGTGAAACCAGATGTGAGCTGACCACAACGAAGTAATGTGTGTTTGTGTTTTTGTGTTGATGCATTCAAATTCACTTGTGTTACACTGCCTTTGTGATTCAGCACCAAGTGTTATGCTTGTATGAAATGAGTTAGGTATATTGTTAGCTGCGTAGCGATAATATCACCGGGTTAATGATGCTATCAGCACAAGATCACTTCACCCAAGTATTTTTTTTTGAATTGCGTCGTCTATTTTATCTATAACCAATAATGTTTATATGTCAGTCTTTATACGGTTAACTAACATGTTATCAAAACATTATCTGAACATGGTTAACTAACATTTTGTTTACACTGTACATGTAACGAACATGTTGCCATGCTGATATACATTGTCTTTAAACTGTTGCCACACAGTTTTTTGTACACAACTGTCATACGGAATCCTTAATACAGTAATGTGCCTCACAAGTTACTTTGCATATACAGTAGAGCATTCAGTAAAATAAATTACCAGACAAACTGCACCTATCGCAGGATATATAATATTTATTCTTTCAACATTAAGTGTCATATATCACAAGGACAAAGTCCATAATTCTGACACGTCCAATTACAGGTTCTATTAACAAACAAAATTTATTTTCAGCTGTGGAGTGTATAAAATTTATGTGTGATAGGCAAACTTCTTTTCTAGATACTAATTAATGAAATTAATCGCCTTTTCCGTTACCTACACGTTCAATTACCACATAAATAGAATGCAATAACATGGTGATGAATAAATCATGTGTAACTCTAGTTACCTTTATTAACGAAAGGTGTTGTCTGCGAAACAGGCTTTATTAGTCGAATACAGAGAGATTAATTATAATCCTGGATACAGCAGACGAGGTGGAGAGAGTCTGGGGTAATCAAACCCTCAACTTTGTTGGCTAAGAGACTAATTATCTTCCAACTAAGCTGAGGGACTGATTACACCAAACTACCTCTTCACTTCATCTACTGTCTTCCAACTAGACTGAGGGGTTGATAAGATAAGATTACGCCAAACTACCTCTTCACTTCACCTACTGTCTTCCAACTAGACTGAGGGGCTGATTACGTCAAACTAACTCTCCAAATAATATACTGTCTCCAGGAATGTAATTCTCTCTGTAGTTGACTAATGAAACCTGCAGCGCAGGTGAAACCAATCGTCAATAAAGATACCAGTGTTGCTCATGTATCTTACTCATCATGTCTAATTAACTCTGTCCAATAATTATATGGCCTAGCAATCAATTATTCGTTTTCTGTGGTCTAACAGTCATTTCAATTAATTTAACAACAGATTGATTATATTTGTAAATACGAAATTATTGTTTTTTCCATTGTTTTAAATTACTGTATATATGTGAACTGAATCATACCCTTGCACTTCTAGTGTTAGCAGATGAAGGAAGGCTATTCAATAATTGTCAAAGGCTTATCGTTTACAAAAATCTAAACCCATCAATATACACATTCAGGTTTACGTGTAAACGTAAGCTATGTACTGCTTGCTTCTGCAAGGATTGCATAAACTGAAATATTAAACGTTCTACATACTGTTTAACTATCTCTGGCATTTACACAATTTTGGTATTTATGAAAGATTTAGAAAACGTAGGTGACAAGCTTGTATATAGCAGAAACCCTGAGTAACAAGTGAATGTTTTGCTGTGAATACTGTAATAATTCTTGGATAAACAGTGCTTACAGTACTTTGTTGTGAATGCTGTATCAGACTTAGGTGACGAGTTGCTACATTGCCTGGGGAATGGGAGGCAATCAGGTTTGATCCACGGAATGAGCCTAGTTCCTTGGATCACGAGCCCCTCACCTATACCAAGGCATCTCCCAAGAGGGGGGAGGGGATGCTGTAAGAGAAGACCTAGGTGAGGAGTGCCTACCTTTCCGTGAATGTTGTACCAGAAGTCCTACGTGACATGTGCTTACCTTGCTGTAAATTCTGTAACAGTGGGTGGGCTGCTTGCCAACCTCAGATACTGCAACAAGGGCTTCAAGTGTTGCTGTGCGAAAATCCCAAATATACACCACCACCCTCTTCCTTCCTCCCCGGGCACTACGCGAGGACGGCAACTCAGAGAACATATAAATGCTCACACTGTGTATCACACAAAAACGAGGGATGAATGGGGGAAATAAATTCCACACTGAAAGGCAAGGAACTCCGGGAGCCACAAGGCAGACGACCTCTCTCAACCACAGTACAACAAAGACTCTGGCTTGGCTCAGCTGAGACTCCTTCATCTGGCACCCAGGCTTCGATCTCCAGGCCACCACCAGCCACACTAGTGACCCCAAGGCCGCCACCAGCCACACTAGTGACCCCAGGCCACCACCAGCCACACTAGTGACCCCCAGGCCGCCACCAGCCACACTAGTGACCCCCAGGCCACCACCAGCCACACTAGTGACCCCAAGGCCGCCACCAGCCACACTAGTGACCCCCAGGCCACCACCAGCCACACTAGTGACCCCAGACCACCACCAGCCACACTAGTGACCCCCAGGCCACCACCAGCCACACTAGTGACCCCAAGGCCGCCACCAGCCACACTAGTGACCCCCAGGCCACCACCAGCCACACTAGTGACCCCAGGCCACCACCAGCCACACTAGTGACCCCCAGGCCGCCACCAGCCACACTAGTGACCCCAGGCCACCACCAGCCACCACCAGCCACACTAGTGACCCCCAGGCCGCCACCAGCCACACTAGTGACCCCAGGCCACCACCAGCCACACTAGTGACCCCAAGGCCGCCACCAGCCACACTAGTGACCCCCAGGCCGCCACCAGCCACACTAGTGACCCCCAGGCCACCACCAGCCACACTAGTGACCCCAAGGCCGCCACCAGCCACACTAGTGACCCCAAGGCCACCACCAGCCACACTAGTGACCCCCAGGCCGCCACCAGCCACACTAGTGACCCCAGGCCACCACCAGCCACATTAGTGACCCCCAGGCCACCACCAGCCACACTAGTGACCCCAAGGCCGCCACCAGCCACACTAGTGACCCCCAGGCCGCCACCAGCCACACTAGTGACCCCAGGCCACCACCAGCCACATTAGTGACCCCAAGGCCACCACCAGCCACACTAGTGACCCCAAGGCCGCCACCAGCCACACTAGTGACCCCCAGGCCACCACCAGCCACACTAGTGACCCTCAGGCCGCCACCAGCCATACTAGTGACCACCAGGCCACCACCAGCCACACTAGTGACCCCAGGCCACCACCAGCCACACTAGTGACCCTCAGGTCGCCACCAGCCACACTAGTGACCCCAAGGCCACCACCAGCCACACTAGTGACCCCCAGGCCGCCACCAGCCACACTAGTGACCCCAAGGCCACCACCAGCCACACTAGTGACCCTCAGGCCGCCACCAGCCACACTAGTGACCCCCAGGCCGCCACCAGCCACACTAGTGACCCCAGGCCACCACCAGCCATACTAGTGACCACCAGGCCACCACCAGCCACACTAGTGACCCCAGGCCACCACCAGCCACACTAGTGACCCCCAGGCCACCACCAGCCACACTAGTGACCCCAGGCCACCACCAGCCACATTAGTGACCCCCAGGCCACCACCAGCCACAGTAGTGACCCCCCAGGCCACCACCAGCTACACTAGTGACCCCCAGGCCACCACCAGCCACACTAGTGACCCTCCAGGCCACCACCAGCCACACTAGTGACCCCCAGGCCGCCACCAGCCACACTAGTGACCCCAAGGCCGCCACCAGCCACACTAGTGACCCCCAGGCCACCACCAGCCACACTAGTGACCCCCAGGCCGAGCCACACTAGTGACCCCCAGGCCACCACCAGCCACACTAGTGACCCCAGGCCACCACCAGCCACATAGTTACCCCAGGCCACCACCAGCCACAGTAGTGACCCCCCAGGCCACCACCAGCTACACTAGTGACCCCCAGGCCACCACCAGCCACACTAGTGACCCTCCAGGCCACCACCAGCCACATTAGTAAGTAAGTTTATTCAGGTATACACAAATACATTTACATACATAGATTATCATTCATAGCAGCATATGTGTAGAGAACCTAGGATAACCCAAAAAGTCAGACAGAGTGACTTATTTCCATTGGGGTCCTTTTAGTACCTTAGTAACTCCCAGGCCACCACCAGCCACACTAGTGACCCACAGGCCCCCACTAGGCACATTAGTGACTCCCAAATCACCACCAGCCACACGAGTGACCTCCAGGCCACAACCAGCCATACTAATGACCCCAGGCCACCACCAGCCACACTAGTGGCCACCAGCCACAGTAGTGACCCCAAGCCACCACCAGCCACACTAGTGAACCCCCAGGCCACCACCAGCCACATTAGTGACCCCCAGGCCACCAGCTACACTAGTGACCCCAGGCCACCACCAACCACACTACTGACGAGTTGCTCTCCAGGTATACTCCAGTGACACCAGGCCACCACCAGACACACTAGTGACCCCAGGCCACCACCAGCCGCACTAGTGACCCCAGGTCATCACCAGCCACACTAGTGACCCCAGGCCACCACCAACCACACTAGTGACGCCAGTCCACCACCAGCCACACTAGTGACCCCCAGGCCACCACCAGCCACACTAGTGACCCCAGGCCACCACTAGCCACACTAGTGACCCCAGGTCACCACAAGCCACACTAGTGATCCTAGTCCAGCCCAGCCACACTAGTGACCCCGGGCCAGGGGTAGGTGCATGGGAGGCAGGGTAGATAGATGGGAGGCAGCGGTAGATGCATAGGAGGCAGGGGTAGACGCATGGGGGACAGGGTAGATACATGGGAGGCAGAGGTAGATGCATGGGAGGTATGGGTAGATACATGAGAGGTAGGGAAAGACACATGGAAGGCAGGGTAGATACATGGGAGGCAGGATAGATGCATAGGAGGCAGAGGTAGATGCGTGGTAGGCAGGGTAGATACATGGGAGGCAGGGGTAGATACATGGGAGGTATAAGCATTACATAACACATCATCAGGTCATTACTGAGGATAACTGCTAGGATCTCAGCATCAGTGTGAGTTATTATGTAAATTCTCCAATAATAAGTTGGTTGTTCACTGGAAACATTTATATACTGGGTCTATGGAAAAAAAAGCTGCTGTTATGGTAACAAAAACCTAACATAACCCAGCCTATTTGTAAGTAATAAAGAAAGTATTTAAGGATTAGGTTGAATTACTTTGCGTTACATTACGTTAGATTTTTTTAGCAAAAAATAAAAAAACAGTTTTTATCTTATTTTCCCAAAATATAAGTATCTCCATTGCACAACCCACTTAATATTGTATAAATCACATAATTAAAAAAAAGAGCAGATTAACTCACTATTGCTCCATTATTCTTCTATACACAGGACAGTATTAAGGGACGCTATTCGATTATAATGGGAATCGAAGAGCGCCATGGAAACTGGAGGTAATCAGTTTAATATATGTTATATAGGTTTACATGTAACAATGGGGTATTATCAAGTAGTTCTGATACGCGAGAAGAGATGCAAATAATTATTATTCAGACTATGGGTAAAGATTGTGTCTAGTAGCGAGTACACTGTTGACATGATGAAGCACTCTCTCTTGTATCTACACACATAGCCTACTCTCTCTCTCTTGTATCTACACACATAGCCTACTCTCTCTCTCTCTCTCTCTTGTATCTACACACATAGCCTACTCTCTCTCTCTCTCTTGTATCTACACACATAGCCTACTCTCTCTCTCTTGTATCTACACACATAGCCTACTCTCTCTCTCTTGTATCTACACACATAGCCTACTCTCTCTCTCTCTCTCTCTTGTATCTACACACATAGCCTACTCTCTCTCTCTCTCTGTCATGTATCTACACACATAGCCTACTCTCTCTCTCTCTTGTATCTACACACATAGCCTACTCTCTCTCTCTCTCTTGTATCTACACACATAGCCTACTCTCTCTCTCTCTCTCTCTCTCTCTCTTGTATCTACACACATAGCCTACTCTCTCTCTCTCTCTTGTATCTACACACATAGCCTACTCTCTCTCTCTCTCTTGTATCTACACACATAGCCTACTCTCTCTCTCTTGTATCTACACACATAGCCTACTCTCTCTCTTGTATCTACACACATAGCCTACTCTCTCTCTCTTGTATCTACACACATAGCCTACTCTCTCTCTCTTGTATCTACACACAGCCTACTCTCTCTCTTGTATCTACACACAGCCTACTCTCTCTCTCTTGTATCTACACACATAGCCTACTCTCTCTCTCTTGTATCTACACACATAGCCTACTCTCTCTCTCTTGTATCTACACACATAGCCTACTCTCTCTCTTGTATCTACACACAGCCTACTCTATCTCTTGTATCTACACACAGCCTACTCTCTCTCTCTCTTGTATCTACACACATAGCCTACTCTCTCTCGTATCTACACACAGCCTACTCTCTCTCTCTTGTATCTACACACAGCCTACTCTCTCTCTCTTGTATCTACAGTTTCTACACACATAGCCTACTCTCTCTCTTGTATCTACACACATAGCCTACTCTCTCTCTTGTATCTACACACAGCCTACTCTCTCTCTCTCTTGTATCTACACACAGCCTACTCTCTATCTCTTGTATCTACACACATAGCCTACTCTCTCTCTCTTGTATCTACACACAGCCTACTCTCTCTCTCTTGTATCTACACATAGCCTACTCTCTCTCTCTTGTATCTACACACAGCCTACTCTCTCTCTCTTGTATCTATACATACATAGCCTACTCTCTCTCTCTTGTATCTACACACATAGCCTACTCTCTCTCTCTTGTATCTACACACATAGCCTACTCTCTCTCTTGTATCTACACACATAGCCTACTCTCTCTCTTGTATCTACACACAGCCTACTCTCTCTCTTGTATCTACACACAGCCTACTTCTCTCTTGTATCTACACATAGCCTACTCTCTCTCTCTTGTATCTCACACAGCCTACTCTCTCTCTCTTGTATCTACACACATAGCCTACTCTCTCTCTCTTGTATCTTCACACAGCCTACTCTCTCTCTCTTGTATCTACACATAGCCTACTCTCTCTCTCTCTTGTATCTACACACAGCCTACTCTCTCTCTCTTGTATCTATACATAAATAGCCTACTCTCTCTCTCTTGTATCTACACACAGCCTACTCTCTCTCTCTTGTATCTACACACATAGCCTACTCTCTCTCTCTTGTATCTACACACATAGCCTACTCTCTCTCTCTTGTATCTACACACATAGCCTACTCTCTCTCTTGTATCTACACACATAGCCTACTCTCTCTCTTGTATCTACACACAGCCTACTCTCTCTCTCTTGTATCTATACATAAATAGCCTACTCTCTCTCTTGTATCTATACATACATAGCCTACTCTCTCTCTCTCTTGTATCTACATACATAGCCTACTCTCTCTTTCTTGTATCTACATACATAGCCTACTCTCTCTCTCTCTCTCTCTCTCTCTCTCTCTCTCTCTCTCTCATACGTAGCCTATACATAAACTTAAAGGTTTACAAAGGGCAGTTAAGTAAGAAAAATTAAGGCCTTCACCACACAACCTATATACAGAATGTGCAGACTTACTCTTAAAGATATATTTTTCATTTATGTTAATGTAAAAATTAATAATTTTGTACCAAAAGAACCTTAGAAAACTTACCTAACCTTATTATAACAAGCGCAATTTAATTTAGCCTAATCCAACTAAATATATTTTAGATTAGTTTACAATAATTTAATAATAAACAAACACAATGAAATGTATTTTTTCTTTAGGTTCAGAATGATTTTTACGAAATTATTGCATACACAAATTTTCGCTTTTCTTATTCGGCAAGAAGAGCGTTGCTATTTAAGCCAAAATCGCAAGTTTTACCTATATATATATAAATATATATATATATATATATATATATATATATATATATATATATATATATATATATATATATATATATATATATATATATATATATATATATATATATATATATATATATATATATATATATATATATATATATACACCTCTCAGAATAGTCTTGTTGAAAACAGAGAATAAAAGATGTTAGAGATTTTTAACATACTTTTCAGAAGTAACAAACTATGGATGGAAAAATTCTGAATAGTGCAATAATATTTTAGATAGCAAAAAGTATTGCAGATTATCAGGAAAAAATATGCTCATGTGTAAGATTTATGAAGACATGGATTTAAAAAGTGTTTATGGAATACAATGCGTATTGACGTCTGCCCAAAATGCCATTCACATTATTTTAAAAAATGCAACATTTAACAATTTATTCAAGACCAGTACAATAAAATGTGCAAGTATTTAGTAGTATATAATTCAAAAGTTTGAAAAATCCTAATTAATATATGCCAGAATCTGGGGCCAATACCCTCTGAGGAGATACTGGCCTCATAAATTTTACTGTTGAGATGCAATAAAATAACTTATTGCTTTTTTTATTTGATGCTAGTAAAGGGCTCATAATCTAAGGGAATGGGAGGTAAAAAGGTTTGATCCATGGGGAGATTGTTTCAATTCCTTGAATCAAGAGCCCTTCACCGGCGTCAAGGAACTTCCCTAGAAGGCAACTAGCATATATTCATAAATGAATGAATCGAAGGCTGCGAGAGAATTCAGATACATATCTAATGTATCTAATCCTACATTCACTTACACAAACATTTTCAGGTGGCAAATTACAGAATCCAAATACAACACTTGTAACAGCAATACATCTCATATAAATAACAGTAAGTGAGTGCCGTGCACAGCCGCTCCTTGACCCTCTCATACTGTACACAAAAATGATCTTGGTCATAAGCAGGTCAAAGTATTTTATCCACAGTGGTATATTACAGACCATTCTGGAAAAATACCCTGACTTTGCTCCCTGTAAATAAAGCATTGACATATGTGTGTGTGTGTGTGTGTGTGTATGTACATGTGTGTATGTGTATGTGTGTATGTATATACATGTATGTGTGTGTATGTGTGTGTGTATATATGTATGTGTATATGTAAATGTGTGTGTGTGTGACCCAACAATTAAAATTTGCACCAATAACTCATTACAGTTGTGGCTGGGTGTAGACTAATAGATTGCTCATTGCTTTATAATTTGTTCATGAGTGCAACCATGTACAGACGTAAGTAAATTTACTTACATGATTCATTACCTTGTAACTAGTGAATTAATTACCATTGTACCTTGTTCAGCTATCAAAACTTTGGGGCCCAGTCTCTGGACCCTATATATACCTCTGTAATCTGCAAATACCTTTGTAACTTGTCATGATTGTGACCATCTGAGTTCATTACCTTTGTAACTTGCTCAGCTATCAAACTTTGAGGTCCAGTCCCTGGACCCATTATGTACCTCTGTAATCTTTTGACTACCGCCCACAGGATGGGTATGGGGTGCATAATAAAGATATCAAACTAAAGTCATAAGCAGTACTGAACAAACCACACTTCACACATGTAAGCTACCACCACCTCTCTTGATGGTAAGTTATTTCATTTTAGAGGAATCTTTTTGTAGGGCGAGATGGACGGTGATTATGAGGAGTCCCAAGATGTTTGCCGTTTGAGTAAGTTTATTCAGGTATACACAAATACAGTTAAATAGATTATCATACATAACAGCATATGTGTAGAGAACCTAGGATAACCCAAAAAGTCAAAGTGATTTATTTCAATTTGGGTCCTTTTAATTCCTTATTATTATATTATGTAGGAGATAATATATTATTATTATACTATAAAGGATTTGTACTAGGAATAAAGTAAAATGAGTTATTTATATTTACATGTGTGTTAGCTAAAAAAATAAAAAATTATTCTCATCCCTTTCTGTCGCTACATTCATTAGGCACCTTTTGGCTTTCTTCTTGAACTGGCTCATGCTATGACTGGCTTTGACATATGCAGGCAGTCTGTTCCATTCCTTTATTGCTGTACAATAAAAGGTGTTTGAAGCCTGGCCACTGACTGTGGGTACTACAAAGTTGTGTTCTCTCCCCCTAGTACTATGACTGCTTTGGTTCCCAGCCTTGACAAAATTTGCAGCAACATATGAACACTGTGAGCAATTTTATAAACTTTATTTAACTTCAGTTGTTTTACTCTGTATATAACATTCAGCATATCCAATTGTCGTAATTCATCCTGGCCTACATGCTCTCTTGGACTCAGGTCCAGGATGAATCTTACCATTTTGTTCTGGGTGATTTGTAGTCTATCTTTCAGTTTTTTGTCACTCCCTATGAAAGCAAAAGACTCGACAGGAGATGCAACATTCCCCAATGAAAAGCAGGGGCGCCACGAGTACATTGAGAGACAACACAATAAGTGTCAGGGGCCCAAGACTATTCAACAGCCTCCCAGCATACATAAGGGGGATTACCAATAGACCCCTGGCTGTTTTCAAGAAGGCACTGGACATGCACCTAAAGTCAGTACCTGACCAACCGGACTGTGGTTCGTACGTCAGTTTGCGTGCGGCCAGCAGTAACAACCTGGTTGATCAGAGCCTGATCCACCATGAGGCCTGGTCTCAGACCGAAACCCTCTCCAGGTAAACTCCAGGTAAACTCCAGGTAAGACAGAGTACCTTGAAGAGCAAGCGTAGTCCATATGACATAGGGTCCTGCGAGTCTCAGTTTAGTTTGATATCTTTATTATGCACCCCATACCCATCCTGTGGGCGGTAGTCAAAAGATTACAGAGGTACATAATGGGTCCAGGGACTGGACCCCAAAGTTTTGATAGCTGAGCAAGTTACAAAGGTAATGAACTAACAAGCTACAAAGGTAATGAACTCACAAGTTACAAAGGTAATGAAACATGTAAGTAAATTTACTTACTTACGTTTATACATGGTTACAATCATGAACAAATTATAAAGCAATGAACAATTCACTAGTCTACACCCGGTCACAACTGTAATGAGTTAAAGATAAGATAAGATAAGATTTCTTCGGATTTTTAACCCCGGAGGGTTAGCTCACACATGAGTGTCCGTGGTTCGATTCCTGGTACGGGTGGAAACATTGGGCGTGTTTTCTTAAGACACCCGCTGTCCCTGTTCACCTAGCAGTTAGTAGGTACCTGGGTGTTAGCCGACTGGTATGGATCGAATAACCAGGGGCTTTCTATATAGTATGTCCTTGATGTCAGCTAGGTCTGTATAAGTTGTATCATATACTTGTAGAAATAAAGATTCCTCTTATTATTATTATTATTATTATTATTATTATTAAATTACTAAATGGCAGCCCAGGACTGTAATCTACTCCCTCCTTGGGGGCATATGCTTTTGCCATTTCATTAGTACTGTCATACATCTGAAGACCAATGTGATATGGAATCCACATAAGCTGCCCCGTGGCTGGGTTGGCAACATCTTCAGCTTCCATACTTAGTATTCGTGGTTCGAACCCTGGCACGGGTGGTAGAGTTGGGCATGTTGCCTTATATCTACCTCTGTTCACCTAGCAGTAAGTAGGTACCTGGGTGTTAGTCGACTGTTGTGGGTCGCATCCTAAGGGTGGTAATATACCTTAAATAGGGCTGGGCTTTGAAATGAGCTGAGGTAGGATATTAGCTCTTAGCCTATGAAATTAATATATGTAAAACAAAAGGTTTACCCTGACTCCACTGTCTACAATCCCACCATATCTGATTTTGGCTTACTGACACAAGTTTGCCACAGTTGATATTTAGGGAGTTATGAACATATTATTATTACTGTATTATTATAAAGAATCAGTTACACGTATTAAACTTTAGATACGTGGACGTATTTGAGTGCAAGGAGTATAACAAACAACTCAGTTTGACGCCCTGATGCATGCTCCAATTTCTAGAGATATCACTATAAATGACAACACAACATATCTTGGATCAGCGACAAATACATCTGCTAGGCTGCAGGAAACCAGATGTAGACCAAACAAAATGTAAACTTTGTCAGTTGG
The DNA here is from genome assembly GCA_009830355.1 of Cherax destructor. Taxonomy (NCBI): domain Eukaryota; kingdom Metazoa; phylum Arthropoda; class Malacostraca; order Decapoda; family Parastacidae; genus Cherax; species Cherax destructor. Next base: position 96,526 of record WNWK01002806.1, read on the forward strand.
ATTATTGTCACACCCTGCGTCATTATGTACTGGAGTGCGATAAAATTAATGAATTCAGAGACAACTCACTCAGAAATGTTCAAGATATGTCAAAGTATTTTATCCACAGTGGTATATTACAGACCATTCTGGAAAAATACCCTGACTTTGCTCCCTGTAAATAAAGCATTGCCACGTGTGTGTGTGGGTGTTAGTTAGTTACCATTTTGTCCTAGGCACATGTCGATTAGACACTAGGCCTGTTGTATGTATGTGTGTGTTAGTTGTGTGTGTGTGTGTGTGTGTGTGTGTGTGTAACGAAACACTTCGAAATGTTTCGGCCCCGTGTGTGTGTGTGTGTGTGTGTGTACTCACCTATTTGTGGTTGCAGGGGTCGAGTCATAGCTCCTGGCCCCGCCTCTTCACTGATTGCTACTAGGTTCTCTCTCTCCCTGCTCCATGAGCTTTATCAAACCTCGTCTTAAAACTATGTATAGTTCCTGCCTCCACTACGTCGCTTTCTAGGCTATTCCACTTCCTGACAACTCTATGACTGAAGAAATACTTCCTAACATCCCTTTGACTCATAGGAGTCTTCAACTTCCAATTGTGACCCCTTGTTTCTGTGTCCCCTCTCTGGAACATCTTGTCTCTGTCCACCTTATCTATTCCTCGCAGTATTTTATATGTCGTTATCATGTCTCCCCTAACCCTCCTGTCTTATAGTATTGTCAGTTCGATTTCCCTTAACCTTTCTTCGTGTGTGTGTGTGTGTGTATGTATGTGTATTGATTACCATTTTGTCCTATGCACATGTCGATTGAAAACTGTGCCTGTTGAATGTGTGTGTGTGTGTGTTAGTTACCATTTTGTCCTAGGCACATGTCTTAGACACTAGGCCTGTTGTGTGTGTGTGTGTGTGTGTGTGTTGTGTGTGATGTGGGTTGTGTGTGTATGTATATCCATGTTGTCCCCTAGTTGCTACATGTGTGTCGATTAGACACTAGGCCTGTTGTATGTATGTGTGTGTGTGTGTGTATGTATAGTGTGTGTATGTATATATGTGTGTGTATGTGTAATTTATTCATGATTGTAACTATATATGAAGTGATTATGATTCATTACCTTTGTAACTTGTCATGATTGTGACCAGCTCTAGCTCATTACCTTTGTAACTTGTCATGAGAGTGACCAGCTCTACCTGGAGCTCATTACCTTTGTAATTTGTCATAATTGTGACTAGATCTAGTTCATTACCGCTGTAACTTGTTCAGTTATCAAAACTTTGGAGTCCAGTCAATGGACCCATTATGTACCTCTGTAATCTTTTGACTACCGCCCACAGGATGGGTATGGGGTGCATAATAAAGATATTAAACTAACTAACTAGGCTGCAGGACCACGGGTCGGGGCAGGTACACAAGGTCCTAAGAAAGTAACGGAACCAATGGAGAGATAAGATTTCGTTCGGATTTTTAACCCCGAAGGGTTAGCCACCCAGGATAACCCAAGAAATGCAGTGCGTCATCGAGGACTGTCTGTCTTATTAATGTCTTATTATTGTTGTTACAAAACAACAATAATAATAATATATTGACTAAGCTGAATTAGCCTCTACCGGCTGTACTTTTATCTCGAAAGAATACTTTACCTAGGATAAACTACATATAGTACATTAAAAAAAAAATAGTTGCCTAGTGGATTATTCAGTATGACAGATACCTGTATCCCACCCAGCTTTACCTAAACCAAGCGAGAAACAAATTCTAAGCTGTTACTATGACAGTTATTATTAATGTGTAATAAGCTCTAGGATACTAGATTCATATGAGCTGTTTTCTCACTTTATCATTTATTCTCTTAAACAAGCTAACCTTCCCAGATAGTCACGGACTCCCTAATTCTGGGTATTGAAAATAAACTTTGTGAACTGAGAGAGGATGAGCAACAATTACTTCCTCGTATCATTGTATACTCACGTCATCCCATGCTTTATTATTAATGTTGAGGGTTAAATGTTTTATATGAGTATCCATGAGAATGTTGATATATCATGGCAAGTCGCATGTTATGGGGAAGAACCTAAAGAGGACCTAAAGCCACACTGCTTTGGCTTAATTTTAAAGGAGTTCTTGCTAATTGATCAGTTTTACCTATTCGGCACGACACACACACATACACACACACACACACACACATATATATATATATATTATTATAATCAAATAGAAGCGCTAAACCACAGGGGAAACACACACACCCACACACACACAATATATATATATATATATATATATATATATATTATATATATATATATATATATATATATATATATATATATATATATATATTATGCGTGTACGAGATTAAATTGATTCTGGAACTAAATTAAAGGTCTTCTAGTCTTCTTGCAATTAAAGGTTTATCATATAATAATTCTCAAACTGGCGTAACCGATGAGGACGTTCAGTGCTGTTACCAAAAACTTAAAAAAAAACTATGTAATTGTATTGAGACCATAATATAATGTAGCACGAATTATTACATTCATGGGAGGTGCGCTAAATCCGCAGGGGGTCATCAGCGCCTTGGGAAATTTGAGGTAATCAGATTCGATCCAAGGAAACAGTCTCCTCATTGAGGGGAATGTAATAAAGTAACCCGACCTATCGTAATTAATGAGTGATGTAATTAGTAAAACAAAAACTTCACTTGAAACTATGCAAAAATGGGAAGTTTATTGTTTTTGGTGCCGAGGAGGGGGACGTGGAAGAAATATATTGTAACGGGGAAATGTGGAGTGAAAAGGAAGTAAAGAAATAGGGAGGGAGTCAGTGTCTTACTAAATTACTTTTGTCCGCTTAGATCAGCCATTCAAGCGGATTAGCTATTCAAGCAGATTAGCTATTCAAGTGGATTAGCTATTCAAGAAGATTAGCTATTCAAGCGGATTAGCTATTCAAGCAGATTAGCTATTCAAGCGGATCAGCCATCCACGGAATTAGTGAGGCAAAATCCTCATCAATCCCATGGAGGTAGGAAGACATGTGTTGAACAAGTTTTATTTATAGTCATCCCTCTAAGGGAGGGAAGGATTAGTTACCATTTTGTCCTAGGCACATGTCGATTAGACACTAGGCCTGTTGTATGTATGTGTGTGTAACGAAACACTTCGAAATGTGTTTATACCGGTGAAGGGTTCTTTATCCAAGGAACTGGAGTTCTTCTCTTCATGGTATCGAAGTTGCTAACGTCTCATTTCTCTATGAAACTACCGCTTTCCCCTGACTACAATAAATAATCTGCAAGCCCAGCTGCTGACCATAGATGTAATCAATATGGACTTATTACGAACGTTGATGTTTATTGTAAAACAATAAATATGTAACTTCTAGTCACATTCCTGTTTCAATAAGTGTCAGTTGTATACACTGAAAGGTGTATATTTCTCAGTGTATATAATATATACACAATGGCCACTTAATTAGATACACTCTTGAAGTACTAAGTTTTAGCGCTTAATTTGATTATACAGTAATGCAGTCATTATTATTATAAAAAAGCATATGACACTACTTTCATCTAATATTTGGTTATCACTTTATATTGATGACTTTGCTATAGCTTGTGCAGGCACTAGCTGCCACTTAGTAGTTGAATTCAGAGACTACTCATTCAGAAATGTTCAAGATATGTCAAAGTATTTTATCCACAGTGGTATATTACAGACCATTCTGGAAAAATACCCTGACTTTGCTCCCTGTAAATAAAGCATTGACACGTGTGTGTGTGTGTGTGTGTGTATGTACATGTGTGTATGTGTATGTGTGTATGTATATACATGTATGCGTGTGTATGTGTATATGTATATGTGTGTGTGTGTGACCCAACAATTAAAATTTGCACCAATAACTCATTACAGTTGTGGCTGGGTGTAGACTAATAGATTGCTCATTGCTTTATAATTTGTTCATGAGTGCAACCATGTACAGACGTAAGTAAATTTACTTACATGATTCATTACCTTGTAACTAGTGAATTAATTACCATTGTACCTTGTTCAGCTATCAAAACTTTGGGGCCCAGTCTTTGGACCCTATATATACCTCTGTAATCTGCAAATACCTTTGTAACTTGTCATGATTGTGACCATCTGAGTTCATTACCTTTGTAACTTGCTCAGCCATCAAACTTTGAGGTCCAGTCCCTGGACCCATTATGTACCTCTGTAATCTTTTGACTACCGCCCACAGGATGGGTATGGGGTGCATAATAAAGATATCAAACTAACTAACACTTAGTAGCAGCCTCTCTCCAGAATGCTCTCCACAGTGTTTCCCATTGGGCCACTACTCATGGGCTTAAATTTTCTGGTATTAAAACGCACCAGATTACTTTTACTAGACATTTTCTTGTCTCTAATACTCCGCTGCACCTGTATGGTTCCTAGATACCTGAACGTGATACGGTCATATTTCTTGGTCTTCTGTTTGATCGCCGGCTGTCCTGAAAACCACATTACCTCCCTGAAAACAATTTGCCATAGCCGACTGAACCTCCTTAAAACCCTTGGTCATCTTTCATGGAGGCGGATCGTCGAACTCTCCTTCGACTTCATTCAGCCTTAATTTTATTGAAACTCGACTATGGCGACCAGACATATTCTGCGGCCTCTCACGCAACTCTTTCAAAACTTGATCCCATTAATCATCAGGGATTCCTGCGTTTATGTTTAGGGGCTTTTCGCTCCTTCCCGGTCGAGAGCCTATATGCACAAACGAATGTTCCATTCTTGAACGATCGCCATGATGCCCATTACCTCCGTTATATTGTCCGCTCTCATGACCTTCACGAACGTTAGTAGAGGTCCATTATTTGTTTGTCGCCCCTGTTTACTCCATCCCTTTTCTCTTCGTCTTCACTCGCTATTGGCTTCTCTTCAGTTGCTCCCTTTTTATGTTCATCTAGCATCTAACTTTTCTCTTCCCTCTTGTGAGGTTCCGACAGTTCGAGTCTGTTCATCCCCACTGCCGTGCGCGCGAAAGCTCAAATACCTCCAGTTGCTTCTTGCTCCCTTTTTCTCGACCACTTTCTGTCTCATTCTCATACCGTTGCAGTTTACACTGATGGTTCTAAACCTTATGACGGTGTCGAGTTTGCAGCAGTGTTCCCGGACAGTGTAGTGCGAGGTCATTTATTTGACTCGGCTAGCATTTTCACAGCTGAACTGTATGTAGTTCTAGCAATTGTACGTATTGCGTCCAGGTCTACCTCAACATTTGTGGTAGTTTCAGACTCCTTTAGTACTTTGCAGGCTATTTAAAATATTAATTCGCGCCTCATCCCTAGTTCTTCGTATACAACTTTGGTTGCACCGCATTTCTAGCAAAAACAAAGAAATCGTTTTCTGTTGGGTCCCTGGTCATGTTGATGTTCAGGGCAATGAGTAGGCAGACTCTGCTGCGCGGTCAGTGGTACATGACCTTCCTGTTTCATATTACCTGGAGTTTACTTGGAGAAGGTTTCGGGGGTCAATGCCATCACGGCCCGGTCTGAGACCAGGCCTCGTGGTGGATCAGGGTCTGATCAACCAGGGTGTTACTGCTGGCCGCACACAAACTGACGTACGAACCACAGCCCGGCTGGTCAGGTACTGACTTTAGGTGCCTGTCCAGTCCCTTCTTGAAGACATTCTTCATTCTCAGACTATTTTGCTGTAATCTCTTAGCCACCTTCGCAACCGTGACAACAAAGTTAGTCTGAGACGATTCATAACAAATTACATTCTATCAAGCCGTGTTTAGGATATTTAAAATTTAAGTCTGCCCAAAATGCCCTGCATACTAGGGGCTTTTGGCATGTACACCTCATGTAATCTCAATAACCAAATGTAATTCTTTGTATCATGTCCAAATAAAAATTATTATTATTATTATTATTATTATTAATGTTGTGGTTGGGAGACTACGCTTTCCTGTCTTCGCAATGGGCACACACTTCTCACTCATGGGTATCTCATGGAGAGGCACCCAATTCCACTCTGAGAATTGTCAGGTTCCAATTTCAGTTTGCCATATTCCAATGGATTATCCTATTTACCAGCGAGCATGCAGAAATTACCTATGACATCGTCACCGCTCTAAACCCTTACTTTATCTTCCCTCCTCCCTGACGGCCCCACCTTTGACACAGACTTTCTCTTTGACAACATATTACACAACCTTTGATTATATATTTCCTTTAGCACTCCTCACCACCCTTACTAACTCTACCTGTTATACTCTCCACTCTTGCTGGTCTTAAAGTTAGCACACCTTACCCTGCAGTGCTGTATAACCCCTATGGATTTAGTGCCTAGTTTGATGATAATTATTATAATCATAACTAAGCACTAAACCCACAAGGGTCATGCTGAGTAATGCAGTCAAGCACTGAGTGGGGGCCCCTCTTTGTCTCTAGAACAGCCTGAATTCTTCGTGGCATGGATTTAACAAGATGCTGGAAACATTCCTTAGAGATCCTGGTCCATGTTGACATGATAGCATTGTGAAGTTGCTGCAGATTAGTCGGCTGAACATTCATATTTGTCAGCCGTCTCCCACCAAGGCAGGGTGACCCAAAAAAAAAGAAACACTTTCGCCATCATTCATACTATCGCTGTCTTTGCAGAGGCGTGAAGATACGACAGTTTAGATGTCACTCTAAACAGCAAATATTCCAAACCCCTCCTTTAAAGTGCAGGCATTGTACTTCCCACCTCCAGGACTCAAGTCTGGCTAACCGGTTTCTCTGAATCCCTTCCCCTCACACTCCAACAGATCGTCAAGTCCCAAAAACCATTCATCTCCACTCACTCCTATCTAACTATCTAACATGCTTACACATGCCTGCTGTATGCTGTATTTATTTATACTATTCATATATTATACCTTTGGTATAATTCAGAGGGATGATTTCTGTGCTCTAAATTCCATGTATAATATTCACACCAAACTTTGCTCTCGAATATGACATCTCCATTGCCTGAAGCCTCCTTGTTGCAATGTTTAAACCCATGCCTCACACCCATATACAGTGGACCCCCGAGTAACGAACACCCCGGAAATCGTACAATTATGTAAGTATAATATTGTAAGTGCTTGTGGAAGTGTATTTTGGGGGTCTGAAATAGACTAACCTACGTGACATTATTCCTTAAGGGAGTAAATACGTTCGGTAATGGCACTTGAGCAGGCTTCTGGAATGAAGTTTTTACGTTACTCGGGGGTCCACTGTATATAGGTGTTGGTACAATTATTCTCTGGTACATTACCTTCTTTGACTCCATAGATAAGCTTCTTTCTTTACACAGATGCCTCACCCTTCCTTGTTTTTCCTTGTCTATTCTTTGGTTTATTAATATCAGTAATAGTTCTCAATGTCACAGGATCATGAAAGCCATGGAAACAAACATGATACCAGTGGTAATGAGCATCTTTTCTGTCACAATAAGTCTGCATACAAGCCATTGATCAGAAATGATTGAAAAGGGCCCCAGACACAAAAGCCACTCCTGATGATTAATGACATTTAGACATGAAAGAATTAATATTGAAGAAAAGAAATACAGACAGACCCCACTGTTTAATTTATAGAAGATCAAGTCTAAATGGCTAAAGAGGGTGCCTATCTAAGGTTTTTCAGGAAAAATGAGATAAAATCCTAAATAAACTGAATCTATCAACACACACTGTTTATTGTAGGTAGGGAATTTGATGTTTCCATGACATACATAATTTGAAGAGACTGAGGAATTTACCAGTTTGGTAAGCCAGACAGGGACAGCCTTGTGAAAAGGCTCAGTCAGAAGAGCCGATAGCATACTGCAATGAGATGGTCACCAAATAAATGTCTGTGCCAGCTCAGTGATGAAATCTTTCATGTAAAAAAAAGATCAACCCCCATAAGGAAGAACTGAAGCAAAACCATTGACAACAATAAGGAACAAGGTTCCATAGAATTGGCTGCACCCCCATGTAGTTCTCTTTTGTTTATAATCAAGTCAGGGAAAAGCTGTTATTTGAATAAATGAAAAAGCATCAAAAATGTTTTAAGAAAAGTGGTTGCAGACTCTGGAGGCCAATAAAACAGGCTTGAGACAAACTGTAATATAACCCTTCAGTCAACAAGAAAGCCTGACCACATTATTATAATCAAATAGGAGCGCTAAACCACAGGGGTTATACAGCGCTGCAGGACGCCTGACCACAGAACAAGCTGCGACAATGGAATCTTAAAACCAGTTACAGATAAAAGCCTTTTCTAAATTGAAAGACTAACAAGTTGGCATTCTGCAAAGAAATTAAGAACTTATGAATGAAGACAGTGTAAAGACTGGGGAAGAACAGCTCTGCCTGTTGCCAAATTGATGGAAAAGAAAAATTTTTGGTTTCAAGGAACCACACAAGTTCCTTGTTAAGTATAAGTAAATACAGTAATAAAAATCCTTTCTATTGTATGATGAGGATAGTGATGATTTACTGGGAGAGAGTGAGGAAGAGGGAGAGAATGAAGAAGTGTTGGCTGCAACACTAAGTATATTTTTTTTTTCATGGTGCTTCTAGGAGAAAGGTTCATTTACAGAGAATGAGGTTCTTTTTATACTATTAGCCATGTGGCTATCTACAGCCCTGTTTGACATTATTATGGACTGCAAAAGTAAATAATTATCATTATATTCATAAGGAAACTAAACCCATAGGAACCACAACTGGAGTATACCTGGAGAGGGTTTCGGGGGTCAACGCCTCTGCGGCCCGGGCTGTAACCAGGCCTAATGGTAGATCAGGGCCTGATCAATCAGGCTGTTACTGTTGGCTGCACGCACCCTGATGTACGAACCACAGCCCGGCTGGTCAGGTACTGAGTTTAGGTGCCTGTCCAGCACCTTCTTGAAGACAGCCAGGTGTCTATTGGTAATCCCATTTATGTATGCTGGGAGGCAGTTGAACAGTCGTGGGCCCGACACTTATTGTGTTGTCTGTTTATTGTGCTAGTGGCACCCCTGCTTTTCATTGGGGGGATATTGCATCGTCTGCCGAGTCTTTTGCTTTCATAGGGAGTGATTTTCATGTGCAAGTTTGGTACTAATCCCTCTAGGATTTTCCAAGTGTATATAATCATGTATCTCTCCCGCCTGCATTCTAGGGAGTACAGGTTGAGGAACTTTAAGCATTTCCAGTAACTGAGGTGTTTTATTGCAGTTATGCATGCCATGAAGGTTCTCTGAACATTTTCTAGGTCAGCAATTTCACCTGCCTTGAAAGGTGCTGTTATTGTGCAGCAATATTCCATCCTAGATAGAACAAGCGACTTGAAGTGTGTCATCATGGGCTTGGCATCCCTAGTTTTGAAGGTTCTCATTACTCATCCTGTCGTTTTTCTAGCAGATGCATTTGATACAATGTTGTGGTCTTTAAAAGTGAGATCCTCTGACATTATCACTCCCAGGTCTTTTACATTAGTTTTTTGCTCTATTGTGTGGTTGGAATTTGTTTTATGCTCCGATATAGTTTTAATTTTCTCACGTTTTCCATATCGTAGTTTAAATTTCTCATCACTGAACTTCATATTGTTTTCTGTGGCCCATTTAAAGATTTGGTTGATGTCCGCCTTGAGTCTTGCAGTGTCTTCAATGGAGGACACTGTAATGCAAATTTGGGTGTCATCTGCAAAGGAAGACACAGTGCTGTGGCTTACATCCCTGTCTATGTCAGATATGAGGATGAGGAACAGGATGGGAGTGAGTACTGTGCCTTGTGGAATAGAGCTTTTCATACATACAGCAAAGGCAGAGGTAAAAAGTATGGAAAAAAGTGCAGGATTATGTGGAGCATCCAGAAAGTCAAGTTTTGGCAGATTTGCTTTTGGATTTATTTTATTAAATTTCAAATATATTGTACAGCATATACAGTATAATAAAAATCTCTAATCTTGATGGATTTTCAGATCCTGGATATGACTGATTGTACCTTTACAAATAGTGGAACTCCAGCAGACAAATCAGAATGAAGCCTTTCTATCAAATACTACTGTGTAATATCTACACATTATTATTATGGCCAAAATATAATTACATCTACATATATATAAAATGTTTTATTAAATTCACACAGGAATTTCAGCCTTAAATACCCAGTATATTGCAAACTATTATCTCTAACTTTCATAATTCACAAATAAAGATCTTGATTCCCTGCATTATTCAGATTCTCAAAATACTTAAAAATAAGAACTTCAAATTGTACTAAAGTTTATGACATATGCATAGTTCAAAATTGGAAGCATGTACTGTATATCAATTTTTAGCATATAAAAATAAGCAAACTAAAAACTAAGACAAAAAGTTTTATTGTTAATGCATTAAATCACAGGTTACATATATAATATGGACACCCCATGAACATACATAGAAATTCCTGAAAGAGGAAGAATAAAAAAAATAAAAAATGTAAAACAAAATAACATTTTGCCAAAAAGAAATGATCAAGTCAAGTATGTCATGAATCAGGAAACCTGTGTGGGTCATTCAGCACAGGGAGTGGAGGAGGAGCAATCCTCTGTCTGCTCATCTTGGTGTGGTTTCTGTCCTGTCAGGATGTTGACCATAATTACTTTTACTTGATTACGAAAGATTTAAACCTGGCAAAAACAGGTCTAGCTTCACTAAATATGTACATTAACTTTCACGTACAGTATTGATTAATGTTATTGTATGTATGCTTGGGACTGAACACATTTTATTGCTAAACTTTGGTATACATCATATTACGTTAGCATTCCCACCATTTCATTAAACTATAAACAAATGCTGAGCTGCACTGGGACTAGTTAGGCAATATTTCATCCAAATTGTTTTACACAACCTGAGATTGCAGTGTGACTAAATGCATAACTTTACCAAATGCTAATATATTTCAATCTGTAGCACTGATCTTGGAAGCAATGTCAATAAAGGTAAATACTATAACTGGCATAAATTAATTGGACGGGACTGCCCAGGTCTGCACAATTTTCTTATTAAAACTGTATTTAATTACAGTGGATCCCCGGATTACGTAATTAATCCATTCCAGAGGGCGCTACTTAAACCGAATATTACTTAATCCGAATCTATTTTCCCCATAAGAAATAATGGAAATTCAATTAATCCGTTTCAGATACCCAAAAGTATTAAAATAAATTTTGTTTTTACATTAAATTACACAGAAAACAATGAGACATGAAGTATAAAACAGTAATAATTTGACACTTACCTTTATTGAAGAGTTGTTGATGTGTGGAAGACGGAAGGAGGGGAGAGGAAGGAGGAGTTGCTAGCATTTGGAAGGGGAATCTCCTTCCATTAAGACTTCAGGTACCAAGTTCTTTTTCGGGGTTACTTCCCTTCTTTGTTTTTTAATGGCACTAGGACCAGCTTGAGAGTCACTGGACCCCTGTCGCTCAAAAAAGTGTTCCAGAGAGTTCTGTTTCTGGCAGATGTTTGGAATTGTGCCAGCGACAGGGGTGTGTGTTTGGGGATAGGACAAGATAGTCCTTCATTATGACAATAATATTAACTCTACGGCTTATTTATCTGTCACAATTCATCTAATATGACATAATAAACAATATTAATAACATAGAACCATAACATATACTCTAGAATGAATAAAATATGTCATTATGAATGTGAGGACTAGTGTTGTGTTGTTGGGTGTATAAGGGCCACTGACCATAAGCCGTACATATAGTGGTGGTGGTGGGCAGCAGCAGCAGACGGCAGTGTTGTCAGTTGTCCTATACCTCAAACAACAATGGAGGAGTTAAATTTCGTGTCGTCATTTTTCTATCGATTAATGGCTTAACTTACTTGCTACACTGTTAATGCTACACTTTATCGCTGGCTGGCACTATAGCCTTTATTAACTCCTGCTGCTTTAGTATCATAACATATCGTAGAATCACTGAATCACTTAAGAAGACATATTCTCCCCTCTCAGCCCTTTACCAAAGGGCTGGCACTAGGAGCTTTCTTTGGGCCCATGGTGGCTTATTTAGCAGTTGCAAGCACTTAAAACAATGGAATAATGACAAAATGTATGGTATGACTGCGAGGGTGGCTGTCACTCGCTGGTAAACAATGGCACACTGACGACTCTGGATGGAGTGTTGGGCCGTCCGGGCCATGCGTACGCGTCCAGGTCGAATTACTTATTCCGAGCAGATCAACTTATACCGAACCAATATTTTTACGGAAAAAGGTAACTTATTCTGAATTTTACGTAATCCGACGCCTACTTAATCCGGGGGTCCACTGTATATTACCATTTATTAATGAGAAGCACTAAACTCGTAAGGTAGTACAGCACCTGTATTGTTACTATATAAAACATGTAACTGAAGAACTCAAGTTTTGACACACCAAATTTTTGGCATTGCTAACATTTTTAACATCTATATTTTCTCAAGACTTTAAAGAAGATAAGTGTCAAATTCTCATGCAGATGCTTTACTTATGTTAAAATATTTTTGGCTTCCAGGTACCATAAAACTTTCTTCTGCTCTATATTATCTCAGTGTATTATGTTAACAATTTCCTTTACATATCCACTGCTGAACAATTAATGGGATACATCAATAGTTTTCCAAAACCTAGCCAGTAAGCATACAAATGTAAACAAGCCTAATACAAATGCACATACCATATTTACAAAATTTTATTTAAATTCATAAAGAAAAGCACACTGGCAGTATTGAATAGCACTTAATGGTAACAGTATGTACAGAGAGGCTGTCCCTATTGTAAGCATACAAGAATCTAATATTTAATAAAAATATAAATCTAAGTTTGCTTTTCCTATAACTAGTTCCTTTAAAAAAATTACCATGTTAAACTTTTGACAAGAACCTTACTGTTATACAAAATATCTGTGAAGATCCATGACTTAAGCATACACATTTAAGATCATAAAAAGAAAATACTAATTCCTACACTTCATGTTGCCACATGGCAAGTGCACTGTAAAATTCTTATATTTATGATTAAATAATTTATTGAATACAATATAAATAATCTTTTAGTACTGCTATTTACAAAAATATCACAAGCTACTAAAATTTATAAATTACATATCCATTAAATGATGATCATATGGACAAGCATGAATGTATTTCATATTTTATGAATGAGTATAGATTTAAGAATGTAAGCTGAATTTATGATTACATTTTTTACAGTCACAACACAAAGATAAATGTAATAAAGAGCCAGAATATAATGAAAGTTTTACAAATCCACTTTGGAACTCATTACTGGAATGTGCTGCATTTCAGTTCTCATGCACAAGTATTCACCAAGAACACACATTAATGTAATGGTGACAAGATTCAGCAGCCAAACAGAAGGTTGTGAAGGTAGATGGCCATTATATATCCAGCAACCCACCAAGTGGAGAAAATGGGCTGTTATTGTGAAGTCCAAACACTGCTTTGTGCGCTGAACAACCTTCCATAATCCTAATGACCTGTGGAACATAAAGGTTATACAAATTACTACCTAAAACTGACAAGAGCACTGATGAACAGTGCAAAATAATTCAGTGTCACTGACATCGAGCCTCACTTAGTTATCCAAAGTACAACACACAATGATAAAAACAAAGCTATATTATAACATGCTCTGGCCAGAGGATGTATTAACATAAGTGAAGAATGGAGGTTTTGCTTTGATTTTCATCTCTACTGAGACATTTATCAGTTGTAAAGAAAATCTACAATTGATATTTCTGCTCAAAATAATTATTTTAATCATTGCACAAGCTGTACCATATAACTAAAATAAGTGTACTTTATAATAACCATCTGCAACATTTCATCCTCAGGCCTCATTATTGCTTTATAAAAATTTACTAATGAAATTGATTTCCTCATTATATTGGTTATTTTTACAGCCCAGTGCCAGATATTTTAGGTTGTTACTGTAGTATTTACAAAATTAAAATTCTGACATATGAGGATTCTCCTTGGAAAATGGACTGGATTAAGGTTATAAGGCCTAATGTTAATGGAAGGGAAGTCTAAGTATGAATTACACATCACTATTATTATTATTATAATCAAATAGAAGCGCTAAACCACAGGGGTTTACACATCACTAAAAATATTGAAGTATTTATTATCTACATTTTATTACTGTAAAATTGACACATTTATTTTACTCTCACTATATTCAATTCTTCAGAGAAAATAAATCCACTGTTTTAGTTTTACCTATGGCAAAGTTAAAATTGCATCTGTTATAATTCAAACACATGAAAATTACATTATCAAAATGTGGAGATGCTTGTTGATTTATGGTGAATCAGATATTTTTTACTCTTGTTAGAGGAGGACTCGAATGCTCTCTGCTAATCAGTGAACATTAGAAACAAATATGTACAACTGTAATGCATTTTAACATTTGGGAAATATTCTATTGGATTAAATTATTATTATTATTATTATAATCAAATAGAAGCGCTAAACCACAGGGGTCTTGGATTAAATGATAATGCTTTACATCAAATTATATAGCAAACCCTCTTACACTGCAACTTCAAATTGCATGATTTTGTTGCAAAGTAATTAAAAAAGTGCATCCAAAATACAGTGGACCCCCGAGTAACGAGCACCCCGGAAATCGTACAATTATGTAAGTATAATATTGTAAGTGCTTTTGTAAGTGTATTTTTGGGGGTCTGAAATGGACTAACCTACTTGACATTATTTCTTAAGGGAGTAAATTCGTTCGGTAATGGCACTTGAGCAGGCTTCTGGAATGAATTTTCCTCGTTACTCGGGGGTCCACTGTATTTGAAACCTCGAGAAAATCTTCGATAATACAGTGGACCCTCGGTTTTCGTGCATCTCCAAACTCGAACATTTATGTAAATGTATTTTTGTAAGTGCTTTTGTAAGTGTACTTTTGGGGGTCTGAAACGACTAACCTAATTTACATTTGTTTTTATGGGAACAAATTCATTCGGTAATGGCACTCAAACAGCATTCTGGAAAGAATTTTCAACGAAAACCGAGTGTCCACTGTATGTGCCAAAAAGTGGTGAATAATCAGCTAATATGCCAAATATGGTAATACACACCCCAGCATTATTACACACAGAATTTGGGTACAATATGCAGTAGTATATGACTCCTTCCCTGCCACTGATAACCCACACCACATAGTTGCATTCTGGGAGTCTTGCACCTCACTCTGAGTTTATCAAAAATTTTTATATTTTCATCACTATCTAGTCCTACAATGGTACCAAAGAGGAACACATGTGATGCAGAAGGTACTAAGAAAAACAAGTATGAATCTATGGGTTTTTAAAAAAAATGGAAGTCATAGATATGCTGAGAGATGATGCAAATGTTGAAAACTGCCTGTAAGTTTTGTGTGAATGAATTAATCATTCAGACAATTAGACATGATGATGAAAAAATATGAGCTGTAGTGACCTCTTAGAGATTTTGCTCAAAAGAATCTCTTAGAGGTCACTACAGCTAAATAAAACAGAAAAAGTTGCTGAATTTGTGGACTGAGGAAAAAACAACAAAAGGGCCCCCCACTCAGAGATCAGATAATTAAGGTACAAAGCCCTATCATACTACAAAACTGTGTGTGAGAGGGAGGTTAAACTTTACAGCAGTGTATGCTTAGTGATGGATAGTTAGAAATTTTTAAAAAGTGTAATTGTCTTCATGACAAAAGTTTTCTGGTCAGTTCTAAAAAGTACTGCAGGGTAAAACATACCAAGAGATGCATTGCAGAAAACCAGAGCACTCCAATACAATCATCAACTACTGACAACTCTGCATCCACATCAGTTCAGTAGGTCCACTTCAACCCTTTCCACATTTCTATTTCAAGAAACCCATGCTACCACAGTGTAAGATAAGTTATACTGCAATAATTATCACCTTATGCAATATGTTGTAAAAAAAAAAATGTTTGGGAAATCTGGATTATTATTATAATCAAATAGAAGCGCTAAACCACAGGGGTTATACAGCGCTGCAGGTTATTGTAGGATGCAGGGAGAGTGGGTTGTAAGAGGGAGATGGACGATTAGTAGGGTATAGAGTGCAAGATGACGGTGGATAGTGCAGGGATGGAGGGTAGCAAGAGATCGAGGTAGAAGGGACTGAGGGAGGTGCTAGAGGTATAATCTTCAGAGTTTGTGTAGTAAGTCAGTTTCTGTCAAAAAGTCAACGAGAGAGTCAGGATTAAAGGAGGGTCCATCTGCAAGAAGGGAAGGTAAAGAAAGGGCCGCAGAGCGAAGACGTCGTTGGAGGTAAATTCTGCGTGCTCGTTGATAGAGTGGGCAGTCCAACAGGATATGTCGAACAGACACTGGAACCTGACAATGCTCACAGAGAGGGGCAGGGAGCCTCTCCATGAGATACCCGTGAGTAAGACGAGTGTGGCCGATGCGAAGACGGGAGAGAGTAGTCTCCCAACCTCGACATTGGTGACAAGAAGAAGGCCAGAAACCTATAACCAGTTTAATAGAATGAAGTTTGTTATTCCGCAGGTCAGACCAGCGTTGTTGCCAACAGGTGCGAAGGTGGGTAGCAATGACCGCAAAATAGTCCGTGAAAGGAACACCTCTATATGAAACTGGAAGGTCATGTACTGCTGACCGCGCAGCAGTGTCTGCCTGTTCATTGCCCTGTACGTCAACTTGACCAGGGACCCAACAAAAAACAATATCTTTATGCTTGCTAAAGATACGGCGTAACCAAAGGTGGATACGAAGAACTAGGGGGTGAGGTGTATCAATTTTACGGATAGCCTGTAAAGCACTAAGGGAGTCTGAAACGACCACAAATGGTGACTCAGGCATAGATGCAATACGGATAAGTGCCACAAGAATGGCATACAATTCAGCCATAAATATGCTATCCGAGGGTAATAGATGCCCTCGTACAACGCTGTCCGGAAACACTGCTGCGAATCCGACGCCGTCAGATGACTTTGAACCATCGGTGTATACTGCGATGGCATGGGAATGAGAACGGAAGTGGTCTAGAAAGAAAGAGCGAGAAGCCGCCGTAGGTAGTTGGGCTTTCGCGCAAGGTAGAGGAATAGAACAGACATTGACAGCAGGAACTTCCCAAGGGGGTAGGGGAAAGGGAGATGTCACATGAACATATAGAAGTGGGAGCTGAAGGGAAGACAGGAGTGAATGTAGACGAAGAGAAAAGGGACGAAGTAAGCAGGGGCAACGAACAAATAAAGAGCGCCTACTAACATCTGTAACAATCCTATACATGGAAGGATTGCGGAGGTCATGGGAGCGAACAAAATAGCGAATGCAGTGTGCATCACGACGATCGGATAAGGATGGAATGTTCGCTTCTACATAGAGGGTTTCAACCGGGGAAGAACGAAATGCACCAAGGCATAAGCGTAATCCCTGGTGATGGATGGGATTAAGGATGGAAAGAGTAGCAGGGGAGGCCGCAGAATATATCTGGTCACCATAATCGAGTTTCGACAAAATTAGGGCTGAATGTAGGCGAAGGAGGGTTCTACGATCAGCCCCCCATGAAAGATGTGCGAGGGTTTTAAGAAGGTTCAGCCTTGTGTGACAAGTTGCCTTCAGAGAGGTAATGTGAGGTTTCCAGGACAATCGACGGTCGAACAGGAGGCCGAGAAACCTGACTGTATCACGTTCTGGGATACGTGAGCCGTATAGGTACAATGGATGGTCAGAGACCACTGAACGTCTAGTAAACGTAATTTGATGAGTATGCCACTAGAAAATTTAAACCGTGAGTGGTGGCCCAATCAAAACCCGGTTGATGGCATGCTGGAGGAAACTGCAATGAGGTGACAGTCAGCACCTGCACAAGCTATAGCAAAGTCATCCACATAGAGCCGATGACCAAATATTGATGGAGAACAGATGCCAGATTATTTATAGCAAGCAGAAAGAGTGTTGTGCTCAGAACACATCCCTGGGGACACCTTCAGCTTGGACAAATTCCGGGAGAGTTCATTACTAACCCGGACCGAAATGTCTGTCAGTTAAGAAGGCCTTAAGAAAGAATGGTAGGTTGCCTCGAGGCTAAGGAGTGGCCTGGGCCAAGATATTATATCTCAAGTTGTGTCATAAGCCTTCTCAAGGTCGAAAAGATAGCGATAACCGAATGGTTATTCGCAAAGGCATTACGAATATACGTATCCAAGCGCAGCAAGGGGTCAATAGCAGAACGGCCCTTATGGAAGCCATACTACTACTCTTTCTCATTTACATTAACGACCTACCAAATGCATCTCAACTACTCAAACCCATACTTTTTGCAGATGACACTACATATGTTATCTCTCACCCAAGCCCAGACACACTAGCCAACACTGCAAATACTGAATTGCAGAAAATATCTACCTGGATGATGACCAACAAACTTACTCTCAATATTGATAAAACCTATTTTATCCAGTTTGGGAACAGAGCTACAAACGCACCACTTAACATAATGATAAACGGGTCCCCTATCACAAAACTCACAGAGGGAAAATTCTTAGGAATCCATCTTGACAGTGGCCTCAAATTTCAGACACATATACAACAAATCTCCAAGAAAGTCTCAAAGACCGTGGGAATACTATCCAAGATACGGTACTATGTTCCACAACCAGCTCTCCTTACCCTATATCACTCACTCATTTACCCCTACCTCACCTATGGAATCTGCGCATGGGGCTCTACATCAATAACTCATCTCAGACCACTAATAACACAACAAAAGGCAGCAGTTAGAATGATAACAAACTCTCACTCCAGGCAACATACTCCACCAATATTCAAAAACCTAAACTTACTCACCATACAAGACATCCATACTTTCTACTGTGCCTATTACATACATAGAACACTCTATGCAAATATTAACCCACCACTCAAACTTCTCCTTACCAATTTTAACAGGACACATGACCATAACACTAGACACAGATCACTCCTCGATGTTCCCCGTGTCCATCTAACACTATGTAAAAACTCAATGCATATAAAAGGCACGAAAATTTGGAATTCATTACCTGTCATTGCCAAAGAAACCCTACCTGTACCCCAATTCAAAACGATGCTAAAAAACCACCTTCTCACCCAAAGCTAATTGCTCAATATCAAACATTCCCAGCAAAGTAGAATAATCACTTAACGTAAAAACCTGACTAATCAATTGAATGTAAAACCTGTTATGAATATTACATACTTAGCTAATTATTTCCACAACACTTACATTATAATGACCACGTAAACTAACTGCAATGCAATTAATTGTTTTAAATTGTTATCTCACTCAATTAGTTGCATTGCTACAATTAATTGATATGTTCAACTTATATTCAAACTTTATAACTTAGATATGCAACTTTACTTATTTTATAAATTATCAACCATAACTTTTTACCATGTAGTCTAGAATTAAGTAGTCCTAAGAATGCCCGCAATGCACAACATATTAGGGTCTTTTTTCATGTACATCTCATTAATAACTAAGTA
This sequence comes from Cherax destructor, assembly GCA_009830355.1. Taxonomy (NCBI): domain Eukaryota; kingdom Metazoa; phylum Arthropoda; class Malacostraca; order Decapoda; family Parastacidae; genus Cherax; species Cherax destructor. The sequence continues at coordinate 116,085 of WNWK01002806.1, forward strand.
ATAACTATGTAATAACTATGTATAACTATTTTTACCATATATAATTGTACAATGTCTCAATAAAGTATTTTTTTTTTTTTTTTTATTTATGGATGGTCAGAGACCACTGAACGTCTAGTAAACGTAATTTGATGAGTTTTGTTACTAGAAAATTAAAATCCGTGAGTGGTGGCCCAATCAGAAACCCAGTTGATGGCATGCTGGAGGGAAACTGCAATGAGGTGACAGTCAGCACCTGCACAAGCTATAGCAAAGTCATCCACATAGAGCGATGACCAAATATTGGATGGGAGAACAGATGCCAGATTATTTATAGCAAGCAGAAAGAGTGTTGTGCTCAGAACACATCCCTGGGGACAACTTCAGCTTGGACAAATTCCGGGAGAGTTCATTACTAACCCGGACCCGGAAATGTCTGTCAGTTAAGAAGGCCTTAAGAAAGAATGGTAGGTTGTCTCGGAGGCCTAAGGATGGGCCTGGACAAGATATTATATCTCAAGTTGTGTCATAAGCCTTCTCAAGGTCGAAAAAGATAGCGATAACCGAATGGTTATTCGCAAAGGCATTACGAATATACATACCCAAGCGCAGCAAGGGTCAATGGCAGAACGGCCCTTACGGAAGCCATATTGACTAGGGAGAGACTATTGTGAGTCTCTAAATACCACATCAAACGTCTATTAACTAGACGTTCCATCACCTGCAAACTGCACTGGTAAGAGCGATGGGACGGTAGTTAGAGGAATCACGTCCCTAGTACCTGGTTTTCGAAAAGGAGAACAATAGCAGACTTCCACAGCTGGGAAGAACTCCTTGCGACCATATGAGATTAAAGAGTCGTAAGAGGACAGTAAGAGCAGACTGATGTAAATGCTGTAACATACGAATATGTATGCCGTCTGGCCCAGCTGCCGATGATCGGCAAGCAGAGTGTTGCCTCCAGTTCTTGAAGGGTAAAAGGTACATTATAGGATTCTTCTCTAAGAGAAGAAAAATCTAAGGGCTTTAACTCGCTGGCAGACTTAGAAGAAAGGAACGAGGGGCATAGATGGAGCCCCTGAGAAATGCAGACGAGATGATTACCAATTTCAGTGGCAACGGCAAGAGGGTGTGCTATATCGACACCAGCAACCTGAAGAACAGGAGCTGGGTCGGGGGAGAATTTACCACTCAATTTCCGCACTTTCTTCCAGACTGCACTCATCGAGGAAGCCGAAGTGACAGTAGAAACGTAATCTCGCCAGCAAGTGCGTTTAGCATCACGTATGACACGGCGAGCAATAGCTCTCTTCTGCTTGAAATCAAGGAGTCTCTCTGTGGTTCTGTTATACCGATACCTGCCCCATGCAGCACGTTTCAAACGCACTGCCCGAGCACAAGTAGGAGACCACCAAGGCACGCACTTCTGAGGATGCTTGCCCGAGGTTTGAGGAATAGAATGTGAAGCCGCTGTGAAGATGGAGGACGAAAATAGATGTAAAACCTCATCAATGGAGGACGAGGTAGGAACCTCATGAAAGGTAGTAAGATGTGCGTAAAGGTCCCATTTCGCCCGGTCAAATTGCCAGCGTGGGCAATGAGGAGGTGGAGAAAACAGAGGAGACTTAAGGATGATTGGGAAATGATCGCTGTCATGTAAGTCCGGGAGGACAGACCAGGGGAAGTCAAGGACAGTTGATGAAGAGCAGATGGAAAGATCGATTCAGGAGAAAGAATGAGTTCGGGGATCAAAATGGGTAGGAGTACCCGTATTTAAAACATGGAGGGGAAGAGAAGCAAGAAATGCCTCCAACTGAATGCCACGGGAGTCACAGTGCGACCCTCCCCAGAGAAAGTGGTGCACGTTAAAATCGCCAAGTAATAGAAGGGGTGGCGGTAAGAAAGAAATCAGAAAATCAACATCTGGGATAGACAATGCCCGCGAAGGGGAGAGATTTAAAGAACAGAGTGTATACCACTTATTCAAGTGGATACGGGCTGCGGTGTAATGTAAGGAAGAAGGGACATAGAGCTGACGGTATGGAACACCAGTGCGTATAAGAGCACTTTCGTTAAAGGTTCCATCGGAAAAAGGATCCGATGAATATAACAAATTATAGCCTGAAAAGGGCCTGATAACAGTGGATTGTAATTTGGGTTCTTGCAAACAGACCCCAATAGGGGAAAACTGGGAGAGCAACACCTGAAGCTCACCCCTGTTACCCCTGAGGCCTCGCATATTCCACTGCAAATAAGCCATGATTTATGGAGAGAAAGATATAAGTGGAAGTGAGAGGAAGCTATGGACTAGGGTTAGAAAAGTCCACGTGTGGAGGCAGCGGAAGACCTGTAATCAGAGAGGGAGGAGGACATTGTGAAGGAAGGGGGGGTTGAGACGAAGAAGAGAGATGAGGAACCTCAGATGGAGTAGTGTCCATCATCGGTCCAGTCTCTGAAATATATTCTGCAATAGCTTCCAGTGTTTCAGAAGTCAAAGATGCAGAATGTGAGACTACATTAGGAATGGAAGAAGAGGGAGCAACTATCGGGGAGTCTATAGACTGTACTAAAGTAGAGGACGAGGAGATAGAAGAGGAAACTGTCGTAGGGACTTGGGAGGGGACAGGGGATGAAGGTAGTGTATGAGGAGGAGGATGAACCTCCACACACGTTACAGAACTAGTCGGAGGCGAAGAACCTGGCAATAGGGATTTTTTGCCGGGCTTATAAGAAGAAGGGGAACGCTGAGGTTTAGGTGAAGGACGAGGACGTGTAGACTCAGAACTGTGCGAGTGAATAGAGGAAGGAGTGTGGATAGTATGGGAAGCCGAGGTAGGGACCTCGGAGCCAAGAACATCAATAGGATTGGAGACAGGGGTGACTGAGGATGAGGCGACCACAGAGGAAACCGTGGAAGTTGGGACCCCCAGAAGCGGGGCGACGTTTAGCAATGCGAGAATAGGAAATACGGGAAAGTTTCCCTTGAAGGCGAAGATGAGAGACGGCCATAGCATATGAGAAGCCTTCCGCCTCTTTGAGACAACAGATTTCCCGCTCATTCAGGTAAACCTGACAACAGCGAGAATACGAAGGATGTGCCTCATGACAGTTAAGGCAAGAGGGAGGTAGAGTACAAGAAGAACTGGCATGGTCGTCAGCACCACATACTGGGCATTCGGCCATGGACCTGCAATATTTCGCTGGATGACCAAAACGCCAGCAGTTTCTACACTGCTGCGGTGTAGGGGTCACCTTTCGAACTTGTAAACGTTGACCTGCAATGTAGACCGAAGGTGGAAGTTCTTGGCAGTCAAACGTTAAACGAGTTATATTGCAAGGATAACATCTTCGCTTCTTGGCAGGGAGGACAAAAGTGTCCACTTTAAGGATAGGGAGTTCTTGGAGCTCAAGCTGCTCAAAAATGTCATCACCACATGTCTGGAAATTCCTTTGGGCAATGGTGTGGGGCAAAAAGACAGAACCACAACAAGAATTGAGGGAATGGTGCTTGTCAATAGTAACAGGAGCAGTATCTATGGTTGTAAGAAGAGAAAGATCGCGAGCTTGGCCAGCATTCTGGACCGTGATGATGCGACTGCCGCTCTTGAGAGCGTGAAATGAGATGTCTTTACCAACATGGCGTAGCAGAACCTTACCAATACTATGGTCTGAAAGATAGGTATTAGGAGAAGTCGATCGCAGAGTAAAAAACTTTGTCCATTGAGTAGGTTGAAACAGAGAGTTTAAGGGTAGTGCGTGACCAGCTGGTCGTTTCTGAGATGAACGAGAAGGAAGTGTCGAATCGTCATGTGTGGGTCTCGGTCGTTTGGGTGTGGGACCGGGGGTGGTCCAATGTGAGATGGGCGAACGATTCGAAAATTGCCGCACCGTCGAGGGAGAAACCGGAATCAAGGTCAGAGAAGAACGAAGGTCAGATGTATCGAAAGAGCCAGTCGGGTCCCTGGGACCTGAAGCAGGTGATGAACTGGCACCTTCTTCAGGTACAGGGGTATTAGGGATGTCCGAAGAGTTATCCATTAACAAGGTAGGGTCAGAACTAGGTGCGGTATCAAGGGGCCCGGGTGTAGAGTCACGGATTAGGGCATCCATGGTTAGATTACTTCTTTCTTTTTGTTTTTAAGAAAATAAAAGAAAGAAAATAAAATAAAAATAAAAAAAAGAATATAAAAAAGGGGGGAACGTGGAGGAATAGCTCCTAGGAGGAATGAAAGGGGCGTAAATCCCCCTCCGCGCCCAAGAGGACCTCAACACCGCAAGTAGTGCAGATGCTGCATGGAACCCGTGCCATACCCTACCCTTCACGCCAGTAAACCAGCAATCCGGGATAGCAACCTCACATCCACCGAGCCATCTCGGCGGACAAAAGAGAGGGCGGCCGGATATCCGCCACAAAGCATACCACCTTCGGCCACCACCCCCCCGGAATCCGAAAGGTGGCCTCCAGAGATACACCCGTCGCCCGAAAGATACCCAAGGCCACCCCCCTGGGAGACCGGAGAGGGATCGGGACATCCCCAGGCGATCCAGATTCCACGGCAAACTACACCACCGCCAAGAACCTCAACGGAATGGGATGGACAACAGTATCCTTCCCCCTACCTAGGAACTAGAATGCCTGTGGAGAGAAGCTCCCAGGTTAAAAATGGGAAGGAAATAAGGGAGGGATGAGGAGGAAGAGGAAAGGGAAAAGGGAGGATGGGGAAGATGGGAAAGGGGGGGGGATTGGGGGTAATTAGGTTCGGTCTGAGGAAGAAGACCAAAGGTCCAATTCCTCAGACCGATAGCCTCTTTACCTCGTCAAGGAGCCCCCCTTAAAGAGGCTCGGAGGGTAAGCTCCCCATACCAAGGGTGAGAGAGAACTAACAATCACTGTAGTCCCGCCTTGACATAAACTCGTCAAAGGAGAGGGTAGAGCGTCTGAACCACCCACCGAAAACATACCTAGTTATCCACCTAAACAAGGTGCTACATTCCTACCTAACATTACTCCATATATATATATATATATATATATATATATATATATATATATATAATATATATATATATATATATATATATATATATATATATATATATATATATATATATATATATATATATATATATATATATATATATATATATATATATATATATATATATATATATATATATATATATATATATATATATATATATATATATATATATATATATATATATATATATATATATATATATATATTATATATATATATATATATATATATATATATATATATATATATATATATATATATATATATATATATATATTTTTTTTTTTTTTTTTATTAACACATCGGCCGATTCCCACCAAGGCAGGGTGGCCGAAAAGAAAAACTTTCATCATCATTCACTCCATCACTGTCTTGCCAGAAGGGTGCTTTACACTACAGTTATAAAACTGCAACATTAACACCCCTCCTTCAGAGTGCCGGCACTGTACTTCCCATCTCCAGAACTCAAGTCCGGCCTGCCGGTTTCCTGAATCCCTTCATAAATGTTACTTTGCTCACACTCCAACAGCCGTCAAGTATTAAAACCATATGCCTCCATTCACTCCTATCAAATACGCTCACACATGCTTGCTGGAAGTCCAAGCCCCTCGCACACAAACTTCCTTTACCCCTCCCTCCAACCTTTCCTAGGCCGACCCCTACCCGCCTTCCTCCACTACAGATTTATACACTCTCGAAGTCACTCTGTCTCGTTCCATTCTCTCTACATGTCCAAACCACCTCAACAACCCCTCCTCAGCTCTCTGAACAATCGTTTTGGTAATCCGCACCTCCTCTAATTTCCAAACTCCGAATTCTCTGCATTATATTCACACCACACATTGACCTCAGACATGACATCTCCACTGCCTCCAGCCTTCTCCTCGTTGCAACATTCATCACCCATGCTTCACACCCATATAAGAGCGTTGGTATAACTATACTCTCATACATTCCCCTCTTTACTTCCATGGACAAGGTTCTTTGTCTCCACAGACTCCGAAGTGCTCCACTCACCCTTTTCCCCTCATCAATTCTATGATTCACCTCATCCTTCATAGACCCATCCGCCGACATGTCCACTCCCAAATATCTGAATACATTCACCTCCTCCATACTCTCTCCCTCCAATCTGATATCAATCTTTCGTCACCTATTCTTTTTGTTATCCTCATCACCTTACTCTTTCCTATATTCACTTTCAATTTTCTTCTTTTACACACCCTACCAAATTCATCCACCAACCTCTGCAGCTTCTCTTCAGAATCTCCCAAAAGCACAGTGTCATCAGCAAAAAGCAACTGTGACAACTCCCACTTTGTATTTGCTTCTTTATCTTTTAGCCCAACACCTCTTGCCAAGACCCTCGCATTCACTTCTCTTACAACCCCATCTATAAATATATTGAACAACCACGGTGACATCACACATCCTTGTCTAAGGCCCACTTTTACTGGAAATAGTCCCTTCCCTCCTACACACTCTAACCTGAGCCTCACTATCCTCATAAAAACTCTTCACTGCTTTCAGTAACCTTCCTCCTATTCCATACACCTGCAACATCTGCCACATTGCCCCCCTATCTACCCTATCATACGCCTTTTCCAAATCCATAAATGCCACAAAAACATCTTTACCCTTATCCAAATACTGTTCACCTATATGTTTCACTGTAAACACTTGGTCTACACACCCCCTACCTTTCCTAAAGCCCCCTTGTTCATCTGCTATCCTGCTTTCTGTTTTACTCTTAATTCTTTCAATAATAACTCTACCATACACTTTACCAGGTACACTCAACAGACTTATTCCCCTATAATTTTTGCACTCTCTTTTGTCCCCTTTGCCTTTATACAAAGGAACAATACACGCTCTCTGCCAATCCCTAGGTACCTTACCCTCTTCCATACATTTATTAAATAATAGCACCAACCACTCCAAAATTATATCCCCACCTGCTTTTAACATTTCTATCTTTATCCCATCAATCCCAGCTGCCTTACCCCCTTTCATTCTACCCACTGCCTCACGAACTTCCCTACACCCACAACTGGCTCTTCCACACTCCTACAAGATGTTATTCCTCCTTGCCCTACACACGAAATCACAGCTTCCCTGTCTTCATCAACATTTAACAAATCCTCAAAATATTCTCTCCATCTTCCCGATACCTCTAACTCTCCATTTAATAACTCTCCTCTCCTATTTTTAACTGTCAAATCCATTTGTTCTCTAGGCTTCCTCAACTTATTAATCTCATTCCAAAACTTTTTCTTATTTTCAACAAAATTTGCTGATAACATCTCACCCACTCTCTCATCTGCTCTCTTTTACATTGCTTCACCACTCTTTTAACCTCTCTTTTCTCTCCATATACTCTTCCCTCCTTGCATCACTTCTACTTTGTAAAAACCTCTCATATGCTAACTTTTCTCCCTTACTACTCTCTTTACATCATCATTCCACCAATCGCTCCTCTTCCCTCCTGCACCCACTCGCCTGTAACCACAAACTTCTGCTGAACACTCTAACACTACATTTTTAAATCTACCCCATACATTTTCGACCCCATTGCCTACACTCTCACTAGCCCATCTATCCTCCAATAGTTGTTTATATCTTACCCTAACTGCCTCCTCTTTTAGTTTATAAACCTTCACCTCTCTTTTACTTACTGATTCTATTTTCCTTGTATCCCATCTACCTTTTACTCCCACTGTAGCTATAACTAAAAAGTGATCTGATATATCTGTAGCCCCTCTATAAACATGTACATCCTGAAGTCTACTCAACAGTCTTTTATCTACCAATACATAGTCAACAAACTACTGTCATTACGCCCTACATCATATCTTGTATACTTATTTATCCTCTTTTTCTTAAAATATGTATTACCTATAACTAAACCCCTTTCTATACAAAGTTCAATCAAAGGGCTCCCATTATCATTTACACCTGGCACCCCAAACTTACCTACTACACCCTCTCTGCATGTTTCTCCCACTTTAGCATTTAGGTCCCCTACCACAATTACTCTCTCATTTGGTTCAAAAGTTCCTATACATTCGCTTAACATCTCCCAAAATCTCTCTCTCTCCTCTACACTCCTCTCTTCTCCAGGTGCATACACGCTTATTATGACCCACTTTTCGCATCCGACCCTTATTTTAATCCACATAATCCTTGAATTTACACATTTATATTCCCTCTTTTCCTTCCATAACTGATCCTTCAACATTATTGCTACCCCTTCCTTAGCTCTAACTCTCTCAGATACTCCTGACTTAATCCCATTTATTTCTCCCCACTGAAACTCGCCTACCCCCTTCAGCTTTGTTTCGCTTAGGGCCAGGACATCCAACTTCTTTTCATTCATAACATCGGCAATCATCTCTTTCTTATCATCCGCACTACATCCACGCACATTCAGACAACCCAATTTTATAAAGTTTTTCTTCTTCTCGTTTTTAGTAGATTTGTACAGGAGAAGGGTTACTAGCCCATTGCTCCCGGCATCTTAGTCGCCTCATACGACACGCATGGCTTACGGAGGAAAGATTCTTTTCCACTTCCCCATGGACAATAGAGAAAATAAAAAGAACAAGAGCTATTAAGAAAAGAAGAAAAACCTAGATGTGTGTATGTATATATATGCATGTGTATGCCAGTGTAGTGTGACCTAAAGTGTAAGTAGAAGTAGCTAGATATACCTGTTATCCAGCGTGTTTATGAGACAGAAAAAGGACACCAGCAATCCTACCATCATGTAAAACAGTTTCAGGTTTCTGTTTCACAGTCACCTGGCAGGACAGTAGTACCTCCCTGGGTGGTTGCTGTCTACCAACCTACTACCTACATATATATATATATATATATATATATATATATATATATATATATATATATATATATATATATATATATATATATATATATATATATATATATATATATATATATATATATGCAAAACAACCACTATGAAAAAATAGAGAATTCCAAGCGCTTTCGTGACTACTCACATTATCAAGGAACTATAAAGGAAACATGACAAGAGGACTTATATAAGGGGCAAGACTACACCTCACAGTCACATCACTAACAAAGACTACACCTCACAGTAGCGTAACATCTCACGACTCTGGAAGAGGAAAACAGAAAGGACCTGAAACTCTTCCCAAGATTAAGATTAGTCCAATTTATCATTAAATTCTTCCCAAATTTTATTAATTATAAAAGAATCCAATTTATATAAACCAAAGAAATATTCATATTATTTTCAAAACTGCTTTTAATGAAACATGATTCTATTATATTCCTCTCAACCATGGACTTGCTTGATACAACCTTCTCAGCTTTTTGAAAATCAATTGGATGGTTAAAATCTCTCACATGAATAAATAGAGCATTAGAATCTTGTCCAGTTCTAATGCTATATTTATGTTGTTTTAATCTTAGTTCAAGACTTTACCAGTTTGACCATAATAAACTTTATCGCATATTTTACAGGGAATCTTATAGACACATCCGTCAGCATTTTGGGGGAATTTTTTATCAAAAGTCTTTTACTGTATCAAGATTTTTAAATACAACTTTGATATTAAAATTCTTAAGAAAGGAAGGCATATCAACCAAGTTTTCATGGTAGGGAGAACCAACATATTTTGGTTGAATAAGGTTGGTTGTCCCTTTGGGATTGTAAAAGTATTCCTAGCTATTTTAAAAGATTTATCAATTATGTTTCTAGGGTATTTTAAATCATTAGCTATTTCATAAATTTTAGAGATTTCTTCATCTATGAACTCTGGACTACAAATACGTAAAGCTCTCAAAAACATTGAAGAAAAACCGACACTTTAACTCTATCTTGATGTAAAGGGTAATAGTGTACATAGGAACAATTATTTGTAGGTTTTCTGTAAATTTTAAATTTAAAATCAATGTTACCCTTAATAATAAAAACATCTAGGAAGGGCAATGAGTTATTTACTTCGAATTCAACAGTAAAATTTATAGAATGAGCTAAGCTATTTAATTTAACAAGGAAATGGTTTATGTCTACATTCTTAGGCATAAGGCACAAAATATCATCAACATATCTATACCACTTAGCTCTATTGGGAAGGATAGTGTTAAGTAATCTTGTTTCGATGATTTTGAAACCTATTCTAAACTTAGAAAGAATCCCTTAGAAACTGTTAACAGCAATTTCAATAAAACAATAAAACATCTATTGAAGGCAAAGATGAATTAATTAAAAAATTTACTTCTACTAATCCATCTTTACATTATATGTATGGATTAATAAAAACACACAAACCTGGTAATCCTGTTAGACCAATTATTAGCTCTATAGGTTCAGTTTCTTATAAACTTTCTAAATGGCTTGTTGATATTTTGAGCCCAATTGTTGGAAAAATTTCTAATTTTAATGTTAAAAACAACTTAGATTTAGTTGATAAATTAAGCACCTTGACTAATTTAAATGATTTCAATATGGTTAGTTTTGATGTTACCTCCTTGTTTACAAAAGTTCCAGTTGATGATTTACTAAGTTTCTTATCTGAAGAACTGGTTAATTATGATTTACCATTGCCAGTTCCTACTATCATTAAACTTATTAAACTTTGTATTGTTGATGCAAAATTTGTATTTAATGATGAGTTTACACACAGAAGTTTGGTATGGCAATGGGCAATCCTCTTTCACCTGTTCTTAGTAACTTATATATGGAATTTTCGAAACAAGATTACTTAACACTATCCTTCCCAATAGAGCTAAGTGGTATAGATATGTTGATGATATTTTGTGCCTTATGCCTAAGAATGTAGACATAAACCATTTCCTTGTTAAATTAAATAGCTTAGCTCATTCTATAAATTTTACTGTTGAATTCGAAGTAAATAACTCATTGCCCTTCCTAGATGTTTTTATTATTAAGGGTAACATTGATTTTAAATTTAAAATTTACAGAAAACCTACAAATAATTGTTCCTATGTACACTATTACTCTTCACATCAAGATAGAGTTAAAGTGTCGGTTTTTTCTTCAATGTTTTTGAGAGCTTTACGTATTTGTAGTCCAGAGTTCATAGATGAAGAAATCTCTAAAATTTATGAAATAGCTAATGATTTAAAATACCCTAGAAACATAATTGATAAATCTTTTAAAATAGCTAGGAATACTTTTACAATCCCAAAAGGGACAACCAACCTTATTCAACCAAAAATATGTTGGTTCTCCTTACCATGAAAACTTGGTTGATATGCCTTCCTTTCTTAAGAATTTTAATATCAAAGTTGTATTTAAAAATCTTGATACAGTAAAAAGACTTTGATAAAAAATTCCCCAAAATGCTGACGGATGTGTCTATAAGATTCCCTGTAAAATATGCGATAAAGTTTATTATGGTCAAACTGGTAAAAGTCTTGAACTAAGATTAAAACAACATAAATATAGCATTAGAACTGGACAAGATTCTAATGCTCTATTTATTCATGTGAAGATTTTAACCATCCAATTGATTTTCAAAATGCTGAGAAGGTTGTATCAAGCAAGTCCATGGTTGAGAGGAATATAATAGAATCATGTTTCATTAAAAGCAGTTTTGAAAATAATATGAATATTTCTTTTGGTTTATATAAATTGGATTCTTTTATAATTAATAAAATTTGGGAAGAATTTAATGATAAATTGGACTAATCTTAATTCTTGGGAAGAGTTTCAGGTCCTTTCTTGTTTTCCTCTTCACAGAGTCGTGAGATGTTACGCTACTGTGAGGTGTAGTCTTTGTTAGTGTGATGTGACTGTGAGGTGTAGTCTTGCCCCTTATATAAGTCCTCTTGTCATGTTTCCTTTTATAGTTCCTTGATAATGTGAGTAGTCACGAAAGCGCTTGGAATTCCTCTATTTTTTCATAGTGGTTGTCTTGCATATTCTGATATCACCTGATTACTGTGATCTTTTTGCATATATATATATATATATATGTCGTGCCGATTAGGTAAAACTTGCGATTTTGGCTTAAATAGCAACGCTCACCTTGCCATATAAGAGAAGTGAAAATTTGTGTATGCAATAATTTCGCAAAAATCATTCTGAACATAACGAAAAAAATATATTTCATTGTGTTTGTGTATTATTAAATTATTGTTAACGTATCCAAAATATATTTAGTTGGGTTAGGCTAAATTAAATTGCGCTTGTTGTAATAAGGTTAGGTAGGTTTTCAAAGTTTCTCTTGGTACAAAATTATAAATTCTTACATTAACATAAATGAAAAAAATATATCTTTAAACGTATAAGAGAAAATTTTAGAAAGGACTTAATTTTAAATGAGTTCTTGCTAATTGACCAGTTTTACCTAATCGACGACATATATATATATATATATATATATATATATATATATATATATATATATATATATATATATATATATATATATATATATATATATATATATATATATATATATATATATCATACATATACCGGGTATAATAATTACATATCAAAACCAGATAATATTATAAACTAGTGGAATCTTTAATTAGCTTTTTTAAAGAAACCCCGAGTTTAATATTAAGTGGACAATTCCATATAAATCTCTATAAATCAATGCCAAATGACCTTGGAGCATAACACATATATATATATATATATATATATATATATATTATATATATATATATATATATATGTCGTGCCGATTAGGTAAAACTGGTCAATTAGCAGGAACTCATCTAAAATTAAGTCCTTTCTAAAATTTTCTCTTATACGTTTAAAGATATATTTTTTCATTTATGTTAATGTAAAATTTATAATTTTGTACCAAGAGAAACTTTGAAAACCTACCTAACCTTATTACAACAAGTGCAATTTAATTTAGCCTAACCCAACTAAATATATTTTAGATACGTTAACATTAATTTAATAATAAACAAACACAATGAAATATATTTTTTACGTTATGTTCAGAATGATTTGTAGAAATTATTGCATACACAAATTTTCACTTGTCTTATATGGCAAGGTGAGCGTTGCTATTTAAGCCAAAATCGCAAGTTTTTACCTAATCGGCACGACATATATATATATATATATATATATATATGTCGTGCCGATTAAATAAACTGGTCAATTAAAGAACTCATCTAAAATTAAGTCCTTTCTAAAATTTTCTCTTATACGTTTAAAGATATATTTTTTTTATTTATGTTAATGTAAGAATTTATAATTTTGTACCAAGAAAACTCTGAAAACCTACCTAACCTTATTTCAACAAGCGCAATTTAATTTAGCTAACCCAACTAAATATATTTTAGATACGTTAACATTAATTTAATAATAAACAAACACAATTAAATAATTTTTTTCGTTATGATCAGAATGATTTTGGCGAAATTATTGCATACACAAATTTTCACTTGTCTTATATGGCAAGGTGAGCGTTGCTATTTAAGCCAAAATCGCAAGTTTTACCTAATCGGCACGACATATATATATATATATATATATATATATATATATATATATATATATATATATATATATAAGCAGGATTCGAATCCACGTCAGGGTAGGCTGGCAAGGTTCCCCAAGTGACGCTCTAGACCACTCGGCCACAGATACCTCAAAAGCTGGGCAGCCTGGACAAACCAGTGGGCTTGAAGCATAGTTTCAAGTTATTTCATTATCCTCCTGTATGTTCTGACCTCACCAGCCGTTGCATGCAAAGAGTATGTCCCCTTTATTCGGAGCATGTTCAACACACCCACATAGGCTGTCTCGCCAATCAGCGAACCATCTTGTTAAGGGTTTGGTGATTGGGGCCCCATCACCAAATCAACAACTTGGTTCAACCAAGTTGTAAAGGTGACGTGGATTCCACTCACATGTTTGCCATTGTCATTCCCACACTGTGTTGGTTGTCGTACGGTTGTCTCTGTCTCTTGGCTGTTGTTTGCACTAATACTACTCTATTTGTATATAGTGTACATAAGTTGTATAAAGCATTTTAAATATACTTGGTGAAGGAAATACAATTCAAAGCATTTTCTACTGTGTTTCTTTGCTCCCACCTCCCTTTTACACTCAGGATAACAGGCCTTATAACCTGAGGTTGTAATACTAGCCATTTATATATCAATGCAACATGCAGAAACAAGCGGGTATATACAGATAAATAATTTGAGAATGTCTCTTGTGGTCATTAATAATTCAGAGAGTTCAACTTTATTTGGTTATACCAGGTTATATCAGTTCAATTTTTTATTGTGTCTGTAACATCAATGTGCCCTCAAGACCATTCTTTAACATTTGTATGTAATGTACATTAGGCTTATATAAAACTCTTTCTTGAAAGCTAGTCAATGTTATTAGAGTAAATTTTGGACTGACTGTAGCCGCTGTTGCTCCCAGTTCATTTTTTGGGACAAAATTGAAAAAAAATGAAATACTGCAAATATGGTCGGTTTCAAGCATTTCATGAGCAAGAAGTGATAATACAACTTCTGAGGGGATTCAAACTTAATTGTATTCAGCTTTTTTTTTTTTGGGGGGTTGATATTTTTGAAAAGTTTAATTAGAATTACAGTTCACAATTTTAAAGAAATTTATATATTAGCTTCCAAATGTTGCCTTGTGAATGTTTGATTCTGATCCTTCACATCTTCTATACTAATATTTAACTACATTATCAACTTATGCCGCACTTTGCACTATTCCAAGGGACAGGTGTTATGGAGTTCGGGGATACCTTCCTGGGATCATTGAGGTACAAGGGACAGGTGTTATGGAGTTCGGGGATACCTTCCTGGGATCATTGAGGTACAAGGGACTGGTGTTATGGAGTTCGGGGATACCTTCCTGGGATCATTGAGGTACAAGGGACTGGTGTTATGGAGTACTGGGATACCTTCCTGGGATCATTGAGGTACAAGGGACTGTGGTTATGGAGTACTGGGATACCTTCCTGGGATCATTGAGGTACAAGGGACTGGTGTTATGGAGTTCGGTGATACCTTCCTGGGATCATTGAGGTATAAGGGATTGTGGTTATGGAGCACTGGGATACCTTCCTGGGATCACTGAGGTACAAGACAGACAGTCATCGATGACGCACTGACTTTCTTGGGTTATCCTGGTTGGCTAACCCTCCGGGGTTAAAAATCCGAAGAAATCTTATCTTATCTTAGGGACTGTGATTATGGAGTACTGGGATACTTTTCTGGGATCATTGAGGTATAAGAGACTGTGGTTATGGAGTACTGGGATTCTTCTTCTTTTGACCAAAGCTTGGGTAAGATGGGGAAGGAAGAAGGAAGGGAAAGGATGGAAATACTGGAAAAGGATGGGATGGAGGAGGAGAGGAGGGTAGCAAGATCAGTGGCCCAACCACTGTGAAGCAAGTGGTACTGATGTACTGCAGGTGTTGATGGGGAGGAATGAGGTACTGTGGTATATGGCTCCCAGGAAGGAGCGATGAGACGGCGTCAGCAGGCAGGTAAGGTCGAGAAGGCAGTCACAGGAACGAACTTCAGTGTGTTGGCGAGGAGATTATGGAAGCAGGTCTCCGTTGTTGATTGAGTTGAATTTCGTTCTTGACAGATGATGCACTTCAAGTAGGTGGGTTCTGTTTAGCAAGGTAGTTGAGGACTGCGTCGGTGGTGTTCTTTGTATTAATACAGACGCACTTGATAGTCTTGTCCTGGAGTCGTTGGATAAGTTCAGGGGCAAACATTGTATCATTAAACTGTCGAGTGGTGTAGAACTTGACTCCATGTACACGATACAGGTCGTAAGAGCCAGGAGAGAGTGGTGATTGGTTCGTAGCAGCAGAGGTGGTGGAAGGCTAGGTCGGTGATTGGTTCTTGGTAGTAGTGGTTGGAGACTTCTCATTGGTGGGAGGTGACTGTGTCTCGACGGGCAGGGAGGCAGCTGATTGGTTCTTAGTAGTAGTGTTGGTGAGAGGTGGTGGTGGACTCTCAGTGGTGGAGACTAGAGTACTGGGATACCTTCCTGGGACTGCGCAGAGACCTAAATACATTTAATTCTATTTAGCTGTTAATGTACATAAGTATATTGTCTTTATTTTTAATATTGTCATCTTTTCTTCCGACAAAGGTAATTCGGTGGTTGTCCTTTGTCCTTGATCGCGATGATCACCTCCGTGAAGCTGAGGTCCTGCTCTCTGACTCACGTACCTACACTTCTCTCGTTTCCATCCCTGTTGATCACATCAACAGAACTTTCAGCAATAAACTTCGGACTCTCTCCGACCTCTGTCCTGCTGACTTTGACCTTCAACGTTTCTGTGATATTTGTCCCTCTCTGCCTTATTTTTATGGCCTTCCTAAAACTCATAAACTCATAAATTACGTCCCATCATATCCTCCAGAGGTTCTGTCTCGTATTCTCTTGGCTCTTGGCTGGCCAAAACTCTCACTTTCCTTCTTGGTACTTTTTCTCCTGCCCTCTCCCGACCTGCAAGAAGTTTAGTCTTGATGTTATCAATTTTCTCAGAGTGAAGGAAAATGAAGGGTTACTTCATCTCCCTATACCTACTGAAGTCTTCTTTGATCTGATTCGCCTTTGTGTAAGCTCTAATACCTTTTCCTCTAAAGGTAAATTTTATTATCAAACCTTCGTCCTTTCCTCTTGCTCCGATATGTAGATGACATCTTTACTCTTTGACCCCATGACTCTAGTCTCTTCCAACCATTTCTCGATGCTTTAACAATCTTGCTTTTTTTCCATCAAGTTTAAAGCTGAATGGGAATCTAACTCATTGCTTCCTTTCCTTGATGTAACTGTCCACCGCTCGCCTACAGGCATTTTGTTTTCTCGTTTATCACAAGCCTATGTACAGTGGCATGTACATTCACTACTTTTCTTACCTTGCTCCCTCTGTCAAGAAAAGTGCTTTTATTTATTTATTTTTCTGTGCCTTCCGCATTTGTGACCCTCAGTTCCTTGACTCGGAAATATTCACTCTTGGTAATTTCTTTCTCATGTCTTGGTTACTCTTCCGGTTTCACAAACTCTTCTTCTCACGTCCTCAACGAACTTTATTCTCTCCCAAACTCTCTGCTTATGTGAAATCTCCTGTTCTCTGCCTTCCCTATATTTCCAGTCTTTCTGATCTCCACAACTCTCCGATTCTTAGACATCAAACTTACTATTCTCCAGAATAACACCCTTCGCAGTAATCTAGTTCGTACTTCTCCCCTACAATTGATGCCCCTGGTGTTTACTCTAGTTCATGCTCCTCTTGTTAGACTCGCCGACTCTAGTCGGAGAGTCTAGCACTTTTTCTTTATAATCTTTAAGTCTGTCAGAAAGAGAGCGGCCAGTTTCTCCAAAGTATTGAAGGGGACAAGAGAAGTATGAACTAGAGTAAACACCAGGGGCATCAATTGTAGGGGAGAAGTACGAACAAGATTACTGCGAAGGGTGTTATTCTGGAGAACAGTAAGTTTGATGTCTAAGGAACATGCTCCTTTCTGTCATACTGAGATCACAATTATTGTATTGACTGGACTTGTGCAAAAACTGTCTACCCTACTTCTAGCCTTCACAGTCGCCGTTTTGTTGAAGCTTCCCTTATACACAGCTTCCTTGTATGGATCTTCGTCCTGGTTCTGTCTCTGTCGATGCCTTCCTTTCTCATTACATTGTCAAATGCTCCAAACTTCAGAACACTCGTGACTTGACCTGATCCTTCCTTCTCTCCCTACCTCTTCTCCTTTCACATTTTCCATATTTATTTTTGGTCTTACCCCTCGTGGGCTCTTAGCTCTCTTGCAGTGTTACTTTTTCTCTTCCTCTTACTGACCTTGCTTCTACCACTCCTTTACTACTATAACTGCTTCTGCCTTCTACCTTTACTACTACTACTATTGCCTCCCTTCTCTCCCCTTTCCATCACTATCTACTACCACCAATACTTCTACCAGTACTTCTACTACCAGGCTTACCACTACCAGTACTTCCACTACCAGGCTTACCACTACCAGGCTTACCACTACCATCGCCTATATATACTGGCTCACTCACTCTTTTCTGTCAGTGTGACTTGTGAATGGTCCAAGTAGGACCGTAACGATGTCATACGTTTCTCTCTGCTATGTGCGGGTTATTAGTGTATTGTTGCACTCACGCTATTGTGCCTTTTATCCTTTTTATTTACAATCTTTATAATTTTGAATTTTTATTTATAATCTTTTATTTACAATGTTTTTTTTCAGTTTTCCATCAAAGTTTAAAAAACATTAAATTATTTAATGGAAATGTGTCAGCTAGTTCAGTTTAATAATGAAGAGAAGTTGCTCAAATTTTTAACAGTAATTTTAGATTTTGATTTTGCAGTTATTACAATAGAATACTTTTATCAGTTTTTATTTTTTTTAAAGCTTTAAATTAATAGTTTAATGTTTAAAGCAACTGGATGTTATTCAGAACTTCTATATTCGCAATTTATTTCTGAATGTTTTCGTCAGATTACTAAATGTTGAGACAGATTCCCAAATGCAATGCATTTTTTTTATAATTTTTTAAGCCTCTCGGAGATGATTATAATTAGTAATGATATTATCATCTCAGAGAAATTAGGTTAATTAACATTTAACCTTCCTGTGTTATTTATTACCCATTGTGCAATAAACATTCCCTTGTATATTGAGCATAGTCATTATAATTAAAAAAATAATAAAAAGATATGATGAAAGTATCAGCATCGGCAAAAGAAATTGGCATCGTTCCAACCCTAATGTATATGTATGTACATACATGCATTTTGTCGCTGGGCGATCCCAGGAAGGTATCCCAGTATGTATAACCCCAGCCCACTCTTCTGCTACATTAGCTCAGCTTGGAAATTTAAAAAGAGCAAAATATATAAATATTTGTGTGTGAATATATATATATATATATATATATATATATATATATATATGTGTGTGTGTGAGTGTGTGTGTGTGTGTGTGTGTGTGTGTGTGTGTGTGTTAGTTACCATTTTGTCCTAGGCACATGTCGATTAGACATGTGTGTGTGTGTGTGTGTTGAAGCACCTAATTGTGGTTACAGGGGTCGAGACTCAGGTCCTGGCCCCGCCTCTTCGCTGTCCGCTACTGGGTCTCTGCTCTCCCTGCTCCATGAGCTTTATCATACCTCGTCTTAAAACTATGTATGGTTCCTGCCTCCACTATATCTTTCTCTAGACTATTCCACTTCCTGACTACTCTGTGGCTGAAGAAATGCTTCCTAACATCCCTTTGACTCATCTGAGTCTTCAGCTTCCAGTTGTGTCCCCTTGTTTCTGTGTTCCCTCTCATGAACATCCTGTCACTGTCTACCTTGTCGATTCCCCACAGTATTTTGTATGTCGTTATCATGTCTCCTCTGACCCTTCTTTCCTCCAGTGTTGTTAGTCCTATTTCCCTCAACCTTTCTTCATAAGACAGACCCCTGAGTTGTGGAACTAACCTTGTCGCAAACCTTGCACTTTCTCTAGTTTCTTTACGTGCTTGACCAGGTGTGGGTTCCAGACTGGTGCTGCATATTCTAGTATGGGCCTGACGTACACGGTGTACAGTGTCTTTAACGATTCCTTGTTAAGGTAACGGAACGCTAATCTTAGGTTTGCCAGTCGCCCATATGCTGCCGCAGTTATCTGGTTGATGTGTGCCTCCGGAGACGTGTTTGGCGTTATACTCACCCCAAGGTCTTTCTCCTTTGCCGAGGTTTGTAGTCTTTGTCCGCCTAGCCTGTACTCTGTCAGCGGTCTTCTTTGCCCTTCTCCGATCTTCATGACTTTGCATTTGGTGGGATTGAATTCGAGAAGCCAGTTGCTAGACCAGATGTGTGTGTGTGTGTGTGTGTGTGTGTGTGTGTGTGTGTGTAAATGCATGTATGTTTATCTTTGTCTATGTATATGCATAAATATGTATGTATGTATGTATGTATATATGCAAAACAACCACAGTGAAAAAATGGTGAATTTCCGAGAGGGTTCGTAATTTCTAACTTTATCAAGAACCTATAAACATAAAGGGTGAACTAGGGGCGCGAACTGCGGTCTGCAAATTGACAGTCCGACGCTCTACCGTCCCGGCTACCCTGGATCAGGGAAGGACCTCAGTTGGGTTACAGTTGGTGCCTCTGATGGAATATAATACAATAAGTATTAATTCTAATTCCTTCCTAGTGGAGGTCCCCGGCGGCCGCAACGCTAGGACGTCAGAGTGGAAATCTGTATACGGCGGTTCGAGCCCCTCATCCACCCTTCCGTTTATTCATCGAGAGCTGTTTACTACAACTTAAATTAAGTCCATATATATATGTGTGTTAGTGTTCAGTATCATTAATAAGTGCTCAGTGTCATTAATTAGTGTTTGGTGCCATTGAAAATAAGTGCTCAGTGTCATTAATAAGTGTTCAGTGTCATTAATAAGTGCTCAGTGTCATTAATAAGTGCTCAGTGTCATTAATAAGTGTTGAGTGTCATTAATAAGTGTTCGGTGCCACTGAAAATAAGTGCACAGTGTTCAGTGTCATTAAGCGTTCAATGTCATTGAAAATAAGTGTTCGGTGCCATTGAAAATAAGTGCACAGTGTTCAGTGTCATTAATAAGTGCTCAGTGTCATTAAGCGTTCAATATCATTGAAAATAAGTGTTCAGTGTTATTAATAAGTGTTCAGTGTTATTAAGTGTTCAATGTCATTAATCAGTGTTCGGTATCATTTATCAGTGATTAGTATTATTAAGCAGTGTTCAGTGTCATATATCAGTGTTCAGTGTCACTAATAAGTTTTCAGTGAGTTTCATGAAGGTTTTCCAGAAAAGGATGGAGGTGATTCTTCCTTTTATTTCACAGAAAACAATAGTCGTATATTAATAAAACCCACAAAAGTTATCCTACTCTGTAGGATAACTGTAGAGATAACTAATGAATGCCTCATCCAAGCGGCTTCAAACCTTCAACAATGATCTCTGTCACTTACGCGAGTCTTGGCATTGTTATTACACTGTGTTGTGTCTCTTAGTTTAAGGAAGGTGTTCACATTGTATTTTCTTTAAAAAAAATAATTTAGCTTTATTATAGAACAGCAGAGAATTTTAAGAAGCTAAACTAGAGGTGCTTCGCTTCGTGCGGAATCCTTGAAATATATCCCAGCATTCCATAAGCCCAGCCCTATCTACCCCGATGCACATTAAAAAATTACTTCAAGGCAGTTTTAAAATTCTAATTCGTTAAAATATATAAATATTCTTGCATGTGAATATGCATGTGTGTATGCTGTATGCATGTGTGTATGCTGTATGCATGTGTGTATGCTGTATGCATGTGTGTATGCTGTATGCATGTGTACATTTTTGAGTATGAATGTATGCACGTATGTAGGTGTACGCACGTGCGTATGCAAAGGTTGAGTAAGAATTCCATGTTCCAGATTAACATCTACCTAACCTCATGGATCATGTCGTACCTGTTCTTAAGACTTTGTATCACCTGTATCAACCTCATCTTAGTCCAGGATGATCCACGTCTCACCATCCACCATCAAACTAAAGAAATACAAGTCTATGAACTCAGATTAAATTGTAATAAACAGAAAGATGAACAGAGGTCGCGAACCACCGTCGACGACCCCCCCCCATACCATCGACGACATACTCTCCCACCTCAACATACCATCGACGACATACTCTCCCACCTCAACATACCATCGACGACATACTCTCCCACCTCAACATACCATCGACGACATACTATCCCACCTCAACATACCATCGACGACATACTCTCCCACCTCAACATACCATCGACGACATACTCTCCCACCTCAACATACCATCGACGACATACTCTCCCACCTCAACATACCATCGACGACATACTCTCCCACCTCAACATACCATCGACGATATACTCTCCCACCTCAACATACCATCGACGACATACTCTCCCACCTCAACATACCATCGACGACATACTCTCCCACCTCAACATACCATCGACGACATACTCTCCCACCTCAACATACCATCGACGACATACTCTCCCACCTCAACATACCATCGACGACATACTCTCCCACCTCAACATACCATAGACGACATACTCTCCCACCTCAACATACCATCGACGACATACTCTCCCACCTCAACATATCATCGACGACATACTCTCCCACCTCAACATACCATCGACGACATACTCTCCCACCTCAACATATCATCGACGACATACTCTCCCACCTCAACATACCATCGACGACATACTCTCCCACCTCAACATACCATCGACGACATACTCTCCCACCTCAACATACCATCGACGACATACTCTCCCACCTCAACATACCTGGACCAAAATCCGTAATCCCATTCAAAGTGCGGCACCTCTTAAGAACGAAGTTCAACACTCTCTACAATGGTTCACTTGAATAACAAGCTTCCCACCGACCAATCACTGCCAAGCTGAAGTCCCCCAGCACTTTGCTATTGGCTAAAGCTGGGGTGTGGCTCCAATCGACCCTTTCTGCCGTCTCCTGCCTCCCTCCTGCCTCCCTCCTGCCTCCCTCCTGCCTCCCTCCTGCCTCCCTCCTGCCTCCCTCCTGCCTCCCTCCTGCCTCCCTCCTGCCTCCCTCCTGCCTCCCTCCTGCCGTACAACCTCACTCGCATCGTCAGCTGCCCACCGCTGATTCCAGCAATCCTCACACATCGACGTCGACACCTGCAGTACACCTGCACAATTTGCCCGAAGTGGACAGGCCACTTACCTTTATCACCCCTTCTCCTCCACCATCCCAACCCTCTCCCATATTTCCATCCTTTCCCATCCTTCTTCCTTCCCCATCTCACCAAAGCTCTGGTCATACCTCGCCTCGCCTCGCTCTGTAAAGTGACAGTTTGACTCTTAAAAGCCCTGGTACCACTAGAACAGTACTGGGGAACCTCATCCTCAGTAAAGAGAATAAAGGTACTTCAGGGAAAACTCAAAGTTCTCCCCGGAGCTGTTTGAATATTTTCTTCTCCTACCACCCCTTATATTCTATATACTGTGTGATCTTTATTTATAGACACAATACACTGACAAAAAATACAAACATGAATACATTGTTACATTATATCAAAGATTATGAATCTCCTCCAGCTCCTCCAAGAAGAGAGAGAGAGAGAGAGAGAGAGAGAGAGAGAGAGAGAGAGAGAGAGAGAGAGAGAGAGAGAGAGAGAGAGACAGATACAGAGAGAGACAGAGAGACAGAGAGACAGAGAGACATAGATAGCAGTCAGCGGGATTCGAAGTCACATCAGGGAGGCTGGCAAGGTTTCCCAAGTGAAGCTCTAGACCACTCGTTCATAGATACCAGCCTGTTTCTGCGAGTGGTTTAGAGCGTCACTTGTGGAAGCTTGTCAGCCTTCCCTGACCTGGTTTCGAATCCTGCTCTTTATATACCCGTTTGTTTCTGTGTGTTGCGTTGTTATATAAATCGCTTGTGATGTCAGAACATGCAGGAGGAGAATGAAATAGTTTGAAGCCACGCTAAGACTCACTGGTGTGTCCAGGCTGGGAGAAACCTGCTTTGTAAACAAGGTTAGCAAGCTTTTGAGGCATCTGTGGTCGAGTGGTCTAGAGCAGGGGTGGGCAACCCTTGGCACGAGTGCCAATCCTGGCACGCCAACAACTTCTTTCCGGCACGCGAACCTCTGGTCTCATCTCAAACAAAAAAAATAGCGACATTTATCACGTATCCGTTTCAAGAAAAGCCGGGAAATAGTCCGTCGATTCAAAAGATTATTCCGCCACTTTTCGTGATATTGTCTGGATAACATTAATCAGGTGGTACTTTACATGGCTTAATTTAAGTTTAACCGTTCATCGTATAGTTCGTACTAATAACCACAACACTGGTTTTCCCTCCTGTTTTCAAATTTATGATTAATATATGTATATCAGTATTACAAATTCTGTTTGCATTCTGCCCTTTACATACTGCACAGGATGTGACGTCTGTCTGAAGAACCTTGCAACAACAGTACTATCCGTTTTTTAATCTACTTATTCTTGTGAATCTTTGTTTTCAATGATGAACTTTGTTAAGTGTGGTAGTAGGAGCAGCCTTACGGGTGAAGCTGTTAGCGCTGCTTATCTCTCAAGGTTACAAAATATAAGACTGATATATATTATCTGTCATCAGTGATGCACCACCACAAGTCATCAGTGATGCACCACCACAAGTCATCAGTGATACACCACCACAAGTCTCAGTGATGCACCACCACAAGTCATCAGTGATGCACCACCACAAGTCATCAGTGATGCACCACCACAAGTCA